>OY720644.1:66142737-66613752 GCA_963169105.1 Ceriagrion tenellum
CCAGATTGTATTTGAAACAAGGCAAAAATAAAACTTTCCAAAAATCCAAATAATTTTAATACCATTTGGAGCTTAGGCTTGAGGAAAAATTAATCTTTTATGACTTGAGCACACTCTCTCCAATGGCCTTAAAGTAAAACCCATCCAGGCAGAATCTCCGCCCACAACCTAAGAATGGGCATACAAGACCTATTAGCTTTGAGCAGTACCAATAGCATGTGTACCAATGTATTTATATCTCTTCATTTCTTAGATTCGCATGTTCCTCAATTCTGTGTCTTTTAAAAGTTTTGTTCCATTATTTTTTTATTGATTGGCAATTTACTGGTGCCAAGAATATGGTAACCCTGTTTCAATTTCTTCTACAACCTCATGCCCCTCATCTCCTTAAGTCTATCCAAAATTTTGTTCTCTAATTTTAAGTTGACTGGCAATTTCCATAGATTTCTCCTCCAACTCCTACTCATCCGACTCCTCCAACCTTAATGCCCAGTAAACCAACAATCAAAAAAGGTAAATACCAAGGGTACGAAAAACTAAGACGCTTAAGGACCCTAAAAAACAACAAAAAGGAACCAGGGAGATGAAATGAAAATCAACATGAGGACGATGCGAGAGGAGAACGAGGGAGAAGATAAGCTAAAGAATGAGGCAGAGAGTTAATACAGAAAGACGTCGGAGAATACCCGAGAATGGTCGGCCAAAACACCACGACGGTGAATAATCCCGCAGCTGACGGGAGACAGTGGACGATGGAGAGGGATCACGAGAGGCAGCCAACCCTGCACGAGACAAGTGTAACTACCAACCATGAGCCGGGCAAACACTAAACATCAGAATTATGGGTAGGTTACAGCCCCATACAAAATGGCCTCCAAAATTTATAACAAACTGTCCACTCACCTGAAATCAATTCCTTCTCCCTCATTATTTCATAAAACATTAAAGAAAATGTTGTCAAATAAATGTTGTTATAATGTTAATGAATATTTTGAGGAAAAGTTAGTATATAACTTAAAGAAATTGTATTCAAATAAATGTTATTATAATGTTAAAGAATTTTTTTGAGGAGTAATTTGTGTAAAACTTGAGTGAAGATATTTTTATTTATTTGTATTATATGTTGTTTTTTCCCCCATTGTGATTGCAATTTGTTCATGGATGTTGCCTTTGTTCTTTGACTTGTCTTATATCACGCATATGATCAGTCGACAGAAATAAATATAATTATTATTATTTCACATGCATCAAATGAGGTGAGTTCATTTAGGAAACCACTGCAATTATTTGCGCATGAATTTTGCAACCCAGTTCTCTGCTCGTTTGTGTGGTTTATATGATAAGTATCTCCTACATTCGATGATTCAACCCTTTTGATGGGAAACTACCTTTTTCATTTGGCAGGTCTCTTGAATCTGAGATAAAAATCATCAAAATTAGTAGGTGGGTACACTTGACAGTGTCAACTGAGCAGCGAGATGTTCATTCCCAGTGCATGATGAAGTTTTACACTTGACACATACTCTTCCCTTAAAAGATCATTTAACATGGCATATCCAGGGTGGCTACTCTTATCCAACTTTCAAATTCCCTGATCTTTCCCTGACTTTTCCCTGGTGGATTTACCAATTTCCCAGAATGATCGCCAAAAAGTCACCTATTATTGGAATATATTTTTCTGCTGAATTAAATTTTCTATGGCAGCTTGAAATTTTCTAATCATCGTCTCATATTTTTAGAACTGCAAGCATGTATTTATTATAAGCTAGTGTGCTCCAGCTACTTCTCAACCTGAGTTTCGGAATTTAATTGAAAAGGTGAGGTAAAATTTTCTGAACAACATAGCCTCGGATTCCTTGTGATAAGCGTAATACATTGTGATCATGAATTTAGCACTACTAAGCAAATATCCCAATATGGATATACAAAAAGGATACATTGTATGTATGATTCATGTCTAAATAACTAAGATTTACAACTGAATGTTTCACGAATTGATGGGACTTATTCCATGCACCTTAGTGACAGACATTAATTTTAGTTGGTGAAATAAGGGGCAGGAAAGACTAACTGATAAACATAATGGCAGAAAAATAACGAGGATTTCCCATGCCAGTTTCTCCCTGACTGTTACGAGAATTTCCTGACTTTTGCAGAAATTCAATATTCCCTGACATTTCCAGATTTTCCCTGATGATCACCACCCTGAATAAAACAGTGCTATTTGCCATTTTTATCATGTTCTTAAGTATTTCTCGCAGCATTTACACAAACTTATGTCAGGCATCATCATGGGACTGGGATATCGATCAGTGTTTAGGATACTTGTGTATTTAAAATGACTTACAAAACTTGTTTTACTTAAGTAGAGAAATATAATTTACTCAAAAAATCGCAACGTCACTTATGCACGATGTAAAGGCAAATATTCGAGAAATTCAAAATTCCATGACAATTCCAGGTTTTCCCTGACGATCGCCACCCTGATGTCAGTTGCCATATATTCTCCACATTCAGTAAAATTAGAAGTTCTGTTTTGGTGAAGACCACCAGGTCTAGGGGTCCAAATCCAATCCAAATTATGATGGTAATATTTTAGACAATATGTACCATGTTGCTTGATAGAGGAATTTCTGGCTTAAGATAACTAATCTGCTAAGAGCCTAAGAAGTGAAAGTAAAATCATGAAAGTACTACATCAATATTGGACAAGAGAGATGCTCTATTGAATCAGACCTTAAGTACACAGTACATAATTCCTTAAAGGGCAAAGATTCAATTAAAACCAAAAGCCATTCTGAACAGTGGCTTGATCTGGGTTACCAAGATAATGTACTGAAAAATACCATGGGGAAATCATGAGGCCACAATACTGTCTTGAGAATATCAGAAATATCGAAGATCAATAAACAACAGGTGATACTTGCATAGAGCAGATCATAGCAGATATTATACTCAATGATGTACGATACTTAATGACAAGATTATACGCCTAACATGGGAGACTACAGAGAGTAATGTACTGCATATTCAGAGTTACCTACAATTAACATAAATTGTTCACTGGTTAGTTGAAGCAATTACAGGAAGCAGCTGTAAATATTACTTGACATATTAATGTTCATGTGAACTCATTACCAAATAATAACAAAGAACTATATAAGAAATAATAATAATAATGTGGTTCCATTTTAATATCTATTTCCTGGAAATTTATCCTTTACATATTAGTTTTCTAACTGTATTAAAATGAAGAGTGATTTAGAATTTTCCCACAGAATACGCTGATGCAGGATAACATCTCTTGGGTTCACTAGATGGTTGAGTCTTCCACTGCTGCCTCTTGGATACAAAATACTATTCATAGTCATCAGGACAATGAGAAGACATGAGAGGATAACTCATTGCCCAAATAACAATACACAGGTTGCACATAACAATTTTAGCACTGGTGACATTGACCAGGTCACAATCAAGGGACTAAATGCCATTATTGCTACTGTAAACAAAATATATATATGTATTTCTTAATGGTTAAAAGAATTAATTAATCAGAATATACTTAGGAGCCTTTCCAATATGAACTCGAATTCAGTGAAAGAAAAAAAATCAATGAATACCTATCATAAAAATTTATTTTAACAGCCCTGTAATACTTCCCATAATTCTTTGCACCCTATGAGATAGGTCTTCCAGGTTCTCTATGGGAAAAGTCTCTTCAGCAATTGCAGAACACATCCACAGTAAACCAAAACTAGAGATATAACTGGAAGATGCCATATAGTAGTTAAGGAATGATGCTGCTCCCTTAGAATTAACAGACTCCAGCACTAGGTAGAGAGTGAATAATATAAGGTAACACAAGTGGCATACCCGAATGAACACAGACTGAAGAGAACCCAGAAGGCTTGTCCTATTCCATGACTCCACAAAAACCTCCTTACCAATACCCTACAACAGTTAAGAAAGTAAATTATAATTCCACTAACCAGTAAACAGCAGCCTGTAAACTCGATACGCTATGAGTGGGACAAATCCTAGCCACGCCAGGGCCACCAATGAGTAATGAAGCCAATGCTTGGCTGCACACGCTACACTGCCAGCAAGACCCGATATGACATCCTTTAGGGGAAGCCGACCGGGCATATCGGCAGCATAAATTGGAGTGAAGGAGAAGAGGTAGCCACATAGTTCACAAAACTCTTTACGGCTGTATCTGTAAAAGATAAAACCATACAAACAGTCAACTTATTATAAGAAATAAACATTATTATGAGTCATGTTACAACCACAAACTAACCACAGCTAAAAAAAGAAAAATGAGACAATGACAACCAAGTGTGAAACGAGGTTTTGGATAATTTTAAAACTCTAATCGGCATATGCTTTGCTTTTTTTTGGTAGGATTTTCCAATCTTTATGAAGTGTTTCAATGAGAACAGCCTCACCCACATAACAGGAGCATTTAGCAAAACACATTGAACATAAACCACCAATGCTCTCACCCATTAAAGAATACAGTGCAAACTGCAGATTTACTATGGGGTTTTCTATTTTTAGTATTAAGTATGGGGTTCTTCAAGAAATTTGTTTCCTATTCAAGTCTCCTTATGGCAGCAGATGCAACGTTGATGATAGCAGCAGGAAATTCAAATTAGTGCCACCAGTACACTAGCTGCATTTCTTGGAGTCTCCCAATAAGTAAATATTATTCACCAAAGTAACTTATATGTACAGTGTTGTTGCAAATGGCTGTCTAGGAGGCCCAGAGATAGGCACAAGGGACATATGGCAATGGTGGTCTCCATGATATCCATGCCACTAAGTGGAGAGCAATAAAACATGTCTTACATAGTAATAATAAGTTATTTGTCCGGAGACTACACATGGTAAGATACAGGCTTAGGATTTGTCAACAAGATGATCCTAATACATGAAAGATCATCCAAAATAAAGATATAATTACAATTAGACTACTCTATCTGATTATTATTTAAGAATTCTTCAAGTAATAAAATAACCACAGCAGCAAATAATTTTTACCTCCTCCCTGAAGCTAAAGATAGATTTAGCAGATTTGATAAATTCATAGAGGAAGTTGTAGATTTTCATTCCCATTGCTAGATCTCCTTGAATTATGGTGTAAAAGTTGTATTAAATATGCCAGTATTTCCTGTTCATATTTCTGTACTAACTCTTGGTGGGGTAAGCACATTTGGGAAAACACTTAGGGAATCTAACAAAAAATTTCCCCCAGTGAAAAATAAGGAAACATTTGAGGTGTAGTATAACAGATTTACCATGAGGATATGTAGTAGGAACGCCCTTGGATGAAAAAGTGAAAAAGATGTTACTTGCAGCTAGTTATTCTACGTCTCCAGCATTAATAACACTTGACAATGAGATTTAACATTTCACACCAATCAAAGCCAAATGCTTCCTGAAAAACTGCAGTGAGCAAACAGCAACTGTAACACAGCTGATGGATCTACTACGGAGGAAACCACAAGACTGAGAGGTTCCATATGAAAGGTTACTTACGCTAGGCAGATATTACTTTGAAAAATGAGATAGTGCAAGATTCAGGGTAACATCAAGGATATTATTTACATCCTGTACCCCCAAACAACGCCCAAATCACGCGAAAGACACCATTGAAGCAAGAGATATAGAAATCACCTTCACCAATTCACTGTCAATGGCTACACCAAAAACAGAGCACGAAACTTAACCCTGTCAACACACTTCCTTCCCTTCCTACCACTTTTGCCATGGCCGGTATCTTTACAATCCTTGCCACAACCCTCAGGGTAATCATACGACACAGAAACTTAAAAGAGCATAGAGTGATTGAGCAGTTGTTGAATGTTATGAAGGTGATTTATGATAGTAATAAGGCAAGTGTGAGGGTTAATGAGATCTTGAGTGACTAATTTGAAACCAAATAGGGTGCAAAGCAGGGATGTGTAACATCACTGGAGCTGTTGAAAATATTCATGGATAAATGCAAGAGCGATGCTAGAATGTATGATAACATTTCTGTAATGGTTGGAGATTTCTAAGGTTAATGGATAATGCAGTGTTGCTGACTCAGTGTTTCATGAGGGAAAATCAAATAAGGAGATGACTTATCATATCCTGGCTGAATGTTTGCATAAAATGGCTTGATAGATAAATATATTAAAAGACATGAAAATGCAGGCAGAAAAGTTGTAGGTACTATGTAGAACACTTCTCGGAATGAATGTTTGTCTAGGGAAGCAACTATTGCAGTGTACAGAATTTTTCTCCTTCCAACATTATTAAATGGCAGGGAAATTTTGGTATGCATAGAGATGGGTAAATTAGCATAATTTTCACCAGGATTGAAATTCGCTATGAAAAAATCATTTGACTTGACCAGGATTCGAACCCGGATCTCCCAATTGCCGGTCAGGTGTGTTAACCAGTTATGCCTTGAAGGAAGATGGTGGTAGTGTAACTGGCTAACACACCTGACCGGCAATTGGGAGATCCGGGTTCGAATCCCGGTCAAGTCAAATGATTTTTTCATAGCGAATTTCAACCCTGGTGTATATGCACCCGTGCGAGTGACTTCGTACCATATCATTTGTTACATGCAATGTTTGGAAATTTAGCATAATTTTCATTTGAGGTAAATTACTATGATGAATTACGGTAATTTGCCAGTAATTTTTAATTTTCCGCCATTAATAACTAATGGGGGATGTAACAGGGAAGCCAATAGCAATAGAAAGGGATTAATGACATTTTAACCATTACAATTCCACAATTTTTGAGCAAGAATTAAAGAAAATGTAAAAACAAACATGGCAGGCCACAAGTAATTTGGCTATCTTTCATCATGATATGAGACGTTTTTCGATCAAACCAGTCAAACAAGAGCCTCATAAATATTCCAGACATAAGTATTATATAAGTATTCCACACATGATATGAGACATTTTCAATCAAACCATTCAAATGAGAGCCTCATAAATATTCCAGACAAAAGCATTATTTAAGTATTCCACAAATGAGTTGTGGTTGCCTTAATATATAATCAAGCCTGAATTAAATATAGATACAAACTTGACTTAAAGGAATGTTCAGAGAATATCAGAGTGAAAAATATCTGAAAAGTAGGTGAATATAACTGAAAATTACTGTAGTTTTCAAGGTTCACAAAAACTGCAAAAAATACCAAGGTAATTTACAAAAAATACCCTTGTAATTGACAAAAATTACTGTGACAATTTTCAGAATGGCCCACCTCCAGGTATGTCAGCATAAGAGTAAGCTAAATGCATTGGGAATGGAGTGCCTGAGAAGTATTTGCAGGAGAAGTAGGATGGATAGGGTTATGAGTGAGTGGGTGATGAAAGAATTGTGAATTAGATGCTCCAGTGATGGACTTATATGAAAGGAACGTGCTTAATTATTTGGCCATGTCGAAAGACTGGATGACAGTTGAATAACTAAACAGATACATGATAGCAGAGTGACCAGTGTGAAAGGAAAGGGGGGATTGTGGAAATCATTGGCAAATGTGATAGAACAGACTCAAAAGAGAAGGAATATCAGGAATCTTAAGAAGAGAAGAGTATGTATGATGCAATGCATGAGAGTAAGAGAAGCACAAATGGCTTGCAAAGATTGGGCAAAATAGAGGAATTTATGACAAGGGAGCCAGTTTTCTACGACTTAAGGCATTACCTAAATTCTCTGACTCTGCCATAATTTGGGCTTTGCTACCTCTCACTTGCGCTAGTACCCAGAAAGAATTCACCACCAATTTTACAGATTTTTGGCAATCAATTTGCGATCCTAATGAGGTGCGTTTACGTTGCAAATGAATTTGCACAAAGGCAGCAAGACTCCGCAGCACATGAAAAGGCCTTATGAGGTAGGAATGTTATTTGATGTCACAATTGCCAATATTAACATACTAGATGTGAATAATCATTCAACTGAAAGTTAATTTTAAAAATATTTTTAAAAAATCAAAGTTGATATTTATTCTAGTGATAACAAGAACACTTATGAGGTCAAAACCTAGCATTGGTCAATTAAATAACAAAGAAAATTACAAATTATGATGCTAAGCATCCAACTTAAAATTCCACTTAATCACAAACAATACTGGGCTGTAATAACTGTCAGTGCATTTAAAAATATGATACGATAAGCATGCTCTTTGGCAGGGAAACTAGAGCATCAAATCTCAGTGTAAACTCAATTCTGATTGGGTTGTCTGTTATAAAATAATTAGAGGCAAATATGATTGTCCTAGAACTATTGAGTCTCATACAATTCAGAGTACCAACATATTCCACTAGATCCTACCATGACTTTTTTTAACATTCACTCAACCAACTCTACAATGTACAGAATTCAGAAATAAAGCAATATCTATATGGATCCTACTAATATTGATATTTATCACACCAAAAGTTTGTATATCAGGCAAATAAAGAACTCGCCTTATATTTAAAACTTTTTGTCACCGAATTATGTAAATTTTTATTGTAACCTTGCAACTGTGTTCCTGTATTGTAATTCTGTTATACTTTTCATATAGTCTGTATGCCTGAGTCATGCTTGCAATAATCTGAATAGTTGTATTATAATTATCTCTATTGTAATAGAAAGTGATATGAGAACTATAGTGCTATGACAAATAGTTTAATGAGTTATTACCCATTTACCTATTTCTTTTTTGACTACTCTCTTTTTGAGCGAGTTCCTCCCAGAAGTTGGGCCCATTAGTTCGTGTGAGTGAGCGATTTTGTGAGTGTGATTGTGTTCATAACCAGGCATATTTAGCGGGGTCCCATTAGCTCTTGCAAAAGATTCCAAATGGGTTGAGTGTGTGTGTCTGTGGTGGTCACTGGCAAGGAAGTAACATTCCCATAAACCACCACAGGAGGGTATTCTGGTTGAGAGGTTGTGGTTGGTTACTGCTGTGGAATTCCCATTCCCACCAATCAACACAGCAATTTTTGTGTTTATTGATGAGTGGAGCCTATTTTTACAGCCAATGGAGAACTTTACATTTTGTAATTTAAAGAGGCTGTAGAGCTCAATTTTCCTTGATTTGGGTTATTACCTGTAGATAGTGTTAAAATAAAATATAAAATAACATTTTTTCCTAGCATACAACAACTACTTAACCCTTATGTGCCGGAGTCTCAAAAAGGAAATGCTTTCCCTGTTATGAAAAGCATGAGAAATCCTCCATCACAACTGGATGAAGCTCTCTAATGGCGACAAATCGCACGGGTATGCAGTTTTTCCAACTTGAAACTGAGTCAGCAGGAGGCTGGTCCCTTTCCTCATCCACCAGGCTTCCCTCTCCAACCCATGTCAAGCCTCTCTCACACCACGGATTCTCATACAACTGATTGCATTTGCATTAGTACTTTAAGCATAAATTTTTAAAATCTCCAAACATTTAGACTTGGAAACAAATTTCTAGCCTTCTGCTGAGCAGTTTTAATTTTCAAGCAAAATTCTAGCTCTAATATTGACTGGTTGTATGAAATTTTTCATTGATAAGTTTCATAGGAGACCTACACTATTGTAACTGCTAGAATTTCATTTAAAAGTTGCAAACACTCGGCAAAACACCAAGAATTCGTTTAAACTCGCCATTCTGTACCGAATGGAGAGTTTCTGGAACCAAGAATTCATTTTCAAATACAAAATTTTGGAGTATGCATTAATCATTTGTTTAAAAAAAGCCAATGCAATTACAATGAGATGACTGCCTATTTAAGCTCTGAGGAGTAGTTCATGAGGTAAAGGTTGAGTTTCCTAGGAAAGGGCCAAACCTCATGCTGAGCAGGGTCCTGAGGGTTACAGTATACCCAAGTTATTTCAGCGGTGGTCACTTCCCTTCCCCCATGTCGGTTATAGCTGCCTAACCTCTTGCTAAGCAGGGTCTCAAGGGGTTACAGAATATCAGTCATTTCAGTGGCAGTCATTTCCCTTCCCCCCATATCAGCTATAGCTGGCAATAATTTCTTGGCATAGAAAAATCTATTCTGGCTGTGGCAGGCATTTGTTCTTTTTCATTGAAAATCCCCATCTGTTATTGCATCATTCAGTGTTAATGGGTTAAGGGCAAATCTAAAATGTCTATCTTACTTATATAAATATGAAATTCCCACAAATGCTGCTGCACATGTTAGCCACTATATAATTAGTTGCTTAAATTATCCTAGCAAGTACAAATCTATACGTTTAGGCCACTTTATACGGTACATTTTATTGTACAAACGAAAGTATGACCTCTTGCATGATGAAAATTGTACTGTGTAAAGCGGCAAATTGTATGATTGTCTGCATGACTGAACAGGAAATAGATCTTGTTCCAATTCCACTCAGTTTCTTGAACATTCTATGATACAATCGTTTGCACAATAAAATGTACTGTGTTAAGCAGCCTCTGGGGGAATTCACTCTTGCAAAGATACCCTTGAGGCAACTAGAAGGGTATTATACAGATATTATATCACATTTCTTCTTGTGAAGTCATCACTTTTCAAGGCTCAAAATCTTTCTTTAACCGTACTTATTAAGAGAAGTGGGAAATTTCAAATGAATATAAGAATATTATGAGACTGCTTACTTTTGCATCAATATAAATAGGTATTACTACACTGTAACGCATATATCTGAGCATCTAGAATAGGTTTAGCTGCCATTCAACTTATTTCTAAATGCACTTTCTCAAGAATCTTTCGTGATATACATTAAAAGTCAACGTCACAAGGAACATTTAAAATGCAGAGGCCGATATAATAATAGGGAAAGAGGGGAAACAGCATTCTTGAAATCTGAAAGATGAAATAGTGGCTCGTGGGCAAATAGTGTTTACTTAGGCTGTGTACAGTGATGATTACCATTCCATACTAGGAGTATGTCCCTATATTGGACAGCTATGGAGAAAACCTCTTCCTCATGACAACAAATTGATCGCCACCGCATCCATTATAATTTGCAAGCCAGATATTTCATCTGAGTAGTGACCACACAGGTAAAAATTAAAACTCACGCATATAACGGCAAACGAGCATTGAGAGGAAAAGTTGACTACGCTCATAAGCACAAGCAAACTACAGTCAAGACCCCTTACTTGTTCATCCAAAGACGAAACTGTTAACCCATTATGTAAGAAGCTTAAACTAAATGACACCCAAAGGCTTTAATTAGAAGGAGAATTGTTGAAAATTCACTTGAGAGTAATGCCCCAAAACTGATTCAGGGCTGATACTCAAAGACACTGACAATAGCATACACGACTGTCATAAAATTCAATAAGGGACTCACCGCATCCATTGCACAAGGCACTCCTGGTGAATGAATTTTATACTTCCAGCACACAAACACGGATGAAAGAGCGGTCTGTCACTGGTTCCTTCACACCGACAAACACGGCATATATCTCCACTTCCATTGCCATTCGCACCATCCTTTCCAACGTCCTCATCCATTATTGAGGTTCGTTTAATTTACATTAACCATATGTTACAACTGACACGACGCCATAAAAAGTAATTATGAGCATTAGAAAATCAATCAATCTTAGAAATAAAAGTTATTGACTGGCGTAAAACTCTAATCAATAGAATACATCACTGAAAGCGAACAATAAGCGATTCCCATTTTTAACTAGGAAACGTCAAGTTTGGCCTATCAGCAGCATTACTATTAACGCATTATGCAATCGAGAAGTAAACAGTTAGGAAAATGACAAATTTTCCTAGCATGATCTTATCTTGGCTTGTATTATGGGCGATGTAATTTACAGTTCAATCGCTAACTTTCACTCGCCAAAATACGTCCGTAATAAATACAGCTAGGTCATAGAAAAACACAGGAATACGCCATTAAAAAAGCAAGAACTACACGGTGATCCACGTAATGTCATAAACAAATACCTCTATGCGATATCGTGCCATAAAACAATCACGGTTTTCTATCTCGTCGCACAATATTATTAATTTTAAGTTATTTCCACATTCTCCCAAATTAATACGAGAAAGTTCCTGAATCGATCTGAATGGCCATTATCGTTTACTTTGATACATCGCACTCCTCCGAGACATCGACCAAGGTCGAATGTGGGGTCGGAAGCGCCAACTTAAATCAAATATTTTTTGCGACATCGGTTTGTGATATTTATCCTTCTCAAAAGGCATGGTCGCGTCACGAGGTATCAAGGCTCAAGTTGTTAAAAGATATTTTTTGTATCGGAATATAGCAAATTCTGGGGCCTGAGTTGTCATATTCTCTTAAAATTACGTAAACTACGGAATAGTAGCACACCTCCTGGTGCTCCAACAGTTAATATCTACCTCATATTCCGGAGTCCTAACAAGCCCACTATTTTTAATTAAGATCAGGATTAATTGCAACCTTGATGCAATGTTTGCTATCATTTACATAGTATTGGTATGTGGGTATCTGTCTAAAAAGGCATGACCACCTTATGTACTATAAAAACTATGCAAATGATTTTTAATCGCATCGACCAGGCTCTTGAGGCAAGTTTTCAAGTATTACCGTAAACTGGGTCAACCTCAAGTTTAAGTATTATGACTTATAGTTATCAGAAGCAGTGCTGACCCAACACATGGACTAAGCGGGTAATTGCCATAGGCAGCCTTCTGTGGGAGCAGTGGCGGATTAAGAGGGGGGAAGGTGGCAGCGCCCTTCCTCCCCTACCCCCTGATATGATAGAAAAATGTTGCACCTACTAACTGGACACCAGGAAATCAGCCATCCACCACTTGACCTTAAATAACGACCATAATCTGCCCATTCCTTTTTATTAGATTTTATTGTGCCTTCAGTAAAAGGCACAATGAAATCTAGCTGAACCTGACTAGCAACAAAAAGCAGATAATGGAACCTAACTAAAGACTAACAATTTCCTTCAAAAGTACTCTTGTCATTAGCCTATTCAAACAAACTGCCGCTGAAATTTTACTTAAATTTGCAGTTGAAATCACATCACCCATAAGAATTTAGTATGCTAAAAGTAAACTCAAAAGCCACTTTTCCTAAAAAAATTGAGGTATGGAGGCAACTTGAAGATTATAAATTGAGTTTCTAAAAAGAAAAGTGATGGTGCGAAGAATATTTCCCTTACACCTAAGTGTATCCGCAAATTAACAGGTGGCAAATAGATTCTTCAAATTGATCAACCAAATAGCATATTGCCCACACCTTTAAAATTAGCTTTGGCTGGCATTGATAGGAAATTCTTGAACAAAAACACCAATTATTCACTATTTCAATTAATTCAGGTACAAATTTATTCATTGGAGAATTAATTCAGCATACAAGCATAAAGACCACATCGACCTGTTAGAAATAATGCAAGTCTTTATGCTTACTTCAACAGTGTGCGCTTGGGCACTTGCGATTTGAGCACTTGGCAAGTTTTAAGGCATAAATAAGGTTTCCATCACACTGGAGACTAATTTCAGCAGGTGCTCTTAAGTTATTTCATATCTTTGATTCTTATATGGAGATGGTCATGAGGATAGGTATGTCTGCAAAGATAGTCATTCTTGAGTTGAGAAACCAAACCAGAAATGATTGACAGAAAAGTAAATTGTACAAGGAGAGGTAAACTCTTAAATTCATGAATTAATTTTATTGGAACTCTAGAGAGGAAAAAAGCTACAAAACATACATGAAGAACTCAATAATGTAGATTTAACTACAGGGAAGAGGGATAGATCTACAGGGAGTCTGCTACATTATGGAGGTAGAATGGAGACCAACAAATGTAATTATTAAGGGGGATAAGACCAACAGCTGAGTTAATTTGGAGTATTGAGAACAACTGAATTTCTTGATAAGGGAAGGATTATTTTGGAAATGGAGGAAGGGTGGAAAGAAACTATATCATTATCAGTCTATACTACAAGAAAGGCATAAAGCAGACCATAATCGTTGTCCTCATCTCATTGATGGAGTACTGCATATTTAGCTTGCTTGATGTAGCACCTATAAGCATAGATCAAATTATAATTGAAAAACCTCCACCACATCCAGAAATAAAACTCAGACCCTAGCATTGGAAAGCCATCATTGCAGGCACCACACCAACCCAATTTCACAGATACAATGTAATTTCTACAAGTTGGCTTGCAATTCCTAGTAAGAACATACACAACATCAAGTAACATTGAAAGAATCATTGCCTTGTACTGACCTGAGATAGAAAAGTTCAAAATATACATGCAAATTAAGAGTAATAATCATCAGCAGTGGTTCAAGATCCTAATATTGGTCCTTGTTGATTGGTGGAGGTAATGGCGCTAGTGTTGAGTCTCTCGAAATAGAGTGCAGCACTGTATCTTTCAGTATAAAAGTGAGTTGATTGTCTCATCGTGGACGGCGAACGTGAGACAGCGAAACGCGAGACAGCAATGCACAAGGGGATATTCGCGATGGCGTTTGCGAGTTTTAGGCGTTTGAAAGTTTTTTGGCGATGAGTGGTTTTTACAGAGTGGGAGGGGGGAAATTTTGACACAAATACTTCAACCATAATATGGGATACTTAACTGTGATCTCCTAGATGCCCTTCATTACAAGTCAACTAACACTTATAATGTTGTTTTTCCACCCTTCATCAATTCTTGAAGCACATGATAGCATCGAATTGCTTGCAAGAAAACCAAAAATTTGGAACAATTTGGTGTCAAAATATACTCACAAAATGAAAAAAATAATAGAATTTATATAATGGTCAGTTTTATTCAACTATATTTACAGCAAGTTTACAACAGGATTATTCACAGATCAATGTAACTGCCCCCGATTTCATGAGGATTGAATTTTATTCATAACCAGTCAATCAAATACACCTTCCAAATCATTCCAATGGCCCAGGTAAAATTGAAAACTTTACTCTACCTCTTGCAAATCAGTCATTGATTGCTTAACGAATTATAATAATGATGCAAATTTAAATAAATTAATTCTTTCAGCCTTTTCATCTAAAGATCAAAAATTTCAGTAGTAATTGCACAACATTCACATATCTTGTGATATGATTATTTTAGCATAATGAGCTTGTTTAAGTAGATTTTCATTCCTTCTTTAATACTTGGTTAACAAAAGCCTCCAATTTATCTTTATCTTGAAGGCCAACCAAACGCATTTGTTCTTTGCCATTTCTGATAGCTAGAAGAACTGGAACTGATGCAACCTGTAAGAGTGCAGTCATTGAGTAAGAATAACGAAAATGGCAACATACAAATAAATGAATAAACAACTGCTCCTCCATGAATAAAAAAAGGGAAATTTTATAAGCAGGTATAGGTGCCCAGACAAAAATCTCCCTCGTGTAACTGGGATTATATTAGAAATGAGGCCCGCTTCACAAGTAGCAAAAAAAGCTGGCTTCAGCACCAACCATTAAACAACACTGATTAATTTTTTTAGCTCAATCATATCAGATTTGACCTTTTAATGTTATATACTATCTTGAGTAAATGTTGTAAATGTTTGTACTGCAATTTTTATTTTGTACTTGTATCTATTATGCTTTTTTGGCATTGAAAAAAAAATATTTCGAACTGTTTTGCAGCCATTAAAGTGTTAATGTTTATTATATGAATGGATGCAGAGATGTATTAATGTTTGTGGTATTTGATTACTTACAAATTGAATAGTTAAGGTGTTTTTTACACAACTGACGAGATCTATTCCACAATGTTGGTGGAACAATTATTATTCTTACTAGCAAAGGCGCCTGTTGAAATTCAATGGGGGACGAAAGAAAGACAGGGCATAATAAAATAAATTAATTAATACCTCATCATTTGCTGCTAAGAAATGAACTGGCAGAAAAATATAACATCATGGCATTCTCCTGTTTTACTCAGCTATAATTTTAGTTTTATTTTTTAATTCAGCAGATGAAAACAGCATTACATTATGTTTACTGAGTTTCGACATTCTTTTGCAGTAACATATGGAAACTAAACTACAGGCCATTTGCATTCCAGAGGCTTTCTGCATTAATATAGCATCATGGTATTCTCCTGTTTTACATGGGTCCAATTTAAATTAGTCCACTTGAAATGAATTCTGCCAATTTTAGGCAAAAATATCCCTGAAAATATCATAATCAGCAACATTTCAGTGTGCTGTCTAGATTTCCACTGTAATACATATCTGTAGATATAAAACCCAGCCACCATTGTATAGGTCTCATTTCTCTTCTAAAGCTAATGCTAATTACATGGTTACCAAGGAAATATCCTATTGATGACAGAAGTAAAATTCATGAATTTGACTTTAAAAATGCGATTTCCAGGGAAATTTTATTCATATGAGAAAATTGAATGAAAAAATAAGACTCTGTAATCTTTTATTCATCTAATGGCAAAAACTATAGCCATCTATCTTTAGTAGAACTAATTAAAATATGCAAAAAGAGAAATCTCTGCACTTGAACCAAAAAGTTTAGACAAGTTTTTCCAACACATAAGACACCAGACGGCCCAATACACTGCCCTTGGGGCTCAGGGGCCTTCCTTATAGTCCCAATTTCCTTAAAAAAGCTTTACTGTTCCCATGCGTAAAAATTTCACTAGAATCGGTTCACTCGTTCAATACTTGAGGCTTTTAAGAAAGCATTCTTTTGGAACTTTAGGCCCTCTGGGGCCCCAGCGTAACTTATGACCCCATGATTGTGGTACATTCAGTGTAGGTATATTTTACTTGTTTCTAATACAGGCAAGAATTATCTTCCAGGGCCAATTTTTGGTGTTGAAAGGGCCCACTTGAGGGCCTTCTAGGGCCCAAAGGCCCTTGTTCTATAGCCTATGCATGAACCAGATGTATCAAATATCTTCCTGCCACATTTTGTTTCGATCGATTCAGTGGTTTATAAGTGATTGAGTAACAGACAGACACCACTAGATTTTTATATATTAATAAGATTATCTTGGGCTGCACAGCCAAAATCCAGTGTGTATCTAGTTTTCAACCGGGATGCTAAGGGTTGGATATTGATTCATAAGGATTCGAGGGGTGGATTTGAATCCCAACAGAAATGATTTTTCCACCCCAGTTCCATCTGTGAAGTGGGTGGAAGAGTCAACTTGTCTGTACTGGGGTGCATTCATCTGATGTCTTTAATGGGCATCCAAGACCTCCCTTGTTGTACACTCAAGGCTTTTCTTCAGGAAAAAAAAGGTGGTGGAACTCCATAAGTTGTAATAAAATCCAAATGACCTTAGATTGATTAATATGAGTTGAGGCAATTTCCTTCGACCATAAAAGGTGCCGTACCCTTGTTCCCAAGTTCCATCCCCGTTGGGGATTAGTGTGAACCTTGGGTGTAGCTTGTTTCAATTCATACCCAGTTACACCCCAATTCTAGAAATCTTCAAACAGAACAGATACTACCCAGTTTCCAGCCCAGACATAGAGAAATAAATTTTCATTTGGATGGCTATGGGATCCTCACTGGGGCTGCGGGCGTAATTTGAATCCCAATATCAATAACCTATATAGGACTTTTGAATATTGGAAATATTGTAATACTGGAAATAATGAAACAATTTGAAATATTGTTATATTGGAAAATGTTGAATATAGCACTATTAACAGGTAAAAAACTAAAAACGGTGGCAGAAGTGTATTAGAACTGAGGGGGGTTACTTCGAAAAAGGGACTTTATTCTAAGTCTGTAAATAAAACAATAAAACCAATGTAAGCTTCTTTTCCCCAGTTATTGCTATGAATAATGGTCGAAAAAGAACTGCTGCATATAGTGCCATGCGCACATTCTGTTTTCAAAGATTAAGGTGCTCTCCGGCCACCCTCCTCACCAGGCTCCAATATTTAATACTTTAAGTTTTAACATTGGTAATCCAATATTCAATATTTCAATTGCAAATATTGGCTCTTCGATGTATAATATTCCAATTATATACATGGTTCCTCCAAACACCAATATCCAACACAATATCCAATTGGTTGTTCCAAAATGGTAATTTTGAAATTCCGATATTAAAAAAATATGGATATTGGAACCAATTTGGAAAAACCACCCAGCCCTAATCCTTTACATCCCTGATCACTGCTAAGTTACACATAGAAAAAAACAATCAGAAACCCTTGGCATATACTCAAGGAAAAAACTGAACTCTTGGTAAGATATGTGGACAACACCATCAGCACATAGAAACATACAGAAAAGGAACAGAATCCACCAAATCACAAGGAAACAGCTCCACAAATCACAAGGAAAGCCAAAAACTTTCCAGTTGCTTTAAATGGAAGAAAACTGTCTTCTCTTGGCCGATGATATGAAAATCAAATCTAGACTGAGTCATTAATTATTCTAGACACGAATATAGAGTATAATAAAGTATTCTATAATCGTCATTGTCGACGTAATTCAAATACACAATGCCATAGATTTGCAAATCGGACACAGAGCTCATATTGACCTCTCGAATAAGTTATGGGGTAATATACGCAGCCCCTAACACGATTTGATAAATAAATGTTAAATGGAAACAAAGCCTGTTCCCAGCAACAATGTATTTAATCGCGTACGTAAAAAATAAACCATTACATAATCTAATTCAAGGCCATTGCCAACTATAAAAAGCAGACAATATTACTAAATGACCATACTTTCTAATGAAAAATGCAAATCGATATGACACGCACATCAATCCAACAGCAGCTACATTTGAAGTTGACAATTGCCAGACATTCCATTCCATCAAATAATACTGTCACTCCGTAATGAAAACGCCACTGTAATATTTTACCTCATACTCCAGAGCCAAGTCTGTGTTCTCATCAATGTCGACTTTGGCCAATTTCACTTGCCCTTGTTTCTCCGCGATGACGGATTCCAGACGCGGGGCCAAAGTTCTACAAGGGTTACACCATCTGCACAAACAATGGCAGGTTTTCAAACTTTTAACACTTAGTTTTACAGTATTTACGACAAATCTCATATTGACATACTTACGTAGCGAAAAAATCAACTATTACGGGAACTTCGCTGCCCATAACCTTCTGCTCAAAATCTTTTGGGTCTTGTACTTTAAAAGATTCTAACTGCAACTGACTTGTACTTATGTCTCTTTCACCTAACCCACTCTTTGAAGCTGAGACATGATTAACTATTATCGAGTTCCGAACGACAAATTTTCTCATCACAGACTGTCTCACCAACGTCTGGAACTGCATGGCTGACCTGCACCCAAACATTTTGAGAGATAAGGTACGCTGTAGGAGATCACAATGCCAGACAATGCCTAATACGTAGATGATTGCGCCATATGCTCTGATTTCACTTTTGCTGTTTCTCTTATTATACTGGTGATGTTGGCGGGAAGTTTAAATTAGCGGCTGGCAAAATATACTAATATTGGGATAATGAACATGAAACATGAGAAATATGGCTCTTAGATTGTAAATTAAGGAAATCAAAGTACTTATTACAAAAAGTGGACCGTTGAAAAGACACGCTGCTGCTTATTTATGTAATTTATCTCGGCCATTCAAAACAAAGACGACATGCGGATCGCTATGCATATTGGAATGTCGTTTGTGTTTCACGACTGATAACAATTATTCCCAGTCGATTTAGGAGCCAAAATGCTATCATAAATTAATATTCGGTAAATACTTGCCTCATAATCATTAAAAACAGATTTAGTATTTACCTAATTATTGTTGCACCTGTGGTGCGAGCACAAGGAACACAACAAGCACAACAATGGGAAAAACGAAGGTTGGTGCATATGGAAGAACAAAATAACCCACACGATGCTGAATTACTTCTGGGCATCTCTTATGCATTTCACTCTAATCTCTTGTCACTTTGGCGGGCTAATGTAAGAGAATGAATAAATCCGTTCCGTAATTAGCTTCATTATTAAAACTATTGCATAGCCCAGGTATTCGGTAATGAAAAGGGTAAAATAAGAGCTATTGTCACAGACGCAAAAACTTTTTTCACCCACGTGCAAAATTCATGGATTACGCATGAATTATATACTGGCATATCGCCTCACAATCATCTGCACAAGGATGCAGACCCAGCAGACGATGCTAAAATCGTATTTCAGATGTCGTCTGTTTTTAAATGGATATGGCGGAAACAGCTGTGCTGAGTGCATGAACGGAGTCAGGGATATTGGAAATCTTGGAAATACTGAAATGTTAGAATACCCGGATCTCTATTTTCCGTGACAGAAAGAAATTAATTGTGGGCAAAATGATTTGACACCACTTTCACGACCTAGATAAGCATTGAATTTTACGGTAAAATGATGCAGGAATTTCATAGTCATTTGACGTTACTATGTTTATTGCTTACATTATTAAGTAAAGATTGCATTTCTTTGCGAATGACCCCCGTTAAAGTACTCGATGAAACAATTAATTACGAGTGAGTACCGACTTGGTGAAAGTTGAAGCATCGTCTATCCCATTACAAAATCCGCTGTATGTATTTTGTCTTTATTTTCGCAAAGCCCTGGTAATTCTGAATTCGGAGATGGAAATATCCCAGAAATCCACAATTCTATCAAGCCTGCTAACTTTTCCGGGCCAGAGCACTTTCAAACTCTTGTTGGAAAGTGCTTCTCCTGGACAGATGCGAAGTGAGTTAGTTTGGCTAGTTTTGAAATGCGCCTGGCACTGAAGAAATTTGCGTACTAACAATATTGCATTTTAAATCTTACACAGATATAAGTACAATTTCTGCCCATTTCACAACATCACGCAGTCGGAATTGCAGGAATCATGGAATTCTTACAAAGGCACTTTAGGGCAAGTACTGTGTACAAAATGCACGAACACACTCATTTTCGTGTGTATTTTTCTCTTTGAAATGCGAGCCATGATGTTTTAACAATTTTTTGCCCAGAATGTATGTTATTATCTTTTCCAGAATATGGGGCGAGTGGGTCGTTCAAGGAAACCACTTCGCCGCAATGCGAATGGTACAAGGTGATACTTGTGGAGACAAGGAACGGTCTACTGTAGTGAGTTTTATTTTCTTTTGCCGAGCTTAATGTATGCCCGAAAAACATACTGCTCTAATTGATATTTTTTGGTTAACATTTGAGAATTCTGGCCGAATGTTAGGTTTAGTTTGTTGAAGAAATTGAATGGCAACCATGAACAGAGTCATTAAAAAAGACCAGGAAGGTAGTATTGATGCTTCTCAATATCATGATATCTGTAAGTCTCAATTGGTAAATGTTCGTGAGAGAGGTTAATCGGTTTTCCTTCATAACTCGATTCCCAGACGTCCTACTGACGTCTTTTATACCTCTTTTGAGCAATTTTTAGGTATCAAATCATTCTTACCTTCATAGTACCACCACGTTTTTTATTTATGTAGCTGTTTACTGCAGTGTAATCCTCTACTCCGCGATTTTTAATTTTAGTTCTTATTACACTGATTTTTGTAGCTGCATATTGAGTGCGGGAAGCAAGAAGGATTGAAGGATGTTGCCGAACCTGGAGCTCACTGTGTGTATGAAGGGATTTTCTACACTCCCCTGGCTTGCCATGAGCATTCACTTTTGGTCTATCCAAGATTGCCTACACCTGAACTTCGATTGCGCTGGGATACCCTTGAGACTGGCCTCTTTAATGGGGACATTACAGAAAAGGTTTGTATTGAATAAATTATTGCATGGGCTTGTAGCTAAAGAAATGGATGAAGGACAGAATAATTTACCTGTTTTAGGGTGTGTAGTAATTCCATTATCATATACCACTTTGTATGGGGTTATATGATATTTGAATTATACTATTCACCCTATTTATCTTGAACTGCGAAAAGAACTACATACTATAGTTAAAGATTTTTGGTTCTTGAACAATTTTGCCATACTTCTATGAGAATTCCTTGTACTAGTACAATTAGGTATTTGCACTAGAATTCGTAAAGGCTACAAGGAATTCCAGGAATTTGTTCTCAGACAGGTTTCAACTGAACTCCCACATACCTCTCTCTCTCGCAAAAATACCTCTCAGATACATCACGGAGATAACCTGAATATCACATGTGATGTCTCAGAGACATACATGTAACCTTCAGAGACATTTCGGAGACCTCTCTGAGACGTCAATATGTCCAGAATAATGGTCTATGCGATGTCACATGAGATATCTCATAGACGCCTTTAAACATCTCTGAGATGTTTCAGAGAGATTCGAGATGTATCTGAGACAAGCCACACACAGCTAAAATACATCTCAGAGATATCTTGAATATCACATGTGATGTCTCAGAGACATACATGTAACCTTCTGAGCCTTTTCTGAGATGTCACCGTGTCCAAAATAATGGTATATACTTCTATTCTCTACAATAAATATCAGTCTTAGATGGTAATCATCGAAGCATGACAGCAGCATTGACTTTTATTGCTATTATCGGGCGCTGTAAACAATGTCATTTTATGAGAGTCAGGGGTACATTTGTAATTAACTAAAGATAAAAGCTCATGGTCAGTTCGCAATGTGATGTTTGAGATATTCGAGACTATGTTGAGACATCTCTGAGACACTCACTGCTATGTGGGCTGTTCCCTCCATGCTCATCCTGTGCTGTGCTGCCTCCCACATCTCTTTGTAACTCCTTACAATCATTATATCGGTCAACATATTATTTATTTGTCTTCCTCTCCCTCCCTTTCCCTCAATCTTTCCTTCTAATATTCTTTACACCATGCAATCTTTCCTCAAGACATGTCCCATTTAGTTTGCCTTCCTCTTTCTTATTGATCAAAAATTATTTCTTTCTCACTAATTCTTGCCAGCACTTCCTCGTTTCTCACTTTATCACTCCATTTTAAACTTTCCATTCTTCTCCATAGCCACATTTCAAAACCCTCGATATATTTCTCCTCTTTCCTCCTGACTGTCCATGTTTCTGCTCCATAAAGCACAGCACTTAAAACATTTAGCAAATCTTTACCTTAACCCTTTTGCGCTCAAGTCTCTCGAAGGGAAATGCTTTCCCTGCCACGAGTAGCATGAGAATTCCTTTTATTCCTCTCTACGGAGCTCTCTCGTGGCTACGAATCCCTCAGGTATGCCTTTTGCCCATTTTGGAACCCCACTCAGCGGTACACCGTGCCTTTCTCCGGGGCACTTGGCTCGACCCCCCAACCCTAAGCAGCCCCTCTCTCGGCAGGAGGTCGCCACAGTAACTTTGTTGCATTAACGTTGTTATTTAAAAAATAATTCTTTGCTACATGCTTCAAAAACTTATACCATTAAATGAATTTCTAATGTTATTCTGAGCATATTACAGTTTTAAACGTAATTCTAGCATTAATATTAATAAATTCAGAGTTATATTTAGAGCTCAAACTATTGAGAGTTCCACACAAGAGCTCCATTACTATCAACGCTAGAATTCCATTTAAAAATTTGCTAAGAATCAACAAATAACATATAATTCACTTCATAATGTTAAAAATATTGTTGAGTGAAAAAAATAATTGCCTAGAAAAACCATTGCAAATACAATAAATTAACCGTGGATTCATGCAGCATGGAGGGCTACTAATGATGCGGAGGGTTGAGCTCACTTGCCGAGAAAGGGTCTGGGCTGTCCCTAAGCTGGGTCACAAGGGTTTACTGCATACTGGGACTATTGCTCCTGTATCGGTCACTTCCCTTCCCTCATGTCGGCTATACCCTACATTAGGTCTTTTGCATTGGTTTTTCTCCATCAGCCAGAGCCGACATTCGTTCGTTTGCGTAGGAAAATTCACGTCGACCATAGCCGACGCTAGGTGTGAAAGGGTTAAGCCTAAGTCAATTGATTTGGCTAAAAGAAGTTGATTGACTCTACTGAAGGCTGCCTTTCCCTGTGATATTGTACTTCTTATTTCCTCCATGCGAATTCCATTTTTTTTGTCAGTATGACATTGAAATGCATTTTACACCTTAGAAATGGAAGGTTTTCATACTCTTCATTCAATTCTGAACACAGGTTTAGTGAGGGACAAAATTTGTGAGCAAATAGCCCATTTCTGAAACCCGTTTTACATGGGGCTCATAATTGAACATTCTGATGTATGTATGAACGCCATTTTCAGATTGCATCATGGAAAGTGGTGAATTGCAAGAATGTGTGTGCAAATTCAGGAGTGCAAGATGGCAAAAATAGCCTCTGCTCCAATTCAATAATTACTGCATGCTAGTGTGAGATAAACATGCCGTTTTAAATTGTGCAATTCCATACCGTGTAATACGAGCTTGAGGAAGCTTTATTTTAACTTATAATAAGGCTGAGGGTAGGCCTTAATTTGTTGCACATACAGTGTAAGTTCTTTAATTTATTGTATACAGCTTTTAGCATCCTCTTTAAGATGCACCCTTACCAAGGAGTGCATATTTTCTCCTGGATTGGATATTTGGGGAGGCGACCGACAGCTAAGGTCATTTGCGCCCTAGGGGATAGGTAAGGGAGGAAGGGTGGATAGAAACCCGGCATTGGCATTAGCCTGCTCTTAATGAAAGGCGCCAAGGAAACTATGGCTTAACGTATCATCTGACAGACTGAGTATTGTACTTGAAGTGCCCTTCACAAGACACTCAAGTAGGGATCGGGTTTCCTCTGAAAAACATCTTCCTCTGAGGGATTTGAACTCTGGCCGCCCGTATGGTTAGCCAGTACTCTAGCCACCACACCAGCCTGATTCCCATAGTTTCTTCTGTAAAAATAAAAATTTACAACTGGTGAACCAGGATAATTCCTGGAAATACATCATATCTGGTGTGTACTATCCTTGTTAAAGCAGAGAGTGGATTTCTCCTATATTGTCAGGCAAATCCATCACTGCCCTTTGATTACGAAAGAAGCTTCCCTTCCATGCACTATGTCAGTGTCTAAGGACAACCTAGGAATAATTTGCTTGTTGGTACACTTGAATTAGTAACATCCTTCATAAGAATGATATTTTTTAAATAAAGACTGGTTTCATTTGTGAAAATGATGTGTTGAGGCCTGCTTCCTGCTAAGGTAGAGGTAATATACGACTTTGTATCACACAGAGAAAGTGTAATAAGGCGGTCTTTCGTCACAAGCTGGAGTTGAAACTAGCTCAAATTCTAAATTAATAAAAAATAAAGGTTTCCAAATGAAGGTGTTCTAGCTTTGACATTTTTTAAAGAGAGCCTTCATTTCTCCCAGCAATATGAATAATAAGAAGGGATATGGACAAGATCCTCGCCAGCAAAGAATGCTTTATGAGCAAAAATTATTAAACATTCTTTACCATTTGTAATGTAAGATTTTATAAATATCACAGTGAAACTGAAATAGCTGCTCAATTTTATTTCTTTTTAGTGGTAAATTACTAGATAAGTGTTCAGAGGAAAACGTAGGGTAGCTTATGGGTTTATTACTAAGTGTAGTTAGATATCTAAAAGACAACTTAAAGAAAACTTAAATTTTATTAGGATTGAAGTTGGTGGTTCTCGGCGATACTTTGTGGAATTTGCTAAACATTTTGAATGAATCGGGTAAACTCTGTTTTTCCACAATGAATTTAATGACACGTCCATGGTTTCTACAATTAACGTCATCATTAGGTGAAGATACATTTGGTCCAACTACTTATATACTATAATTGTTGAAACTATGGTCGTAAGTCAAAAAATTCATTGTGGAAAAACAAAGTTAACCTATTCATTCAAAATATTTATTAGGATTTTTTTTATTGGCGTTTATAGTTTGTTTGATGCAGGTTATGGTTTCAAGGTTCGGCATTTGAGATTTGATGGACGAATTTGATTGGATAAATTTTGGATTTGATCCATTAATTCCTCACAGTGTGATATGTATTATTTTTTCACCGTTGAGTTCCAAAATACGTTGGTATCTAATTTTTAAAAATCAACCAGAGTAAAATGAGTAAGATGCCGGATTTAAAAGAATAAAATTTTGGCTGCAAATATGGCCTTTTGTGGAAGGGAATTGAGATGATTTATTTGGTTTATTGGCCATGTTTAATGTGAACTGATATTTTCTAATTAAAGTTTGTAATGTTCTGTCCCACAGGATTACAGTGCTGGTCTTGAGGCAATATTCAGGCATGCTGGGTACCTTTTGCCTTCGACTAATGGCCGAACAATATCACTGCGTGCTGACCGTGCTGTGTTGAACAATGTGGGAAATACGCATGGTACTCAGTTAAGTTGCCAAGCAGAACTTAATCTTTTAAAGCGTCAACTGGAAGAAGTTAAAAAAGAACTGTTAAGGATTCAAGGTGGAAGGAATTCCATTAATTAATATCTTTTCTTTGTAATGGAATCAGTGGGTTTAAAAATATCATATTCTTACCCATCTGAAATGAACAAACTAGATTATTTTAGACATGTAACAATGGTGTCAACAAAACCTTCACTAGGGCATTTTAATGAACTTATGTAACATGTATTTTAGTTACTAATTGTTTGTGATTATTTTATTTTTAGATATTTTTAATGCATATGTAATGCATCAAATGTTATGTGAAAGGTAGGTACCCGTTTTGTGAGTCATGAATGTATCTGGAGTTACATTTAAATACTTTTTATCTGTGATATATTTGAAAATAAAATATTTTTTTGTTTTCATTTTAGTTACTGAAATAACCTAGATAACCTGTCAAACCTGCCTTATGCACATTCTCCTATTTAGTTTGAGGCATTGAGGTATAGAATTTTTAGTTAAACTCTTCAATGAAACAGCTTATGCTTGGAGATGTATGTCCATGGAAAATGTTTGAATACCCATGTGAAAATTTTCTTTTATTCTAGCATAAAATATTATATCTCCTCTAAGTAGTGATCAGTTTTTATGTGGGTGTTGGAAGAGAAATCAATTTTTTGTCAATATTTAGTCAATTTACTTAATAATTTATCAAATTATCATTTCCAATTGAAAAGGAGATGGAATTTTGCTCAGATGAAGCATCCTCTCAAATGTGCCACTGGTATAGGGAACTTTTACAGAAATATTTAATTTTCAAAGTAAGATTTTAAGGATAGCCACACATACTGTTGCTGTCAAAAAATTGTGTTACTGGATCTAAGGTAGTAATTTTTTTACTATTTTAATGGAATGAATTTTATAATTTCCTTGGAAATCACTGCCTGATCTTTAAACAGTTACATATTCCTGAGACATTTATTACGGTTATGTCATCACTGTAAGATTTACTGACATTTCAATTTGAATTTCACATTGGGGTGCTTTTCACCCCATCCTCTTCATGGGTGGTTATTGAATGATACTTGCATCCTGCACCTTAGGGATTCTTTTTATCAAGCAAAACTTCAAAAATTATTTTCTTCCCATTGATATTTAACGAGTATCCTCTCCAAGTCATACTAAGAATTTGGCACAATGAGAATTCCAGCACCAAAGTTATTTAGACATTGGCACAAAAGCCATAATTTTGTATGCTAGTTTTCAGAAATTCATTTCTATATTCAGAAATCGGATTCTGGCCAGCGGCAGAATCCGATTTCTGATGATAAAAAGGACACCAGAGCATGACATAATTCTTTATGGTTAAGTTTGATTTAGTGATATGGAATAATTTTGTGTACTGACAATTTCCTTGTGGAGAGAGTACACCATATATAAAAATGATTCCTCACTACATTACCAGATGCACAAGATAACACAGCTAAGACTGCAACACTCAAACTAATATTATTAAAGGCTGGTTTCCCGTTGCTAACAACATTTAACTTCAACATCAAATTCAAGTTGATTACACACGCTACTATGAATGCATACAGTTTCATTTAAACATCACCTGTCTATGTCAACCATTGCGCTTAAGGGCTCAACATTCATGTGTCCCCATGATGGCTGATGCTAACATATTCAAAAAAGGTTCAGTCCTCCACAGAGCACTGCCTCACAGGGAACATTTCGGCAGTCCATTAGCTAAGCTTGGGGTAGGCTGCATGTTTTTCTTGCAGTTTTGTAAAGGAATTGCATTTACTCGTTATATTGCTCTGATGCCGCAACTGCTGCAGTAGACTTCCAATGAGCCAGACATCAAGTTCGATTTTAATCCGGCAGGACTACCACCTTAATGGTTGTACATTAAAAACAGGGTTGCCACTCTAGTCCTTACAACAGCAATTATGGGTTGATAATAATCAAACCAATCCATGTCCTTGCTCTTTCATTGATAGTTTACAAATCCACTGATATCACTCTGTCATATGAACGCATCTACTGCATGAGCACCCAGCCAGATATTATTGAATGAGACTGACAATTGCCAATGGATATTTCTGATAATGGTAAATTGTAAACTGATGCTGTGAACAAGAAACCAATGCTGGAAATTGATGTTGATCATTAAGCAGACCCAATACCTCTGACAATTGGTAGTTGTTACCCAATATATGCATGATTTTCATCACTTCCTAGGGCATATACTGACATAAATTGATAGGGTAATGTAAGAGATAATTTTGAAAAGCCAAAAAGATTCATATTTTCCTCAATTTAACTTAACCCATTAATTACAGAAGTAACTTTGGATCTAAGATTTCCTTTGCTTCTTGGTCCGTTATTTAGCTTAATTGAAAATGCATGGAAATAAAATTAGTTTTCAAAGTTGGGGCATAGTTTGTGAAATGAGGGGTGGTACCTTACAGTACAACAGGGACTTCATGGGTCATTTCATTCTGGAATACCTTTGCTCATTTTGAATGGGTGCTTAGTGAATCTCGAAGACTTAGACAAGGTATCTGGCGTCATGCTAGGCTCAGGTGCATACAAGACGATGGCATATCACATAATCGGATCCAATAAGAAATCAATGATAGGAGAATTGATAACTTTTCAGAAATCTGAACTGATGTCAGGTCTCTTAATCTCAAGAAATATATATACCTCTGGAAGGCTACAGGTTTTCACTTCTAAGTCTTTTGTTAGCCAAGTTCTTGTTTAACTGAAGTTTTAGATTTTCTACTCATTTTGGTTGCATCTGCATTCTCCACTTAAGTGATAGATATGTTTTGATACATGGCATATCCTGGATTGTCAACTAAATAAGTGTCTTGATCCTAGTGTAGAGGTGTTGTGGAGGAGGAATGTTGCCCAACCTAAGCTTGATGAGGTCAATGCCCTCGTCCTCAGCTACTCCCTCTACAAAGACATCCTAAGGGCACTTTTGACTGATCAGCTGAACTTTCCACACGAGGACATTTCCGAGGATGCAACATACATCCTGATACCTACTGACACCGACTCACATTCCACTCTTGAGCTGATGCCCAGTCTATTGTTCCGTTGACCACCACTACCCTCTTCTCTTGGTTCGCAGTCTGAGTTCATGGTTATATCAGGAGGCTCAATGTAAATTTTGTCAGGTTTGTCAACCACGTTCTCTGCTAGAAAAGCCAATTCTTTATGTCGTGTAATTTTTAAGTCTTAAAATAAAAATTGTGATATGATTATTGATGAGTATCTTTTAGCTCTTTCTCTACCATAACCATCCCATGCCTCTGGTAAAATAATAAAATGATTCTATGGACATTCTAGATGCATCCTCTGCACAATACAGTCAACAGCCATAGTTAGAATCCACAACGTCCTAGAGGTCCCAAATGATAACATGAAAATATTCTTCATAATTTCTGGCCTAAAACTTACTCATAACACTGCTCTGCTACCGCAGTACTTCATTTAATTTTTCACCATGAGGAACAAAGAAAATAGACCCTACTTATCTCAAATGTGTTTCCATTTTTGTGGCCATGAAACCTCCGTTCAGATGTGCCAGTGAAGTCAAAACTTGCTAGATATATCTACATTACCGCAAGCAAAGTGAGCTTCAAGCTCAAACTTAACGATGGCAGCTGATAAATCGTGCGGATGCAGACTTAGAAGTTCTATCATCGGACCTTGACAACATTTATTCATGGTGCCAGGAGTGGGGGCTAGAATTAAATCTCAGTGAATGTACCACAGTTCACTTCCTGCAAAAGTCACCACACCTATACTGGGGGTGGGGTAAAAATAAAATATTCAGATACAGTAAAATATCATGGAATTACCTAAGCTTCTAATATATTGTGGGGAACACACCAAACATGCGCCACATCATTAAGGAGGCTAGGTATTGTTAAGCGTATAATAGGAATGTCCTTGGATAAAAAAGTAAAAGAGAGATGGTACTTTATTCTGGTTAGGCCACACCTCAAATATGCCACGAGCACTTGGGATCCTGGTCATAAAGATTCAACCAAAAAAACTAATAAAATACAAAGAAAAGCTGCAGGCTTCATTAAAAACTGTTACAAACGAACATAGTGTCACACAACTTTTTTAGGGATTTAGGTGAGAGCCCCTAGTCTCAGAGCTTACATGCTAGGCTTAGATATCTTGATAAATTCAGAACTGCTGTTTCAGATCAACACAAAGAATATTATATTGACGCCTCACAACATCTCTAGTTCTGATAGAAGCGATAAAATAAGAGAGATACATTGCCGAACAGGAAAACTCGTTCTTTCCGCACACAATAAGCGACCACAATAAAAACTGAGCTCCACTATATACACTCCCATAATACATGTCACCATTTCACCTCCCTAAACCTTACATCTTTACATGGCTGGTGTTGTAACAACCCCTGCCACATGCCAATGCGGCGGCTCGCAGGGCAGTATGTAAATGTAAACACTGTACACGAGATGGATGAATCAGGTGCACTATTTCAATTAGCCTCAAACTGGTACCATATACACCACTAGGTTAAAATGGATTAACATTAAATAGTCATTGTATTTATCACCAATAATATCTTAAGCCAAGGATCTACAGTAACTGATGACCTAATTTGCAAATTTCAGAAACATTAATTTTACTGCTAAGTAGGAATGGATTTCAGGAAAGAAGAGAACCTCTTTCTCTAGGTGAAATAAAAATCAAATTTAAACAAGTACAATGGTTTTAATGAATACAAGAGTGATTGAAAACAGACTTTTTACATCATTAATTAACTTCAAAATGGCAGTTATGTAATATCTTCAGAGCATTGGTTTATGGAGGGCTTTTTCTTCCTGCCACATCAAGATAATGTTTAAGATTGGGATAATACACCCAAAACCGGCTTGTGTAATACAATGTCTTACAATGTTTATGATAATATTTACAATGATAATTATTTACACATTTGGCTACAAATACATATACACTACAGTTAATACATTGGAGATGATCACTTGGTATATAATTTGTTCTTATATATCAACAATATAACAAAAAGAATATAATAAAGGTTTTGCTCAGGGCTAAACATTAAAAACCCAAGCAATAACTTCAACTTGTCTTTCTCAAGAGTAGTATTGATTTCCTGCATTAAGTATTTCCTCAAAAGCAGAAATTGCAATAGCAGGTCAATACAGCAACAAATTTATGTACAACCAGAAACATTGAATCGTTCTACATTATATAGGTACCCAAAATAAGGTTCCCACTAGAATGGGAAACAAAGTTCTACTTCTCAAAGCAATTAAATGACGGATATCATCAGAGGCGGATTAAGAGGGGGAGAAGGGTTGGAGAGGAAATATTTCCTAATGAAATGGGAAAAATGACAATCATGAGGTATTCCGTAATTCCTGGAAAGACACTATTCTCCCCATTCCCCACTGAAACAATGACCTTAATCCGCCCCTGGACATCATTAACATACATCTACATAACACCCGAAATACTTTGCGATTCTCTGAACTAAAATGAGGTCATTTCACTTATTGAACTACAGAAATATGAGTCATGGACAAGATTCCCATACGAGAAATTCAACGGATCTCACAAATGGCTATTATTAGTAGAAGCATATTTACAGCTACATTCTTAAAAGCCATGCTAAAGTAATAGTGACATAAGTTGACTGCCATCTACCATGACCACGGAAGTTAGCTACAATGCCACTAATGTAGGTACTTATTTAACAAATAAAAATATACTCCAATAAGTAACATTCTATGACTGTAGATATTATTAGGGAAAGAAAGGGTATAATTAAATTGCCACTCACATATCTTCTTGGTCCCATCTACTTTTCTAAAATGGAAATAAAATTGAGAATTAGCCATATAACAGTTTACCGAAAAAGTTAATGAGAATTAACTAGATTTTCAGCAATTTGTTCAATATTGTAAGTGGAGAGGAATTCAATGAACTATTCCTTGAAATAATAAAACAAATATGGAATATAGAATAAAATTAGGCTAATATTTTGATGCATAGGTGAAATATTTGTGCTTTACACTGATTTATCTTTAAAGGTAAACTCATTAAAAGGAAAATTGTCTCCTCTAATATCTGTAGCAGGCTGACTCATCCCTTAACACCTACCACCAAAGAAAATCAATAGTAAAAAGTTATGGAGTAATTACCTGTAAAACAATAATAGCAAATATTAACAAACGATCAAAAAAACCATGAGGACTTCAACTTAAACTTCATTCATGACAGACGAAATTCTGCATGAACATAAGTTTAAGTATCCTACATTCACTGTCTAAGAAAAGGTGAAAATTTTTGTAAAGTAGGTACCCAGATTCATGCAACTGCTTTCCTGTACATCTACAACACAAAAATTATCAAAGGCCATGCAAGGACCTTTGAAAAATTTTAGATGAGCCAAAGAAGAATAACATGAACACAAGAAATTATTCCGTATGTATGTATACATTCAAATCTAAAAGAAATACTAAAAAAATATTTAGGCCTTTTTCTAATAACCCATGCTGTTAAGTAAATGAAAATCATAAGTACTTCAGGAGTATAAAAAATTCCTCACCAACCAATTTGATTTCACTCCAAATTAGCATGGAAACTTATGAAAAACAACTTTGACTAAAATATTTACTTGAACATAGATTCTGTGATGTATTACTAATGGTACACATAAATTTAGCGATATTAAGTAACTAATACTACAAGCTGAACAATAACATGATAAAAGGTGACATTCCTCAAGTGTTCAAATTTGGTCAAAGATAATTTGATGAAATAAACTTTCCCACTTAGGACATTAAAATATGGGCATTTTTAATACTATAAAACATTTCAAATCATACATTACACTCAAGAATAACTTGAGTTTTTCAGACTCAGTTCTTAGAGGGCAAAGATTGGTGGTGGAAATTTGAGTACCTAACACTTCTGAGGGTTGATATCTGGGATAAAATAGTTCATGATTACTTAAAATTCTATCGTGGACATGGTATACTTCAATGGTTAGCCATACAGCAGTTGGGAAAGTTGATTTAATCAAACACTATAATGTGCACAGTCCATATAATGCAACCATCCTTCAAACCACAAGGGGCTGCTTTCAGATACATCAAATCTGCCTTACTTAATACCTCTTCTTTCCAAGTTAAATATACATACAAAAATTTTAGTCTAGTAGAATAATGATTAAAATCCTTTAGTTACTAATATGCAATAATTTCTTTGCATCCTAATTTAATGAGTGTTAATCTAACTGGATTAGCCTAGCCCAACCTTTGACTTCATTGCTCAGCAAAAATATTTCATCCATGAAAAATCTTAAAATAAATATATTAAAAATCTAGATATAATCACAATTTAGCACCTCAGTTTGAGGAAAAGGAAAAAGTCTGTACCACATTACAATTTATTAATCCTTTCTGGGTTTGTAGCCTATGTGCTATAACAGCATTTTGCAGTGGGATATTGCAGCCTAAATACATATGTTTAAATCCAGTATTATAGTCATAAATGGATAGCACTTCCCTTTGTACACAAGGTGTTGAAATAAAAGATATTTGCAGTAATATTCAATTGGTTAGAAAATCTAACATCCTTTCCCCTTCAGAATTTTGGGGAGGGTGAAATAGGCTGTCTGCTGCTGAGCTTTGATAGTTTTACTAGAAACAATTGATATCACATCAGCAAGGTATATAAAGCGTCATAAAAACATCAATGATTATTTTCAAGTGAGGTGCACAAATGATTTGAGCCATAAACCAAAGCAAAATATGCATATAAAACAATAAGGATGCTTGTAGGATAACTATTTTGGAGGTTGGATCAATCACTATCTTTAGCACCCAAAGAGTTAGCTGCTTTAAACTCAATTTTCCAAAATTAGCTCATCACGAAAAGCAGGAATAAATTTCTAATACATTAACAGGTAATTTCTTATCATTTGTTAATATGCACTCAACAATCTTACTATCTATAACTATGTAAATTAATATAAGTTTTTATACTCCAATTCAGGCTCTCACTAAAAAATCTAAAAATTAAAAAAAAATAGCCTTGGGACTCCTTCGCTAAAAGAATGCATTTTAAGGTTCGACAAAAATGGAAAATATAAAAGGACATGATTATGTTGTAATATTTTATCTCACACTGACAAATCTTCATCCAAAATGCTTGAAAAAGATAAAGAGGCTGGATGTCTGCTTCTGACTGCCATTCTAAAATATATGTAACACATGCAGAGGAAATATCATTGAAATCAATTCATAGAGAGAGAAATTTGTCAATTAAAAAGGTTATGATAAAGTTTTAGGAGGAATACAAGGACATCATGTCAAGATAGACTACAAAAGATAATGGCCACATTCATCAGTTACTAATAACAGCTTCAAAAAGTCCAATATGACAGTGGAGAGGAAAAATGATTGAGCAATTAAACAGTAAATTGGATATTAAAGTCATATAGAAATGGGAGAATAAGAGCTATGAAATTTACCAACTCAGGGACATAACAATCCTTTCAGCATTGTGGACTGCAACTTTCATTTATGACTCATCTCCTAAGAATGAGCCTTATTCATAACAATACGTTTTCAGTGACAGGAGGACATGACAGGTAAAGGAACATGGCTCCTGAGAAGACAAAATTATTGTCACAAGTATGTATGTAAAACCATGGCAGCATGAGGTGGAAGCCTTGTTCCACTAGAGGAAAATCACAGTTGGTTTTCTTGATTAGGAAGGTAAAGAAAAGACAGCATCAGTCTTACACCTTTCTTATCAAGCTTAAAATTAAATACACTCTACAGTTTCGTACTTTTCCTCAGAATTTCATTTTGTCTGGTACGTCGCATTTTACCGACTTGCAGCATCATCAGGCATCTTAAAATTAAACCTCATTGCACAATGTAAATTACAAAGAATCTTCATGGGTTTCCAAGAAAATTTTAAATTGATAAAATAACATTACTTGATAAGTATTGCCACCCTCAAATGTCTATCTCAATAATCAACTTCCTTTGTTACTCAAAGTTCTATGCATTTTTATGCCATTGATTGAGGACCAATCCTAAATTTCTTCATCTTATGGATACCTATGTAGCTTACAGCGAGTGAACATGAGTAAAAATGAGGCTGAACAGCAACTCAAGGTTCATAAATCTGGATAGGATATTTTAGAAAAATCTTAACAAAAAAATGCACTGAATGTGATTAGAATGGCAGTTAAGAGAAGACGGTTTCTCAAAAGAACTCATGTCACCCCCCATGATCAGAGTATGTACATAGCTTACTGTGAAGATGATGCTGACTGAAGATTTCCTCATTTACGGTAAGTATTACATAGTTCCGAAAAAACCACAAACCCAAATAATGCTATGATACAGATGAAAGAAGTAAGACATCCATGAAAACATGAAGGGATATGTACAGACAAAAAAAGGTAATGACTAATAATTAACAACATTATGTGATGAAATGACTAGAGTTGAAGAGTGATAAAAAAATTGTCATAAATGTGGTGATGCACGAGTAAATTTCACAGGGGCAAAATAATCAAATGTTCGTGAAATTGAAAAGAAATACAAAAAGCAAAGATAACATACTGGAACTTGGAAGTAAGCACAAAATGAAGAAAGACATCTCCACAAGATGATAACAATATCAATTACACCAAGTTACGAATCCAGAGGCAATGTTTTATCATTAAAGACAATCTAAATAACAAAATGATTACATTTAAAACTATAGCCTTAATACCACTTAAATTATCACAAATATCAATAATTATTTCCAAATCCAGCCATGCATATTTTGTCAGTCATATTTTGTATTTTTCTCCTGGTAACTTGTATGTAATCTTCAGGTACTAGCATGATCATTTCTCATTTAATGAAGGACTGGCAACTATGTATAAGTCACCATTCAACAAATGGACACAGACACAAATCCTATGCAGCAATGATTTTGAAAAAAAATACTTATTATGCCACTGCCATGATGTTAAAATGTGACAGATGGAAATATTCCATCATCCAAAAACAAAATATTAAGGCCTAATGATAACAACGAAAGATGGGCATTAATAAGGGTTCAAAGTAGTTTTTGGCACTGAAATACCTAAGAATAACATTAGAATGAGTTAATGCTTTGAGTCACAACAAATGCTGACATCCATTCTCATTGAGCACAAGATAGATTCAGTTAAATACAACAGATAGAGGAACAGTGTTTGCCACAAGGTAAACAGCAAGCAAGTTTATTTTCACAAGAATAATTCCACCTCACACTAAATCATAAATTAAATGAGAGAATTGATGGCACTATAGAGAACAATTGAATGAAACAATATTTATGTCATTAAGGACTGCTATAGCCCATAATCGGAAGGTTAATTATGCAGTTAGCATACTTAAAGCACTGGCATTGTTGAATGAATTGTCTCAATTCCACCACTGTATTACCTCTAAACATATGTGAATTGAATATAAATCACAAGAAAACCATGCTATGTAGAACAATAATGGGCAACTGTGGGGAGGATTACTTTTTCTTTTTTGTAAAAAAGTTAAAATTTCAAGCACCAAGACACCATTCAATCTCATCTTCAATCAACATTCTGAATGAAAAACTCAGATTCAAGGCATGAAGAAAAACATGTTTTTGATTTAGTACGACAAAACTCAGACAAGCCTTTTCATTTAGGAGGAAATTTCTAGGGTTTGCCAGTTATTTGAGAGGGCAACTAACAGGTGAGGGCAATTGCACCAAAAATAATAATGGGGGATAAGTTAGAAAAGATGAGATAATTTGGAGATTTAGGGGAGGGTAGAAGGAAACTCATCATATGTATCAATCTACTTCCGAAGAAAGGTACCAAGTAGTTATCCCATTTGATAGATGGAGTGTTGAGTGAGATAATGTCGTTTCAGATTTGATGTGGTGGAGCTTAAACATAATGAAAGATGAACTCTTTGCTGCTCTTCACTGATGAAATGCTAACCATGACCGTTTTGATATTTAGATCATTGTAAATCCTTGATTACAATTCACAATCATGTAAAACATTGAAAACAGTCGCATTACACATAAGTTAGAAGAAAACTGCTTGATGTTCTTCTTTCATAACATGTTTGAAGTACTCTCTGCATTGTAACCTAGTATGGTTTAGGATTCCACAGTTAGAAAAACTCTGCCATACCCAGAATTTACATCTCGCCCTTTGGCATGAGATGCTAATCCCCAAATTTGAGCTTTTCAAGAATTTTAGCCGAGTTACCTTGAAATTGAGCGATCAGAGCAAACTACATCTTAATTCACAATTATATTAGTTTCCTACAGGTCATAAAATAATGAGTGATGAGTGGGTTTTCATCAGATTGAAGCAACAATAGTGATGAAGCAAAGGGATGTTGATAGGAGATAATTCACTGAATAACATGCACTGCTTGAATAATGTTGACTAGGAGATCTAAGTGTAAAACAAATGTTGGAAAGTAAGCAAGGATGATGGATAGAGGAAATCGCATCCCAAGATCAGTAACAATAATTAAGATGTACATATTAAGTTTCATAATCACTATTATGTAGACCTTAAGAGTCCCTTAAACAGAAATGGGATGAGTGCAGTATGTACTATGTTTTCACTGCTAAAATGTACATAGGACATAAGTGCAATGATAGATGTGATAAGCAGTACCTAGGTTGGGTTAGGTACAAAGGTAATTAAGTAATAAGTCTATCCCTACCATTATTAAAATATCCTCCCATTATCTACTTATAGCATAATTAAAAATCAATGAAGATATAGAGTTCCCTTAGTTGCACAAGGCATTCTCTTAACACCTATGATGCTTGGATTGTACAGCAAAATGTATGGGATTATTGGATATGTGTGCCTTTGAAAGAGCAATCAATGTGACTTGATGCATCAATTTTCACTCCAGTGACAGAATCGAATATGAATGATATTCTTTTTCCTTCTAGAAAAAATGAATTTGCTGACTCTACCATAGCAAAAATTACATCAGAGTATAACATGAAAGCCAAGATTGCAAAAAATGGTCAATAAAATGACACAGGAAAGCTAAAAATGCCATGCCAAATGAAAGCCACAACGAAAGAGTAAATGTCATCAGAAGTGCCTCATTATTGAATAATTCAATATGCAAACTCTCAGATATTTTTCTGTATGGTAAATGCCTTCAGTTCATTTGTTAACCAAAGTAACCTGTCACTCTATCTGCTGAAATAATCAATGGACAGCTTGTATCATTCACATGAGATCATGGGAGTACCCAGCGAGGGGCAGGGGGGGCAGCTGCCCAACCCTAGAAACAAGTATAAGACATGTAACTAGAATAAAAATTAAATTTTTTCAAACAAATAATTGTAATAACTAATAAAGCACTGCTTTAATTATATATAATTATCTTAAAATTTTGGTTTCATTCGCCTTTTCCATGCTAAAATGTTACAATCTGAACGACGTTGGGTTGCCCCCCCCCCCTAGTTTTGATCCTGGGTACGCCCTTGCATGAGATGGAATTGATAGCAAAGCCTCATAAATAATACCTCATATCATGATTAATTTTTGTGCAGAAAAGATGAGAAGATAGGTGTTTCAAAATATGCTTCTAAGTAATTTTTAAGTTGACCGTAGAGTGAGCTTTGATAGAAACCCTCACACAAAGAATTCAATAATGCTAATATGCCATATGTGATTAACTGCTCTATTGCCAATACATCTAAATAATCGTAGAACTAGCAAAAACCAATAATCTTATGGTAGCTTTTAGGGGATAGATTTATTTGTGAGCACATTTGGTATTTCTAACCCTTTCGCGGCAAATGTCGGCCATAGCCGACGCAGTTTTTCATACGCAAAAGAACGAATGTCGGCTCTAGCCGACAGGGGTTTTCCTTCACAAATGAACGAATGTCAGTTATGGCCGACGGATGGGAAGGGACGGAGGGGATGGGAAGTGACCGCCGCCCAAGCAATAAACTCGGGTATGCTGTTACCCTTCGTGACCCAGCTTAGGGACAGCCCAGACCCTTTCTCGGCAAGTGAGCTCGACCCTCCGCATCATTAGTAGCCCTCCATGCTGCATGAATCCACGGTTAATTTATTGTATTTGCAATGGTTTTTCTAGGCAATTATTTTTTTCACTCAACAATATTTTTAACATTATGAAGTGAATAATTTTTTTTTGTCGAGTCTTAGTAATTTTCAAACAAAATTCTAGCGTTGATAGTAACGGAGTTCTTGTGTTGAACTCTCAATAGTTTGAGCTCTAAACAGAACTCTAAATTTGATAATATTAATGCTAGAATTTCGTTTAAAATTGTAAAATGCCCAAAATAACATAAGAAATTCATTTAAAGATACAAGTTTTTGAAGAATACAGCAAAGAATTATTTTAAAAAACCACTGCTAATGCAACAAACTTACAGCGACCTCCTGCTGAGAGAGGGGCTGCTATGGGTTGGGGGGTTGAGCCGAGTGCCTGGGAGAAGAGCATGGCGTCCCGTTGAGTGGAGTTCCAAAATGGTCAAAAGGCCTGAGCGATTCGTCACCATGAGAGAGCTCCGTACAGAGAAGTAAAGACAATTCTCATGCTACTCATAGCAGGGAAAGCATTTTCCTCAGAGAGACTTCGGCGCGAAAGGGTTAAATGTCTAAGTCCTCATGATGGAGGTACCATTTCCATCATATACTCTTTAGCATGCCTCCTTTAGAATTATTCATATAAAGCATTGGCATGGACAGATTCATTTGCTGAGGTGAGGTAGCTGTAAATATTTCAGTAAGGGAATGTTTGGAGGTTTTTTCAGAAATGATTTGAAAATTTATACACACACTACACTTTAAGATAAAAAGTCAATTGCATTATATATATAACATCACAACTGTTGGACTATGAAGGTACAACGGCATTTTTTAATCTGAAAAATATCTCATTCATCATTAATGCATATTAAAAACTATGATGTCAGCCATAAAAATTAGAAAGAAATATGCTATCTCCAGTCAACAATTGTAAAAAAATGAGCACCAGAGAAGACCAGGGCAACAAAAGCTTGATCAAAAATAAAAAATTCACATTCCTATAGGTCATGGTAGGCAGTCAGTCATCTTTTTGCACCAAAGTAAAAGATGAAGGATGAAGTCAATAATAACAGCAATGCAATAAGCCATGCTTTTGTGTCACAATCATCAAAATACAGTTTCAAGACCATTTCAATACATGGGTTCACTTTCATAATGCTTACGGTCACAAACACCTCTGTATTTTTTTCATACCTGTTTTTTTATTATTTCATTAACAGTCAGGTGTAATAAGCCGATCAAGCTCATTAATCTGCAATTTGGTTAGCAAGGAGATGGTAGAATACTTATGGTAATGAGCCCCAAAAGTATTATGATAACATACCCAGTTACACACTTAAGGAGGAAAGTCAGCTCCTTCCTTTCCACTATCCAAAGTTTCTCAGTTAAATATCAAGAAAATCACACAGCCTTCTTTCAGCAATGATGTCTTAACATCACATGGGTCTGATGCCAACATACCCATTTCTGCACCACAGTTACATAAAACACTAAAATATAATGCCCCACTAAAATACTTATCCATTGCGCGGTAGGAAATTGCATGGGCACATTTTTAAATGTTCATTCCAAAATGATCAGCAAGCATTTTTCTAATAGTTTTAACTAATGAATGGCTAATAATGATCTAAATTTCACTATCTTGCTTGAAATTAATCACACCAAAAAGCAAGGATATAACAACAATGTTGCATTTTCCAATTAACTATGATAATGATAAGGTTACAACAATCAAAGGCTCATCTTGCGTGAAAGTGACCTCACAATAAAATAATAGGTAATGTGTAAAATCTACTTTCTTATGCAGTGAGTGACCAGATTGTAACTATTTAACCCCCATCCATTTGCCAGAAAGTGATTCCTCTACTGAAATATATTCCTAGTCATCTAATTATTGGGCTAATTAAAGTCATGCAAAGCAAAACAAGGTAGACACAAAGAAAATTAACAGGTACATATCTACGCAGAAGCCTGTCCTTTCATACATACAGAAAACCATTTTTAATTGGCCATTTTCATGGATCATGAGACAAAAATCAACACTTCAGGAGGAGTCATGATTACAATAATATGTTGGGTAACTGCCTAACATTTTGATCTCCTCCCCTAGAAGTCTACCTCATTCTGACTACATGAAGCATTTAAACTTGTATAAATATTTGGTGACTGAGAAAAATACACTCCTAAATGAAAATAAAGAATTCCATATGATGCATCCTACATATGATAGTTTCACTCATTGTAATATAATCCAGCTTCCATAAAGTTTCAGCCACTTCCTGGTAAACCCATATTCTAAGCCCTAATGATTACCCAAAGATGACAGATGTCTTTAAACAACAACTATAGAGATGAAGTTTTGTGAGCTGGGGAATGATGAAATAACAATTCAAGTCCCCTCACTAAGATTGTACAAGCCAAAACAGCACTCTGACAGTGAAATCTCAAAGACAGTGGTTAAGCCACTAGAGGCATGGGGATTTGAGGGCATCCATTTTAGGATTTTTGGCATAAAAAAGAATTTCTCTGAACAATATCTGTACAAGTTTATCAGCAAACAACACTGGCATGTATATTCAGCATTCATGCTTCATAAAATTATACCTCTTGATCATCAAATATAAATTCCTAAATTAAAATAAACATTTTAGAATGTCATTAGCTCTGGACGAAAATTTCGTTCACACTGTTTTTGGACAATCATGCAATCGCTAACAGAACTAATGCACAGTCAGTGGAAATATTTTACTGGTAGATGGCAGTACTCTTTTGAAGACATTATCATAAGGCTAACATCCGTAACCATAAGGTGAAAATTATTTGCAAGGACAGTGAGTCCGGCATATATGGACAGCCAGGGCAGCTGTTCATTAAATGAGGTTAGAGAGGGAAGTCCAATGGATCCAGTTTAGTGAATGATATCCGCACCAAGAAGTTATGAGTAGCACTGATTCTAAATGACTATCAATAAAACACAAGCTAATTTTTATCATGAATTACCTAAGAATCATTTCAGTCACATACTTAGAAAATATTTGATTTAATCTGAGCAGAAGTGAAACTAGCACAGCAGCTGGCTTAGGTGCAATGTTACAAGAAGAGTGTAGTTATTAAAAGTGACCATCCCCAAAACCTCATTATTAAAATACTTACTCGGAGAAATACTGACCTCGTGACTTTTCCCTGATCATCATTCACTTAAAAATTCATATTTTTACCTTCTACTTCCCAAGTAGGGGCTTAACGTAGCAGGACACCCAAACCTGTTTTTTAGGATTGTAAAGTTAGCCAATGTGCAATCAAGATATCAACGTAAATGGAGACTAAACTCTTAACCACCTTAATCTACCTAAGCATTCAAAATGATAATTAAACAATAACTCCCATTTGAATAATTAAGAACCATATTTTCCAGCCCATAGGATGCAATTTTTTTTGTCAAAAATGTGTTCCAAAATTGGCCTAAGGTAAGGCTACATTTTCATGCATTCAATTTACAGTGCCTTAAGAAGGTGCCAATCTCTTTACTTGCACTGCTAACATAGCTGTGAGTTTAAGTAGTACTCTTCATTGTCAGGGTGGCTTCAGAAGGGAAATTATGAAATTCAAGGATATTTCCCAATTTCCTCTGCAAAATTTCCTACTTTCCAGATGAAAATATTCTTTGGTAAGCCGGAAATTTAAAGAAGTCACCAGAAAAGGAAACTAATTAACATATGCACACCATATGGAGATAACAACAGGGCTTAATTCAACATCCCTTGTAATGGACATAATTACTACAGGGGAGCAGCTTATAAGAAATTACTGGTACGCCACAATAAGTAAAAACAAATCTGCATTATATTTTCCTCAGCATAAGCATATAAAAATATAAACTTCAAGTTAATTAAAGGAGCATAATTAAGGTGGCTTCAACAAGAAAGGACATTGTCTTTTGATTTACATTATGAGCACTAACACATAAACATGTCCCCTTTCTGATATGAACAACAAAATTGGACCATTCAATACTATGTTTCTTTCAAATTTAACTTGAAATAATTAATGATGATAACTTATTACTTTGTTTTGCCACATGTATTTATTTCGGTTTCGACGTTTAACGTCATTTTCGGGTGAATACCGAAACCCAGGTCATTCCAAATAAAAACATGTGGAAAAACAAAGTTATAAGTAATCATCATTATGTTAACAAATCCAATAAACTTATGTCTGAAACCACCATTTATTGAAATGATTAGGTGCTAAATAGGAGAAACACATAGAGAAAGAGAATTTTCGTCTAAAATAAATGGCATCTTTACAGAAAACTGTTTTCAAATAGCAAACACTCCTAAAAATGTCTCAAAATAAGATGCATACATCTTACCTACCACCTTATTTTTTGATTTATGAGTTAGTTACAGCAAAAATTAAGTCAAAATGCAATAATACCATATGATTGGTACTGCAGTCAGCTTAAAGGGCCATAAAAATATACTCGTGAGATAATCTGCATATTTTACACCTGGATTTAGCTTTCCAATAGCTAATTCATATAATCACTGCAAGCTAAATCTTTTAAACCTAATAAACAAAAATGTAGAACTTAGTTTAGACTCACACGATCACAGTGAAGCCTCCTTTATTGCTTAACACTCAAGTACAGCTCCCCCACCTTTTGTGGGCAAAGCACTACAAAACCCTAGTCTGCTCACCAACAGACATTGCCTCAAATGGCACACCCGATTCACCGAATAAGGTCATATATTGATCCGAAAAAGTAAATTTCCAGGCAAATTTCTCATATCCCATGACTTTCCCTAGTTTTCCAGGCCCCATATTAATTTCAACAACATTTCCAGGATTTTCAGGCCTGTTACAACCTGAATCATTTCCTGGATTCTACACATGAATTTCTTTGATATGGTCATATTTTTGGAAGTTAATAACGCTGTTCAATTCCTATAGTTATTATGTGGCAATGGAAGTACATTATAATTTTTAGTTCTAAAATCTAACCCATAAAATCACAGTGCATCCTATGGGCCAGAGATTCCTATGAGCTGGGAAGTATGGTAACACATAGAACAAATAACCCTTACCGCATAAAAGCAGTCTCTAATGTTGAAATAATTTTTCAAGAGGCATGATAAATCATCAAAACACTTGTAAACTACCTGAGAATAACTCATTTAGTTTAAAAACAACATCCCTGAGCTTCAACTCTTGCCATAATTTTTCTCTAGGTCAATTACCTCAGGGCTATTCTCAGTCATGATTTTACACAAGAAAAATCTTGGATCAATCCTCTTCATTCATACTCGGGCACGTAGGTCACTTAACTCTTCGGGAATGCTAGCTACCATAATAGGAGGCTAGAGAAGCAGTTGTGCTGCGGAGGAGTCTCCGCAGAGGTGGCCACGCCCATCCAAAGGTGGCTCTGCTGAGTTGTGCCCACAGCCACAGCAAGGGCTGCCTGCATGGCTGTGCCCAGCCGTTATAAACGACACCACAACAGTGTTTCACATGGTCAGTACGGCCAACAGTCAAGGTTTTACAATGAATGATAATTACTATATATAACATATTTAGAACATTCAGGAATCATCTTTTCCAGACCTCCACAATATGTATTAAAAATTAATTTCTTTTTCATATGATAGGTCTTGATTAAGATTGAATAAGCCCTTAACAAACATATATTTAATCAATATTGTAACTAAATGGCTAACCCGAGGCCCAGTAAGTTATTATAATTAAAGAAAACGGTAAAACAAGATGGTCAGTTATAAGTTAACAATACAAAACCAAGGACACGTAAGAAAGGTCAATATTTACCAAAACATAAACTAAGGACACACAAATAAAATCAATACTCAACAGAGAAAAACTATATTAAAAATTAATTTCTTTTTCATGTGATAAGTCTTGATTAAGATTGGATAAGCGCTTAGGAAATCTTAACAAACATATACTTTATCCATATTGTAACCAAATGGCTATCCCGAGGCCCAGGAATTTATTATAATTAACCCTTTCCGGTCCTTTGATTCCAAATGGAATCACGTCGCTTTCCTGCATCGAGAGTCAATTTTTTCAAATGACTTTCATTAATTCATAAATTTATTTTATCTCACCACATATTTTCACCTTACGTAGATTACATCATCTTCTACATGAAATACATATGAAAAAATCGACGCTCGACGTAGGAAAGCGACGTGATTCCATTTGGAATCACATTTGGACTGGAATAAAATTTGGACGGGAAAGGGTTAAAGAAAACAGTAAAACAAGATGATCAGTTCTAAGTAGGGATGAGTCGATTCCACTTTTTTTCGATTCTGAGTCCAATTTCGATTCTTTCAAATCGATTCCCGATTCTCAATTCTGATTCCATCGATTCTTATTCCTAATAAACAGGTGGGATATTGATATACCAGTAACGTACGACTATTATTTTAAGTCAAGTATTGGCTGAAATAAAATAACAAAGACAATTAAGTTGCTCAAAAAGTATATTTATTAACAAATAGCAAATATATCCTCAGCTTATTGAGGTAGATAATAAGTACAAATTGATAGCCTATGCCCAAAATTACTGAGACAAATATGATGTGAAAAATAAAATTCGATTTGAATATTTATCTGTCTGGAATCAATGACATATGGCATCGGAATCGTCTTTAGGCGATCGATTATTGATACCGATTCAAATCCTGAGAATCGGTGGAATCGAGAATCGACATTTGGATTCGACTCATCCTTAGTTATAAGTTAACAATACAAAACCAAGAACATGTAAGAAAGGTCAATATTGACCAAAACACAACCTAAGGATGCACAAATGAAATCAATACTCGACAGAGAAAAACTAATGATGCATGGGAAAAATAAACAGGCAACAGAAGGAAACTAGGGATGAGTGAGGGAAAGTGAGAGTAGATTGTAGGAGAAGGATGTGCAAGGTGTGAACGAAATAGATCTGGAGAGAAAGTGGCATGAAGTGGGCAGATTTTAATATAAAAGTATCCCCAAAGAACGGGTATTCATCCAAGTATCTTACAAATATTTCAGAAGTAGTGGCAGATATATTTATAAAGGGATCTGGTAGAGTGAGGACAACGCACCACCCCAGCCGACTGAGGAAGGACAGAGGCAGGATAGTTTACACACACAAATGCCAGGGATCCGGATAACGATAAGTGGAATAGTGAACAATAAATACTAACGTTAATTAAAGGACCTTTTATGCCCAAATGGTTATATAAATCACGATAATAAGAGTGATTGAATCTGAAAGAAAAGACTCTCATGAACAAATATTGTAAATTACTTAAATAAGAGTATTTGCATTTTCAAGAAAGGACTCTCATGCTAAACTGGTTATTGATCGTTCAAAAGATACTAATTAAATGAGGGAAAATGGAATACTTACACGGTTACATATGTTAATTGGGCCCATTAATAGTTCTAAATGATATTTGAGTTCACTTCTGCTATAAAACGTGAACATTTTTCTAATAAATGTGTTTGCTATTGTGTCGATGGCATGTGAAATGCTTTATTTATCCAAGTATATATATTATCATGAGTTTGGGTTCTATTTATTAAGGGGAGGAGTTAAAATTCACAGTAGACCCCCACTTTATGATTGATTCGCTTCACGATCTGCATGCTGTTGCATGCAAATTTCAAATTTTGACGATATTTTACACCCATAATTTATCACACATTTCTTAAATATTTTAATCCTAAGTAATAAACGGACTGCATTATTTTGTGATAGCAATATTTTAATATTTATTGCTACATGAAAACTGATCCAAAGGCCAGAATAATGCTGGTTCACTTTACGATGGAATTCACTTTACAAATATTCCCATAAAACAGATTAACATCGTAAAGCAGGGTCTACTGTATAATTTTGATGAAATTTGTACCAAATGCATATTGCTCATTATTTGTATCCACTGCAAATGTTTTATAGCCCTGATGTAGACAAAATACATTTGCAAAATGTTGGCAATGAAGAAATCACATTTATTATTCCTTAAAAAGTCTACCAAAAAAGAAAACTAAGTGGAAAAGTAAGACAAAGAGTATATGCTCAACTTAATTTGCCAGTTTAAAGTCATTGATGGAACTACCAAGACAGGTTCATTCAAAAGCACTGCTATTAATAAATAGCCAAGAAGACAGATATGCTGGTCAGGTTAAAGCTTCATGACTAGAGATGGGACCAGCATATCTGGCTTATTGGTTTACCCAGCGTGCAAGCTCCCTATGATCATTTAAAAAAATATACCCAATCATATTTTAATTTAAAATCATAATAGCAATGTAGCAAACTAAAAACTATTTCCGTCAATAAAAGGTACTCCAATTAATATTTTTAAAGGATATATCAATCCCCAGGGAGGATGCCCTCCATTTATATACAGCACATATGTGAATCCATCCTTGCATTTACCTTGAATCGAGTAATACAGGGGCAGGAATGAATGCAACCTGAAAAAAAGCAATTACATCCAGTTCTATTAATTCTGTACAGGTTATAATAGTATGTGATAAAAAATAAAAAGTTTTGAACAAAATTCTCTTCTTTTCTTGTCCACTTTATTATGTAATTTTCAAAATCCAAAAGTGTAAAATACGTCTAATATTTTTGACTCATTATAATGCTCCTTGCCACCAACCTTTTTAAAAGTTATGTAGAACGACTATTCCATGTGTTTATATCTATGTTGTAAGTACATTTACTAAAAAATAATATGTTTCAATATACGAATAATGACAAGTATCACTGATATCAAACAAGGAAATGTAGAAATCTACACCAAATGCATATAAGGACTGGGAATACTACAAATCTGTGGGCTTAATGATATTTAATAGGCTACCACTAGATGTTAAGTATGAAACTAAAACAACAGACTTCAGGAAAAAATTGTTAATGTTCCTGCAGGATAAATTGTATTATACTCTCTATTCTATATTATATATACTCTATGCTATATGTTGAATGAATTTCTGTACCCTTAATTATGCTTATTTTAAACCTTTTCTGTATTTCAACTAAGCGATATTGTGACATGTCCTATATTTGTTTGTTTGTAAGAATAACTCAAATCTCTGGACCAATGAATTAAATTATTATTTATTAACAGAGGTTGTTTTTTTCTGGAGTTTTGGTCACTCGGATGAATAAATTCAATCAATCTTTGCCTACATTTGTCAAATATATTTCACACCCTCCAGGGGCTTAGACTATTTAGTTTATGGTGATCAGAAGATTACTAAGCATTTAACATCAGAAAATTTTTTATAGCAACTTTGACGAAACATCGGCAAAGACTGATTGAATTTATTCAACTGAATGACCAAAACTCCAGATGAATAACAACCTCATAAAAAGTTTTAGTTTTTGTCCGTTGCTCAGCTGATTTGAGTGGGAAAACTTTATTCAATAAGTCTTTCTTTTTTACATTAAGCAACGTTTTTGGAAAAACTACAATGCTGGAATATGGAATGCACTCCACGTTCTCGCTAAACTATGGGCTTTTAAGGCATTATCATACCCATGTATTAGCATAGGGTGTTTCAAGTGCAATGTTAGATATGTGATACGTATCAGTTGTGACTAAATGTTTTAGATCTCACCATCATACAAAGAAAATGGATCTCCATTATGTAGATTTTTTGAAAAACTTATAAAAATTTTCTATGTATATATTTTTTTATTTTTACAAATTTTTTCAGAGGGCTATACTCCTGAACATTTTTGTTCTAACTGCCATAAGAGAGCCGGATATAGTTAATTTGAACTTTAAAAAAACAAATTAACAGTTCAATTTATCTACTTTCCAATGGCAACATGTAACTCTCACTGCCATTAATAAATGGCAAAATCACATCATTGTCATAAAATAATGGTATTGTTTACCTAGATAATAGTCCAGGATATGGTTTTCTGCTCCGAATTTTTTGAATATGAATGGATTTGCTTGAAATTTTGACAGTAAGTTGGAAATAGCTCAAAGATCAAAATCTACTCTACGCTGATATGTGCTTTTGCTCTGGGGGTGGTTGCCACCCCATCTCGGGGGTGGAAATTTTTAAGTTAAAATAACTACAGGAATCGATAGAAAAGTGAATTTTAAAGAAAAAACGTTCCTTTAAGTTTTTTCGAAATGTCAATATTTTTTTAGTTATTCGTGACGGAAAGTGACCATTTCTCATCGAAAAAACGAATGTTTTTAAACGTTTTTCGCAAATAACTCTAAAAATTTATATTTCATAAAAAAAACCATCTGAAACAAAAATGTGGCTTGTAAAAAAACAAAGAGATTGTTTTTTTTTATTATTACTTTAAACCCAATACTAACTGAGTTATGGCTCTTTGAAAGTATGCTTTTGTTCATTGAATGCAAAAATCGAAACATTCAACGTTAAATAATGGGAAAATGCTAAGTTTTTTAGGGAAACTTATGAAATCTTTTTTAAATATCTTGAAAAAACTAAAAATGATCATTGGTAAAAGTCCCTTGCATAAAAATTAGGGCGAGTTATAACAAAAATGAAGTCGGTTCCTATTTTTTGTGGCGTCAAAAGCAACGAAAACACCCCTTCATAACTACCCCACTTAAAACTAATCGTTACCCATTAACAATTTACTTTACTTATGCACTAGTAATATATTTTAGAAGTTTGATCGGTTTAGAATGCTTAGTTTTGAAAAAAATTGAGTTTAAAGTGAAAAGAGCATTTTCGGAATTTCTCAAAAAAAAATTTTTTTTTAATAACTTAAAAACTAACAATGATACGTAAAAAACAGAACAAAAATGTAGGATATTTACTACTGAAAATTTTGATTTTTTTTTAATTTATGTGGGCTGAAAATTAAACGAGATATCACCATTCACAGTTTGCATTTGCATGCGACTAGTACCTTCTTCGAGCCCTTTCAGCTCAAACCTTTTTAAAACGAAGAGCTAGAAAGAAATTTAATTTATACTATCTTGTAGCTCTTGAAATTCCCTACAAAATGATTTTTTGATGGACCCGCAAGCCCAAAAACTAAGGGAGTTATAGATCAAAAACCAATCATATTTTTTTTTCAAATTTTAGAGCATGTATATTGGAGCACTGATGAATGCACATTACTGGCATATTTAATGTACTGGGTATCTATAAGCATACACTTACATCAAGCAACATCAAGAAGTTGTATTCAAATATTCAATTATTTAAAGTTGCAAGTAAATAACATTTTTCAATTTAGTCATAATAAGTTTTAAGGTTTTAAGGGTTGAAAATTAAAAAAAAATCACAAATAATGTTCCAGAAAATTATACTATCTTCATAAAACTTATTTGGATCTGATTTCAATCTGTTTTAGATTTAATTTGCAGTTTTACAAGATTTGACAATAAGGGGTAGTTCTCACCCCTAGAAAATAATAAGTACCTATCAGCATAGGGTAGATTTAGAAGTGCAGGGTAAGTTGGGCTTAATTACAAATTTTCATGCAAATAGATGCACATCCATAAAATACGGAGGTTATGTACCTACTGAGGTTTCTAAGGGTTGCAATTTTACAGTTAAGGGTTGAAATCTTGCAATCAAAAATTAATTACGTTTTAATAAAATATTAAAATTAATTATGTTGCATTGAAATATTAAATTAATTAAAAATGTCAGTAAATTAATAATTTTTTAAATTTAGTCAGAATATGGGGTGGTTTTTAAGGGTTGAGACACTATGAAAAATAACAAATAATGTTTCAGAGTATCAAACAACCTTTATTCAACTTATTTGAACTTTATTTCGATCTGTAATAAGCTTTAATTTGTAGTTTTATGTTTTGACAATAAGGAGTAGTTTTCACCCCTAAAAAATAATAAGCACATATTGGCAAAGGGAAGATTTTGAAGTGGAGGGAATGTTGAGCTTACTGCAAAATTTTCATGTAAATCAATGCATATTTTAAAAATTTGGGGGTTCCTTACTATTTACTGTCCTTTCCTTCCATATTTTTTACCTTCATATCCTGGACTAAAAGTGTGTACAAAGTAAAATTTGTGCTCGAGTTACAGTTTCATCTACTTTATCCCAACTCGCACAACATTCATCTTACTGGTGATAATTTACCCATATTTGATTGCAGAAGCATCAACGCCATCACGGAATACACAACACCTTTAGGAACGCAGATTAGTTTTCCGCCAATAACATGGATTAATAAGTAATTACCACACCCTTATGTCTGCAATTTACTTAAGTTTGATAGTAGAAAGCAATAATGCCATCTTTGCATTTCCTCCTCGTATCTGTCACTGTAAAAAAAACTTCAGGTGTGGGTTTCGGAGGAGGTGGAGCCAAACTAAGAGCACTCTGAGCAATCAGTCTAGTCAGCATTAAAAGTTACATTAATTGATAATATTTACATGGTAATTTAGATCTCGAGAGATGGGGAAAATGGTAGCTTGAGGCAATTTTTCCCTTATTTTATTTTTGTTTTAACTGTTAGCTACATTTCCATTATGTCAACAATTCTCTTTTGGTTATAACTCGCATACCAACTCACTGCCATGTGCTATTAGTGGCAATTTTAATTTATTGAGTGCTGGAATGGAAAAATGATGTGATTAAATGATGGGAAATAGGACTGGGATACCTGTCACAGTCACTATCCACAAAATCCATGGCTTCACTATGAATAAACCACCATTTACTCCAACCATTGTACATATTTCATGAGACAATAGACAAACAACAGTTTGCAAGAATTTGCAAGGGTATAGCCATCCCCATGATTGATATAATTTTGCATGTAAAACGGATTATTTCAATTTTTGAAACAGATGACACAATCAGCGGAGTGTCTCAACAATATAACATTATAAAGTATAAGAACTGTGATAAACCGCTAAGACACTTCAACCTGAAGAAACTGTCGCCTGCGATATATCGTCCTATGAAGTATAGTTCATCTCATGAGGAATCCAGAAAAACTGAAATCTTTGAAATAAAATCACCACGGGAGCCTTCTCTTTAACTTAATTCCAACATGTTCTTGGGGTAACTCCAAGAAATTTTACCGGAACAAACTTTCATCCATGAATTACTACGGTAAATTTATTGAGTAACCAGGCCTTGATACATTACATTTGATCTATCATCACTGCTATCCCTTATTTCCACGAGATAAATGACCAATTAAATCAGATTTCATTGTGATGAGTAACATCGAGTCCTAGGCATTTTAATATGTGGATATGACACAAAATGGGCAAGAATTGGATCCTGAAGTGCTCTAGTTCAAAATCACCCGATCCGTATAGATGGACCTAAGTACAGAAATACTACTCTGTGAGAAAACTATCCTTGTTATCAGGATTTTAACCACAGAGAGGATTTAGGTTTCAGCCTCAGTTGACACAGATTACCTATTTCTGTGACCCCTACCTCTTTCTATGTTCCTTTGAAGAGAGCGCTCCTTGCTCTCCGAGAAGGAGTCCCTTGGCTGTCTTTCGCAATGACCTAGAAGCGCTGATTTGTACAGAATGGGAATGAACCACAAATGTGACTTATGATAAGGCCCTCAGTCGGTACCTTGCTAGTGTCCAATGAATACACAAGTGGCTTGGGATCTCCCCTCGGCTGAGATTTCATAGCGAGTTGGTCTAAAATCCCAGAAACGCGTATCTAAGCTATCTGTGCATCAGAAGCAAGTTTCCAGCCAGAGAAACGCTGGAGAAGTTTCTTTCATTTTCGTGGTAATTAAAAAAAAGAGAAACTCGATTATCCACTTTGATTTTATTTGCTATGATCGAAGTGTTGTCGCGTTGTATAGAAGGTGTAAGTTGTAGAGGAGAAAGAAAATAACTAAAAAATGGAATGGACAACGCTGGATCTAGAATATGTCCACGATGGCCATTTGGGATGAAGCTTCTCTTTCACACTATTGCAGATAACCAGTTCTGAAAACCATGGAGCGATTCGGTTTTTTTAATATGAGGCAATTCATTAGCTTCTATGTTTTAGCTTACCAAAGTTGGCATATAAGGAAGCCATTGGATAAAATGGCATTCAGCATGATACCAACGACACAAAGAGATTATGCATAGAAGGTTAAAAAAATAATTGCTTCATTTATTTACTGGATTAGTGTTTTGCAGAATAGAACTATAAGCACGAATCGTCAATGTGAAAAGGGAGTTGGTCATCAGTTAATGTTTCTTACTCAAACTTCAATGAGTGTTGAAACCATTTGGCTGGGAACAAAATAATATTTCTTCCCAAGTTTGTATACACAGCAGGTGATAAGGAAGAAACCACAAATAATGACCTGAGAAAGATTTCTTAAATTGACTGAGTCCTTTGATCATTTTATATATGATTGAGCAATAAAGAAAGGGTGATTGGAAGCACAGTTGGTCACAGGGCCAGGGTTGGAAGCACAGGGCCAGCTACAGTCTTAAATGTGTACATGTTAGAAATAAATGTCTCTCTTAAACGCCCATACCAGTTGCACGTCCTGATTAGCCGCAGATTTAGAAAGCTAGAGTCTCACAAATGCAGAACTTGCTTTATGTAAGTCTTCAAAACTGTGCAACAATTTTGCAAAGAAAACGATTACCAACTAACAATCATTTGCTCATCCTTGGTAATTAAAGATATTTAACTATAATTGAAGATTTTATGTTTACTCCACCCACAGTGTAGGTATGACATTTGTGTGATGACTTGGGCAAGAAGTGCATCATGCTGCATTTACAAAGATTTAATTCTAGCCCCCACTCCTAGCACCACAAATGATCATTATTTAGGTCCAATGACGAACTTCTAGGTCTGAATCTTCGCTTATTTCACAGTAGATAACTGAATCATCTGCAAATAATATGAATTTACTGCTAACTCGAGAACTCATGCCAGTTATATAAATAATGAATAAAAGAGGGCCAATCATGCTTGAGGAACACAGATCCTAGAATCAAGCACATTTCCGATTTTGCATTATGATGCATGGCTACGCGATGCGTGTCTTGCAGATGGGTGCCGCGTCTGCTCACACTGGAGCAAATACAACATTGTGTCTCGGCCGTGCGTGCGAAGTCCACATTGCTCACACTGTAGTGCATTCCTTGAATGCTCGCAGCATTGGAACTATACCACACCCACTGTTAAGTCCAGATTTGGCCCCTTGTGACTTTTGGCTGTTCCCCGAAGTCAAGTCTCCGCACAGGGGACGGAAATTCAAGACCAATCACGAGGTCATCAAAGCTATGGAGGCGCGGAGCATGGAGCTCGAGAAGGATGGTCTGGCATTTGTGTTTTAAAAGTGGCAGGAACGGTAGCAGAAGCATATAAGAACAGAGGGGGGTTACTTCGAAAAAGAGCATGTAGATTTGGAAGACTGAAGAAATATTTTTTCTTCACAGCATTTTTATCATTACTTTTTGAACAGCCCACGTACAAGAGCCAGCAACAAAGGGAAAGGGGGGGAGAGGGAGAGAGAGCAACATATGGCTCAACATACTGACGTTTAGTCCCATGGTAAAGTGAAACTGTGGAATGCACTAAAATGTTTTCAATCTATATACTTAAAGAGATTTTGAAAGACAAGCCAAACAAACCTGAAATTACGCCTCTCGTAAAAGCGAATGGCAGCAGAATTGGTGGCGAGAACGTGGAGGTAAAGGGCTTTAACTGTGGGGATGTGGTAGGGAGGAGAGTGGGGGGAAGGAGGGGTGGTTGAGGAGGTTGGCGGTGTCGATGGATCAGCTGTGAGATGAGAAACAAGGCTGTCCAAGAGAAGGGATGCGATTCCATTGCGCCTATGCTTCTCTACAACCCCGAGACTTAAAATATACCTGGAGAGAGAATATATATGACATTAATAACAAATCTAGAGAAGCTATGTAAAAATGATAATACTATCTTTCGTTAATTCTCACTCAATGAAAACAATGATTTAGAACTGAACCAATAATGAAGCCCAATATAAATACCACAGAAGAAAAAAATTATGTTAGTAATAGTTTTAGGTATCACTTGGTGGAACACTTTCAAATCACACATCCTTAAGGTAGTTTGAGTGAAATATCACTTCACCCAGAAATCAATGAATCCAGTCTCATTTCAATGAAAAAATCTCACCCTTCCCGAGATACCAAAATATCAGCCCCTTACCACACTCCTTTCCGAGATATTGGCCAAAAAATAGCAGCCCTTTTACATGGGAAACGGTATGTGTATGCACTCCAGAGAGGTATCATTTACTAAATGAGGAATATCTAACCCTTAGATGTGGTCATAAAACTAACAGCCTGCAGTTTGCATGTTTCCTCAACCATTTTTGAAAATAAATCATTTTGTTACTGCAGTAATTTTTTCAGAATCACAATAAACCTTCCGTTGTGAAGGAGCTTTAAACGTACCACACAAGAAAAAGGAGTCAAGCTAAAGACTTGTAGAGATATTTCTATTTAATTAATTTGAATTTCTGTCATATAAAACTATATTATTGCACCATTAATAATGCAATATTTATTTCATGCTTACTAGAGCTGCTGAAATTAAAACGTATAATGCGAAGATGGTCTCCATAATGACTGGGGAACTATCTCGCTCAAACAACATTAGACAAAAACAATATTATACTCTAAACTTTTTTAATTCAACTCAACACTGAGCATGGCTTCAGTATACATGTTCTACAATCAAGTTGTCCCACATTTTGGGAAGCAGGCATATATATCCCACATTGGAACACAGGAGTGGAGGTGTGGGAGGGAGAGAAGTAAATTAGGAGGTCAGCAAAAGAGAAGGAATAAACAAGGGGAGGTCACAGTTCTCTTACGTTAAGGAGGGGTTGGTGGGGTATGGGGAATGTTTAGCAGAGGTGAGTGGGATTTGAACATTAGGTCATTACATAATTAAAAATCTGCAGGGGCATGAAGTATTTCAAAATACCCTAGGAAGTCTAGCTTCCTCCCCTTGTTGATACAATGTAAAATTATCTATCAGCTTGAAGTTACACTGATGATTATTTTCACATGGATCTTTAGTCAAACCATAAGTTTCGTCACCATTTAAAAAAGTTGTTCTGTTTGTTCACCGTGTCAAAAAACTCCTTCCAGTTTGGTCCAATCAGACTAGCACAATTGTCAACATTTAATCTGTTTACTCCTCTTTTTGAAATTGACAGAAATTATCTTTTAAGTTAAAAGCCTGTTTTACACCGGGTATGTACTTGCACAACTTTAAACTGCATTATTTACTCAATTTGCCAAGCAAAAACAACTGACAATCGAGCAGGGGCTATTTTGCCTTCTCATGTTCATGCATTCGTGCATGTATTTTTGCAATTCACCGCTTTACACTATACAATTTGAAATGCACGTTCGTACATACATCAGCTTCAGCAATTGCGTGCCCAGAGTAAAATGGGCTAAAAAACACATTTAGCTTTTTTGAGCAGAATTTTCGAGTGAAAAATTGATCATGGGGGCTCATATATGAATGCACATTTTATGGAAATCACAAAATATTTCATCACATTTTGATAATTATGGACATCATAGAGCTGATAAAGGGCCATTCATTGATGTTTTGATGATCTATTGAGAATTTGGATTAGTGTTGCCACATAAGAATAAATAAGGAATTAATGTATTTTAGTTATTTCTTAGAATATAAAATATATCATTTACCCAACATGGACCTCCTTATGTGACAGTAAGCTACTTGAGCTACCAGCTTCAGGATGACCGCCAATACCGCCCTGTGATGATAGGCAAGGACCCTCTGAGAAAGATTTGGCTCGAACAGTCCAACTACATGCTGAAGGGGATAGAAGTCCCCGATCCTGTCAAATAAAAAAAATTGATACATATATCAAGACAATGGATTACATCTGCATTATATATACCTGTGGCATCAGATCTCATAGCCTAAACACATTTAATTTGTCATAATATTTTATGGACCGTCTCTCAGATGCCACAATGAGGGTGGAGAGGAACTGAGGGAGATTATGTGAGAGAAGCCAGTACAGGAAGCAATCATTCAGTGAGCTTTTGCGGCACTACATCATAAGAGAAGGGCCAATCTGATAATTACCACAGTAATTTTCATACACTACCATGGTATATTTCATAATTTAATGCAACCCCTGAAAATAACCTAATTTTTGGTAATACAGACTTACATTTCAGACATTTTTCATACTGATACATTAAAAACATATTCTTTTAAACAAAGTCTAGATTTATTTCATACAGGCTTCATTATAAACTTAGGACCATAATGTCATTACAAAATAAGACATGCACGAATTTCAATAACACAAAAAATACCGTGATAATTAACAATGATTAGTGCTCCTATTTTCAGAGTGGCCCATCTCTACTTATAGGAGTGCTCAAGCCCAGAAAGAGGGCACACAATCTGGCTATTTCACTTGATTGCTCAGCTCACTTTAAGTGTCTGAACAAGTAACTGAGAGTAAACATGTGAACTTTAAATGAAGGCATCAAGAATTCAAAGAAAATGAAAATCCAAAGCCCTGTTCTGAAGATTATGGCCTTTCATAAAAATGTCAACAGACGAAATACCAAACTTACACAGAAAAGCCACATGACTTTAATCCATGAGACTTGACTTAAATGTTGGTGAGCCAAAATCCTGAGTTACTTAAAGCATATCACAAATGACAATTTATAAATAAATACAAAATATGAGTATTATTGAAACCATGTAAAATTAGTTTAGTATCTGAAGAAATACAATTTTACAAAGTCGGGGAAGAATAATTGTTTCTCATCAGTCATGATGTAATACTATAAAACAAAATATACATTGATTTAACCGTATAATTTGACAGAATTCACTAACCTCTCTATTTAGTTTGGCATAGGCTTTGATTTCAGCAACAATAAGACCAATGATAACACCCTGATAAACTGCCGCCAAAGAATAAAAACGAGGATCTGAAGTGATGTCAATGTACCAAGAGTCAGGGTAGTCAATAGGAAACCAGTCACGACATAGCGCTTGTACCTGGAATTAAAAAAAAAAGTGAAAAAACTTAATTGTGTAATCACTTCTTTGCCATGCACCAGTTCATACAATTTTATAATAATATTAAACTTTGTTCACATGTAATACACCCATTTTCATGAGGAACTGACATACGTAGTTGCAACTTGTTGCCCAATGTGGCAAATTAAAGCCATAAATCATGTTACCAAAATAAAAATGTTTCCGGTATACATTAACATCTAGTTATATAATGATTCACACCTTTATATTGAGTATAACATATAGTAATTCTATTGAAAATAAAAGTGTAATACAATAAAAATAAGTACATACGTTACATCATTACAAACAGTTTAACACAAGTAAAAAAAATAAAACAATTATAAGTTTTCGTCCATTTTGCACTTTTTCCACGATTAACCATTTTTCATAAAAGGAAATGCGTATCCTGTTACTGGTAGTAGGAGCGTATCCGTGGGGAGCTCTCTCACAACAACATATTTCTAAGGTATGCTCCTCATACATATCAGCATAAATGTTAGCAGGAGGCTTCTCCCATTCCTCAGCCATTGTGCTCCACCCTCCAACACATTAGTAGCCCCTTCCTTGCAGCATGATTTCTTGGTTAACTGACTGGATTAGCATGGGCATCTCACTCACAAATTTGGTGTGTGCATAAAAAATTTAAATAGCATAGTGTTTTATAATTTTTAATGAAATAATAGCTTTCATATAAACTGCTTCTACAAGGTTTTACCACTGATAAAAAAAGAGTTCAGTATGAGAACTATGTTATTATTAACACTAGAATTTCAATTAAAAATAGCAAATGCCCAGAAAAACACTATAAATCCATTTCCAAGTATAAATCTGAGGAGTAAACAAATATTTGTTTGGAAAAACCAATGAAAATACAACTAGTTGACCAAGTACTTAAGACATGAGGGAAGTTGGTGATGTAAAGGAGGGTCAATCTCGGTAGTGAGGGTAAGGGTAAGGACTCTTGCAAAGCTGGATCTCAAGGAGTAACAGCATACCTGGGAATGTGGTGGTCACTTCCCTACACTCTGCATCAGCCATAGTAAACATTCTTTTTTTGCATAAGAAAATCCTTGTTGGCTACAGCGTGCATGTGTACAGTTAGGCATGAGAGGTTAAAAGTAAATAATTTATCCACATAAAGATTATGATTCATAATTCTCTTTAAGGTCACTAAATAGCCCAATCGTTTCCTGTCCATGAAGGGTAAATAAGTGTTCATGGGATTAATTCATGGCCATACAGCTATGGGCAGCCATGTCACCCAGCACTCATTGTGAACCATCTTACAGCACAATTACTTCAAGGGATTCCTCAGCAAACCACAAAACTGGAATTTATTTTCACAGGGGAAGTCCATAATTACATGGTGCGAGTTTGAAATTGCAGAACGTATACCATGAAGTTCTTTGAAGAGCAATAGCCAGGCCCTATGCCCTTGCTGCCAAGGACTCCTCAAATAGAACCTAAAACCAAATAACTAAGCAAGTTTTAAGCTAATCTGCCGGCACACTAGCTATCCTCACTTCCCAGCAAAGTACAGGAATAATGATCATAATCAGGTAGAGGCTGACACAACTGCCACTGGTCATTTTTTGCAACCAGTGATCTCTCTGTCAGCACACTGTAACCCGACATCCATGAAAATTTATTAATATTAATATTGATCATCAAGGTTAGACATAATAATTGAATAAAAATAGCAACATAAATAAATATTTTAAAGGTAACAATACAAAACTAAGGGTTCATAGGTAAATAACAACAACCAAGATAGCTAAAGCCTGAATCATACTATCATTTTTTCCGTCCCTTCTAAGGGTAGCTCAAATGATCGCTCGAAAATGATCGTGTGACGTGAACAAAGTCAGGGATGTCTCCAGCGATAGGGATCCCTATCGCTTTTTCCATCACTGGGAACGTCCCTTTTTCCGTCCTTGACTCCACCATTTAGCCAATCAGAGCGCTCAGCCACAAAGAGCGACTCTAATGCCACGTTCGACTTTCAATGGAATGAGAGTAGTAAACAGAAATGATGCGAAAAGGGATGGAAAAAATGATGGAAAAAGGGACAGCCAAAATGACCGTGTGATTCAGAAAATAATAGCTCGAGCTATCATTGTCACGGTCCCTGAAAAGCTATCCCTTAAAAGGGACGGAAAAAATGATCGTGTGATTCAGGCTTAAACTAATAATAGAAAACAAAACAAAAAAAATAATAAAAAGGCAACAAATGGTGTTGAGGGGAAATTAGAAAGCGATTAACACGCAAGAATGACGGACGGGAATAAACTGAGAAAAAGGGACATATACCGAAGGAGTACATATACACATATATACATAATCTGACCAAAGGCAGAGAAACAGGGAGTAGAGGAATTACATCCAGGGACATCAGGACCCGATTCGCAATAAGTAAAATCATGAAACTGGATATTGAATAAATATTTAAGGAACTCTATACTCAGAAATTCACAAAACAAAAATAATTACAGCGATCAAAAACACTTGATAAGAGACTCAAACTTCAAGCAGTCATAACTCATTTAAATGTTCAAAGTTAAAGATTTATATGTGTTGTAATAATACAATAAGTCGCATGGGACGGCTGCGATGTTTGTTTATTTTACACGGTCACTGGGGAAACAAGAGAGGGAGTACAAAGAAGAGGAGAGGAGAGTATGTATGGGAGTGAAGCGGAAACACGAAGAAGAGGATGGTCGGTAGAGAACGTTTTTCTTTTTATTTGTGAAGTGAAACAAAGGAAGTGTTATTTTATTTGTGAAGTGAAATAAAGGAAATGTTACATATTGGAGCCACAATGTGCAGGGCACGACTTCTCGATTAGAAAGGGACCACACACAACCTGAGTTTAAGTTTCAGTGGATAGAAGCGAAATTGCAAAATGGCAGGAGTCACTAGAAAACTCCAAGAGTTAAAGAAGGGAGAATTGAAAAGTATCCGAAAAGAATGGGAAGTACCGGCACAAGGGGCAAAATTTGGATTAAAAGAACATTTAAGGTTAATGTTGGAGAAGGAGGGTATAGATACAGAGAGGTATGAGTTTGAAATTGAGATGGAGGGCCCAGTTGAGAGTGGGATTCAGGCCATATTGAGGGAGATATGTAAAGAACAGAAGAAAATGCAGGAAGAGCTGAGGAACCTAATGGAGGGACAAAAAGAACGTGAGAAGCAGAGAGACGAGGAGAAGAAGAGGGACGAAGAACTAAGAGAAGAGCTAAGAAAACAGAAAGGGGACCTGATAACAGGGGTTAAGGAAAGTTTGCAGACTATTAGGGAAGAATGTAGGGAGAGATTTTCAGTCCACGAAGCAAAAATCGCAGAGAGGCAAGAGCAGATGATGTGCTGAATGGAGAAAGGGATAAATGAGATGAAAGAGAATGTTCAAGAGAATAGAAGGAAGATAGAAGTGACCCAAGAAAAGGTGAAAGAAAACGAAGAATTAATTTAACAACTGTCAGCGAAGGTGGACCAGCAGGCTCAACAGGCGAATGCAGAGATCAGCGAAGACACCCTAAGGGAATCGCAAACAAATTAAGAGAGGACCATGTCCGCGCACCCTGAGGAATGCAAGCGTCAGCCATCCAACTGAGGACCCCGAGTTTTAATGGGAGAAGAGAAGCGAGGCCGATGAGATATATGAAGGAGCTTGAAGAATATTTGGAAACGTACCGATTATCGGAGGCAGATGCGCCAAAAATTGTGCGGCAAGGGATGACCGGACAAGCTGGCGAATGGTTTGTGGCTACCTTGCATCTTTATACCAACATGGAATCCTTCAAGGAGATGTTCCTCAAACAGTATTGGGGGATGAGCAGCAAATGGAGGTACGACGGGCGATGGACACGGGAGGATATGCACCCTGATTTCCTCTCAATGTTAGGGTGGTATGACCACGTCGGGCCGAAGGAATACTGGACAGGAGAGACCATGGGAAGACAGAGAGAGGAAGATACATGGGAGCAGCATGAGAGGCAGCGATGGCAGAGGCAAAATGAAGGGGAGAGACCATATCGAGATGGTGGATATTACCCACAACCCGGGGACCGAAGAATGGATACGTACCAAATGCGTATCACGAAAGGGAGTCCGTGCGACGGAGGGAGAATGAAGGACTCAGCCCAGCTGATGAAAGGGAACTGCGAGCAAAGGAAGCCAGAGAAGAGCAATTGGAGAGGCATTGGGTAACGGACCACGGCATGGCAACATTTTTGAGTCCCCAAGAGAATTCCTGATGTCGGGAGTGGAAATGAACGTAGAGGAAATCAAGTGCCCGGAAATTGAGATCATGCAGGAGGGAGTGAAGACGATCACTTTAGTGGACACCCGATCACAGCTGACCAGCATTAACGAGTCATAGTATGAGAGACATATCGAAGCATTTAAAGATGCCCCGGAGTTACCTGTAAGAAGCATTCAAGTAATGGGGGGGAGTGGTCACAAAAGTGGAGGAATAAAAAGGCATATATGCACAACGATGCAGCTAGGAAGAATTTCTTTGGATGTAGTATGTACGGTTATACCAGGACTAATTAAGCATTTAATCATAGGGACTGATACCCTCACAGCCTTAACGGCAAGAATCAAGTATGCGGACATGACGGTAAGAATCAGAAACGGGAAAGAGAAAGAAACATGCGCATTCCGAGAAGGGAACTTGGAGTCACAGAACCTCGTCATGTCCCTGAAAGAATCGGAAGGAGAGGAAGAATGGTCTGAAGGACAAATAGTTGGAGGGGCGACAGAGGAAAACATCCAGTAAAGTATGGAAGAAATCACGGGCATTTCTAAAGGAGAGAAACGGGAGTTGATGGCAGTCATCAGTAGGCACAAAACATTTTCAGTGATTCACCAGGCACCATAAAGTGATATGAATACAGAATAGAAGTGTGGGAAAAAGAAGAATTTTGCTTCCGAGGGTATAGCGTTCCATTAAATTTTAGGAGGCAAGCAAGAGATGCAATTAAGGAGATGAGGCAGACGGGAATTATCGAGAGGAGCACGTCGAGATATGTCTCCATTGGTATGTGATCAAGAAGGATGGATCAGTACAGCTATGTATCGACGCGAGATCGATAAATAAATTTATCAAACCGGACTATGCGACTTCAAGACCAACGGAGGAATTATTTCAACAATGCACGGGAGTGAGATTCATGTCATCATTGGAATTGACCCAAAGCTTTTACCACATCAGACTGCACCCAGGGTCAAGACAATAATAATAATAATTTCTTTACATCTAACAGCCAAAGCCAATTACTAGATATATAATATATTGACGAACACACACAACCATGCCCAAGGAGGTGTAAATATCCTACCCAGGTGGGACACTCGAACCCGCAACCTTTGGTTTGGCAGGAGAGAACTTTACCCCGCCATCACCGACGCTGGCAAAATACTGTGCGTTCTCCTTCGAGGGACAGATATAACAATTCACTCGTGTACCGTTTGGATGCTGTATTAGCAGCAGCGCACTAGTTAGGGCCCTGATATATGTTTTGGGAAATGAGGCTGAACGATTTTGTATAAATTATGTGGACGACTTACTGATCGTATCGCCAACCATTTATGAACATTTAGAACACATTGCATTCATAATGCATTAATTGGAAACTGCGGGTATCACAATAAATTTTAAGAAATCGGTCTTTTGTCAACAAACTATCCAGTTCCTGGGGAATGAAATATCGACGCAAGGCATCTCAATCGCAGAAGAGAAATCCACTCTGATAAAAGAATATCCGCGGCTACAGAATAGGAAGCACATACGATCTTTCCAAGGGCTAATTAACTACTATGCAAAATTTCACCAGATCCACGCGGAACTCACAGCAATTTTGAGCGAGTTGAACAAGAAAAGACCGAAGATGGGAGTGGACAGACCAGAACGAGAGGGCATTCAAGAGAATAAAAGACGAATTCTGCAAATCGATCATGCTGCATCACCCAGATCCTAGAAGAAAGTATTACATCCAGACAGACACTAGTGGGTTCGCGATATCAAGCCGCTTATACCAATTAACAGAAGAAGGAGAGGAAAGGGTCATCTACTTTGCCAGCAGAAGCCTAAGTGGGACAGAATTAATATATAGTACCACTCTGAAGGAACTATTAGCCATTATTCATGCTTTGAAGAAATATCGGAGTTTTATTTTGGGATTTAAAGTAGTAGACAATCGCACACTGAAGCAAGTGAGCACGAGCGATGACAAGGACATATTTAGTTACTTTATAAATTCTGCGAGATCGCAAGCATTGCGGTGTGTCGACGTGACAAAGTAAGAGAACTCAGGGCAATATTAATCACTTCGGTAATTATGTAATGAAGGTAACTTGTTAAAATACATTGTGTTAAGTGAAACAAGTAGGTATGAATGATAAAAAAAGTAGCGTCACCTGGCCAAATTTAAGTGGCCAAGGAAATAGTGAGTGATGTACCAAGGACTTTAAGGACTGAGGCGACGAAAGGCACAAAAGAAAAACGAAATTGAATGTGTGCAGGTGCATAGTAACGGGTTTGTTTATAAACAAAGACTTGCATAAAAGTGGAAAGGTGGACTGAAAGAACAGTAATATTGGCTTCAAGAATTTAAAGTTCATTTTATGTTTGGTGTAAGATCTGATTTTGTGCCATTGTGATATAAGTTTAGGGTGATACATGTTTTATGTATAATATGTGGGACTAAAATCTAGAAGGCATTGGGGCCATAGCGGGGTGTAAAGACATGTGTGAAGGCTTTGAAAGAAGCTGTAATCTAATTATATCAATATTTCTATTAAAACGGCCAAAGTAATAATACAATAAGTCGCATGGGATGGCCGAATTGCTTGTTTGTTTACACTGTCACTGGGGAAACAAGAGAGGAACCCGAAGAAGAGAGGAGAGTACGTACGGGGGTGAAGCGGGAACGCGAAGAAGAGGATGGTCAGTAGTGAACCTTTTTCTTTTTATTTGTGAAGTGAAATAAAGGAAGGGCTATTTTATTTGTGAAGTGAAATAAAGGAAATGATACAGTGTCAAGGATAAATGATTAGTTCAAAGAATATTAATCCAACTTGTGAAATAATTGTATTACTTAATTACTTGTGCAAAATTTGGCCCAATAGTTCTTCTAAACAAACCTAAAGGTAACTAAGAAACTGCAGGTATAACTTTGTGAAACCTCTCCATACTTAACGGAAATTAAAATACACTTTGTATAGGTTCTACAAAGTGTATTTTAATTTCCATTTAACCTAAAGGTAAACATGCACGAGTATATTGCCAATGTTCTTGTGAATAAATGTGCATGGTTAATGTATTCTATGTACGTGTTATGAATTAATGTCTGGCATTATATTTTATTCATTTTCTGCCGATGAGGAGCCGGAAAATCGGCTATTAAGGTAGGTTAAATTATATGTGACTGGTGTCGTCAAGGCATTAACAACGTAGGTTATATCACATTAGGCACAATAAGTTAATTATGGTAAACTGACATGTAGCATGTCCACCTAAGAGGATTGTGCATTGCTCCTCTCGTTCTTAGTCTTTCATTTTAACTGTAGCCAAACTAAATATTCATGCAGCATTTAAAATCTTTCAAGCCCTTGCGATTGATATTTTCACAATGCTCTAATGATACTGTTTTTCATTATTTTCTCAATCAAAAACCACACTCCACAACAACAAAATGATTTTTTGAGTCCTGAAGAATAAAATGAACCAGATGTGTAGTTTGACAACCAACTCATGGGCCACAGCCAGAATAAGAAAAAGTAAGCCCCAGCTGCCATTGAAATGTCACTGATGAGATATCACTATCAGTATTGCTGAGGCAAAAGTAAACTCCTTTCATTTAAATTTAAGGTCTTTCTTCTAGGTTGGTCTATGTATCTTTCTTTTATTTTAAAACTCATCCCTACCAAGGTAATGAAAGTGTTGAATATGTATTAATGTCCTTAGAAATAAATGCCATTTTCCAACTAGCTGCTGAAGAACTGTTACCTAAAACCAAGATTACAAAACATGCATTGCATTACAATTAAAAATTTATCAAATTCCAATTTGTTTAACAGGCCAGTCACGTGTAAAAAATTAAAATTTGGCTGACATCCATGGAATTATCACCTAGGACTAGTCCTAGATCTCCAAGGATGTTCAGCCTTCCAAGTGTATCCTGAGGTTTACACCCCATCAGGATAAGGTGCATAGTCAAGGGAGTCACAATCATCAAATTGGGGCAGGAACTTTTCTGTAAAGAGATAAAGAGTGCAAAATGGCACAATGCCCTATCCTTAACAGGGAGATGGCATCCTTGCCTAGAGATGGGCCATTCTAAAAACATTACCGCAGTAATTTTTCAAGAATAATTGTGGTATCCTATGTAATTTTCTGCAGCTTCTGAAAAATACCATAATTTTTGGTAATATTCACTTCCGTCTCAGATATTTTTCATACCAATTTATTACAAATATTATTTTAAGTCAAATCTATATACATTTAATAGAATCTTGATTAGTAATAAAGGCACATCCACCTCATTTGTGTTGGGAGTTATCTGACACTCAAATTAATCATATAAGTACATGGTCCTATACTCTTATGAACAACTGTTGTCGTTATGAATTGATTTTATTGTCATCTTAAATGAGAGGGAACAAAGACATCAGAGAATCAGGAAATAGTTCATGTTCTTTCCCCAATTCCATTAGAAAACAATTAGAGGAATATTTGTGGGGGGATATCATTTTCAATGATTTGAATGAAAGTTTCTCATGCCAAAAAAGAATACTGAATTGCATGTGGGTGCTGCTGGGTTTGTTTTAAAATTTTCTTTATTTCTAATGCATAAATGTAACAATAACAATGGTTTTAATGCCTTTAACCCCTTGCTATTGTCATTGGCTTTCCTATTTAATCCTCTAATGGCTAAGAATTGCAGAAAATTAAAAATTACAGTAATTTACCATAGTAATTTACCTCAAATGGAAATTATAGTAATTTACCCATTTCTATCCTTGCCAAAGATATCATTTATGCAAACTTCATTTGTCCTGCAATAACAAACTTGCATTTCACTGCCCATGCCACTTCTTTACATGGAGTTTGTATAGTACCGCAACATCTTTTGATACATCAACTTATTTTTCCTCTTAGGATTATACTGACAGCATTAATGCTTATTCTTTAACCCTCATATGGATTAATGGCACCACCACAGCACTTTGGAGGTTTTAGATTTGCTTAAAACATTTAATTTTTACTGTAGTACATTATTTTGTAAGTGACTGTAAACTTGCACAATAACAGGGTGGCTATCAATATCAAATTTTTAAATTCCCTGACCTTTCCCTGTCTTTTCCCTGATGGATTTACTAATTTCCCTGACTGATCACCAAAAGGTCACCTATTATTGGACAATTTTATTTCTGTTGAATTAAATTTTCATAAAAACTCAGAAATGTAAAAAGCTGAAATCAATACATTAAAAGCTACACGTACATCCCAATGAAAAAAATACATTAAACCTTCATATGTTAAACTCTCATCCAAATTATACACAATTTAAATACATTTTTCCCCTCCATTACGTTGGGCTATAAAATCTTATCTTGAGTATAAAGTAAGTTACAGATGTAATGACAACCACAAAAAATAGCTTTCACTAGCTAAGCTTGACCACAGCTGATATAAACGAGTCAAGGTATCCGAGCAATAAGGGCCCATTTAGATACGCTGAGTGCCGCAGTATCGTACGGCCAGATGTCCACTCACACCAAGGATGGTCCATTCACATACCCAAATGCTCTGGCAAAGCGAAGGACACTTGTCTCACCCCCACCCACTACCCCTAAGATGCTGAATGTCCAAAGCCACCTCAGTCCACTACCTCATTATATTAATATTCTTGTGACCATGCTAGTCATCTCGCCGATTCTACCCGTCACCCAAGCCCTCCTTCTACCCCATGCCAGAGCTAGAGTTCAGTCAGGCATAGAAATGTACGTACTTTGTATTATGAACCATTATTTAAACACATTGATCTTTTCTTGACTCGGCCTTATTACATCGCAACAAAAACACTCTCCCTAAAAAATGGAATGATCCAAAAAGACAAAGTAGAAGAGTGCCAATTCTCCGATGATCCATCCCCAAGTAGCACCACTTCCCATCTTCAATCCATCCACCCACCTCCCAAACCTATCACTGCCTCGCCACGCTATCACAGAGGCCATGTTATTGCCTACAAAATATGCAACATTTCCCTACACACAAGGTTTTCCTACAGAAGGTTGTTGAATTATGCATCTAACGCATTGAATTACGCATTATGGTGAGTCTCCTGAACCATTGCGAGTATTGGGGCGACCCAGGCGATCGAAGGCATTGAAGGGAAAGTTAATGGCCAATTTTCTGGCGGATTCCAACAACGGTATCGAGACGGTGCGTGAAAAATACAAACCAAAGCCAAGTTGTTGGACTGGATGAAACTCGGACAGCGCGAGTGACTTCAGAAGCGAATAACAATTTGATTAACGTGGTTATAACCCCTTGATTGCAAGAGGGAACCAAAAAATGTAAAAATATTTGGATAAACAAAGAAAACATAAGCACGCCACTGCAAGCGAAGACAGGAGGAAATATGCAACGGCAGCGTCATATTCAGGAATATCATATTTGAGGTGGTTTGTGACCTGACTAAAATGCTTCGAGGGAGCTAAGGAGGCCTTTCAATAATTACATCGAGCATGAAAGACGAGGAGGGGAGGAGGTTCTTACGGCGTCACGAATGGGGGTATGGGAATCGAAGATGATCTTGCATAAAATTTTGTTTACACGTGAGATCGTACTTGTATTACCATTTTAATAATCATCATCTTGTATTTTTAGAACTGCAAGCATGTATTTATTATAAGCTAGTGTGCTCCAGCTACTTCTCAACCTGAGTTTCGGAATTTAATTGAAAAGGTGAGGTAAAATTTTCTGAACAACATAGCCTCGGATTCCTTGTGATAAGCGTAATACATTGTGATCATGAATTTAGCACTACTAAGCAAATATCCCAATATGGATATACAAAAAGGATACATTGTATGTATGATTCATGTCTAAATAACTAAGATTTACAACTGAATGTTCCATGAATTGATGGGACTTATTCCATGCACCTTAGTGATGGACATTAGTTTTAGTTGGTGAAATAAGGGGCAGGAAAGACTAACCGATAAACATAATGGCAGAAAAATAACGAGGATTTCCTATGCCAGTTTCTCCCTGACTGTTATGAGAATTTCCTGACTTTTCCAGAAATTCAATATTCCCTGACATTTCCAGATTTTCCCTGATGATCACCACCCTGAATAAAACACTGCTATTTGCCATTTCTATCATGTTCTTAAGTATTTCTCGCAGCATTTACACAAACTTAAGTCAGGCATCATCATGGTACTGGGATATAAATCAGTGTTTAGGATACTTGTGTATTTAAAATTACTTACAAAACTTGTTTTACTTAAGTAGAGAAATATAATTTACTCAAAAAATCGCAATGTCACTTGTGCGCGATGTAAAGACAAATATTCCCAATGTGTGAACTTATTGCCAAAGTGATTGCTATGTCATTTGTAGTGCATGCCCAAACAAGTGCTAAGAGAATCCTCTTAGCAAAATACACATCAAAATCTGCTATCCAATTGATTTTCTTCTACATTACTCTTTAGGATTTATTTCAATTTAATTAAATAATAATTCAAAATTCAGCATATTAAAAAAATAAACGATTTTTCATTTCAAACATCCAATCTTAATTTCATGGTGAATGAGTGCAGTAGTGCTGCCAAGAATCTGTATGTGTCAAGAAATTCAAGATTCCACAAAAGAGTTAACGGTCATACACAATGCAAAATGAAATTTCATCCTCGGCATATATTAATAACTACCAGTAAATGATGATGAACTAGAGCAGTGGTTCCCAAAGTGGACACCACTGCCCCCTGGGGCCGGTGCTTTAATCTAGTGGGGTGAGGGGGGAAATGAAGAGATAACAAAGAGAGGGTCCTGACCGCACAGTACCACACATGCATGTCATGGGATGAATAATATATAAATCAATTGGAATTGAAAAAACAATAAATTTAATTATAATATTTTTCAGTATACTTTCACACATTCCAAAGTTTCATCATATAGACCATTATTTGAAACATTACAGCAGAGGGAAAAATGAGGCTATAGCTCAAAAATTTTGGGAAACACTGAACTAGAGTACAATGCTTTTCACAACAACCACAGGTGACAGAACTAGAAGAGGTCAAAACAATCAGAATGGACAGTGGACGCAATGTTGCAAGGCACTTCACATTTACCTCAGGGTCTATCGCTTTCTCTCACACCATTTGATTCTAGACCTTAAACCTGATATATTACACAACACTCCACCCATTCTCACATTATATCAAAACCAAAAATACATGGTCCTTTAATGAAGCAGGTTCCTTATTACTACTGGAGCATTAATTACACTAAGGCACTCCAATTACCCACTCATATCAGACCCTATCCCAAAACCTTTCCTTTTAGCAGTCAATCTACATTTTAATTTCATTGCAAAAATGTGTTCACTTTTGCTACAAGGAGGTTGAGGGTGTAACCTACAGGGACTTACCCCCTCTTCTCCACAGGAAAATAAAGGCTGTGCTGATATGAAAGTCACCAAAAATGAATTTTTGGAAAAAAAGGCTAATATATAAGTAGAAAGGAATTACGATGGGCCATGAATGTAATGTATCTTATCAGAGACATAACCATTATTTATACTTCACGTCCTGAGCTGAAGTCTTAATATGGACAGCCAGAATGAATTAGTCAGAGAAAAGAATATCCACACATCAGGCTGTGCAATAAACAATAACGAAAATGCACCATAAAATAGTTACCTCTTCCAAATCTGAGGGGCACAAAAACCGAAGTTGAAGATTAGACAGACTACAGAGTGGCACAGGCTTTGTCATGCACGACGACCTGGGCTTCTTAACCAGCTCGCCCGCATACCTTGAAAGAGTGGAGCAATCTTTAAATGCGCAACTGTCTATATAATGAACAGAATGTGGACTATTTATCACCGTCAAGCATGAAACATAAAAACCATATACATAGTAAATTATTACGATGACGTTATACCAATGACAAATTAATGATGAAAAATAAGAATCAGTAACTGCCTAAGAAAGCCAGCAAAGAATGAAAATACAAACCAGCTCAACCCAGCCATTTATCGCTGACAGTATGTGACACGGTTCATTTCCTACACTTTGACCCCAGTTAAGTCTTCCAAATCTCCAGGGTTATATGTTTCGCGTAAAACCTATAAAATGAGATGTCATACAGACTCTCACGGCTTATTAATCAAAACGTAAATACAAGCATCCTCACTTACCTGTTTATTATTGCTACGGCACCACTAGCGGTGACCGAAGGAACTACGGCTTCCTTAGAAACAAACTACGGCCGTAATTCTATGTTTTTAAAATATTTCTTTGAGCGTGAGGTCATCAACTTGAATAGATACACACCCCTTTTAATGTAGTCGCGATGGAATCTATGAGCCTTGTGCTCTAATACGCCTGAGGATGTGACACTCTTAGTTACTTCCGTTTCTGCATTCCAGTTTATTTATTATATTCCAAATCTTCTAAGTCAGTTCACGCTAATGCGTACTTGAAGTTTATCCATACAATGGCGATATTGTCGATAAAATATATGACGCCAGAAAAATTACACATTTCTCAAGGGCCTGGGTGGCATTCATTTATGATATTGCTCGGTATGTTAGTTTTTGACAGAATTCGATTCTCCATAATTACAGCTTTTATTTAATAGTTAATGAAACAATTTATAAATATTCCAGGATTTTTGTCCTTCAGCTTTTGGACAGCTTTTTATATGTCAAGTATGTCTCTTAATCATTCCTTTTGTTTTCCCCGGAGTATAAACATTCGAGTTGGACTTCTGTATTATTCTTCTCTAATTTCAGACGGTCTGATCACCAAAGTTGTTTACATCTTCGGCAGCCTTTTTTTGGGATTGGTTTGCATGGATGATTGGGAGGTGAGGATTTTGTTTCTATCGTAATGTCCTACGAACAACCCAACCATCTAAGCTTTCAAATTTTAAACAGTTTTTTGTCGTTAGCCCTGTTATCGCCTCTGATACGGAACATTGAATATGGTGAATGTTCTCTAACGTAGTCTTTTTATGCCCCAAGGAAAGTTTTCACGACACCCCAGATTATTGGCATTAATGACATGGCAGCCTGAGCTGAAGGGATGATATATTCATTGTTCTTTTTCCTCCAGTAAATCATCGTTTCTTTGCGTTATTCCAGTTCTCAAAGTTACTTATGTCAGTCATTCGCTACTTCTACTCGGTCCTCTTTAAGAGCGATTGTATCATTTCAGGTATTCAAGTCATGCATAGATCATGCTCATGATCACTGGTGCATCCATTTGCAGGAATGAGCCATTGACTCTTTCGGGTGTTCGAAATAATTTGTAATGATTAAATGGTACTCCATTATAAGCTTGCCTCAGATGTGGTAATTTTTTCTGTCCAGGATCTCTGGCTCTTTAGACCAAGACTCCAGACTCTTTAGACCAAGTGGTAATACGTAAGAATGTGGATATGGATGGTGGAGAAGAGGCTCACTTAGTATTTCCAAAGGTTGAGCTTGTGATAGAAATGTGTGTAGTTACTCTTCATGATTCAAAGACTTCCACGATTCTGCTATTTTAACTTAACATGACATAAGTTTCTTTGCAACATGACATAGTCATGTGCACATAATGTCAGGTTAAAAAAGGACTGTGGAGGATGTAGATTTTTTTAATGGTATGAATATTGGTTAAGTCAAATCGAAAGAAGAAGCTCTTATTTTGTGGAAGGCTGCCATGATTAATAACAACTTACACACTTTGTGACTTCCACAGACTTTGTGGCTTCTCAATGACATCACCTTCTCCAACCCTTTCCCCCTATTATGCATCACACTAACCCCTGCCTTCCACTTACCCCTCTACCCTAAAAAGTCTAGACTATATATACTGGCTGTATAGAGATTATTTGCACCTGAAGATGGCTTAACAGCCGAAATCGGTCGTTTGTAAAAAAAAAGTCTGTGGAAGTCACAAAGTGTGTCAGTTGTTATTAATCATTGGTTAAGTCCTCCATGTTCTCCCTGAAATGTGTGATATTAGCGAGCTGTGAAATTATAAGATCCTGACGTATGGTATGGATCCCAATCATAGGGAGGCTATGTTTAGGAGACAGATGTAGAAAGATGGGAACACATGTGTCGAGATCTGGATATTGGTGGTCAAATTCCCATCTCTTTGAGATGGAAACAGTTGTTTTCCTCTTTTCTTAGGTATGCATTCACTTGATTTCTCTTTGTACATGTCTGTTATGTTTTTTGTCTGAGCTCAGAATAGCCACGTGAAACTGTCTCGGAAGTGTGACCTTTGACTTTCCTTGACATCAATACCTTCATATTTCCCCAACCCAACCATTGTCTATGAGCCAAAAGCATCTTTCTCTCGGCTCTCCTATATAAATGGCATGGATATATGTGCAAGGGTTCGGTGGTCAGTAGGGTCCTTTCGGGTCAGTCAGGTCTTTTCGGTTCTTGGTCATTATTTGGCCAGTCCTGTAGCCAATACTGAGGAGATGAGGTGCAGGCCATGGGGCCTGTGCACCAGTTGCCATGGTACCATCCATCTATGCCTTTACCCGCAACTTTTCTCCTTCCCGAGACATGGTAATCTTCTTGTTTGGCTATTAGAGACACACAATTTGGTTCCTTTACTTATTCAATCAAATACTTGAATCAGATAAACTAAATAAACTCATTTTCCTTTCAAAACCCCTTTGTGACTATTCGTTCCTTGACACCAAGGGCAAGAACCCACTCTTTCAAAGTGTATCCCGTGTCTGCATGCATCGTCACCTTCCTACCGGGGTGCCTTCTCCGTGCTGTGCGCACAGCACATGTACTCTTAGGAGAGAAGGGTATGGGCCAGTTGGAACAGTTTCACTCATCTGGATAGTATTCTGGATAAGAATGGCTTCAGTAGGTAGGACATATAGGTCCAGAATTTCATTTAATTGGAAAGCATTTGGAAATAGATCAGAAGAGAGTAGGGAAATTAAAACAAGATTAACTTTGGTTCTTAGTAGAATTATTATTTGCCATTGCTTAATCTTTGGTTTCTCAATCCTAGGATTAGTTGGCTGCAGCCCTCTATTCTTCCCTAATTTATGCTAGTTCCCTTATCCTCTGGCAGCTCTTCCTATGTACTTTTCCCTTTATTTGGTCTATGACTCATTCCTGGGTCTTCCTCTGTGGACTTTGCCCTCTTTTTTCCCCTCAATTATTTCCTTTGATAACCCATTGTGCCTCTGGGTGTGTCCTGTCGACCTGGTTCTTCTTTTCTTTATAGTGTTCCATGTGGTCTTTTCCTCTTCTACTCTTCTCTAAAATCCATCATTTCTTATTTTGCCTATCTATTTTATTTGCAGCATTCTCCTCCAACACCAGGTTTTGAAGGCTTCTAATCTGTTCTGGTCTGTTTTTCTGATGGTCCATGTTTGCAATCCAGAGAGTGGCATGCTCCACACAAATGTTTTCATGTACCGTTTCCTTGTTTGTAGTCCTATCTTCTTTGAACTCTACAATGGTCCTTTCACCATGAATGCTTTCCTGCTTGGGCTATTCTCTGCTTAATGTCTATTGTGCTTCTTCCATTCCATGTAATGGTACTTCCAAGATAGGTGAAGGAATCTATTGCATAATATGCTGTCGAAACTTGAGCATATGAAGGATACTCATGACGATAGATTTTTGAAAAGTGGGAAAGAATCGTGCCTTTGAGCTACTTGGTGAGGCAGACAAATGGTCAAGTTTTTGCTATATTAGATGAGAAAAGGAAATTGGTGGTAGAGAAATACGTAAAGTTTTACTGCGTGAAGGACATATTGTGAAGGAAGGGAATGTCGGCGATTAGGAGAGAATGTTGGATAAGTAAGGTAGGTTATGGAATTGAATAGAATTCGGGATATCACAAGGGGAGTCAAAATTATGTGGAGCAAAATAAACTCTTAACAAGCCACTTAGATATATTTTCATCAGGGAAGTTTAGAGGTAATACTGCTCTGGTGTCAAATCAGGTATATGAGATTGGTTGGTTATTTTGTATGGCAGCAGCAACGGAAGTCATTTTCATCTTAGAAGATATTTGGGTTTAGAGATGGGTGATTTACCGCCATGTTCATTGAAAGTAAATTACCGTGGGAAATTATGATAATTTTTGAAAATGACCATAAATCTCTGGTAATTTTTAATTTTATGCAATTAATAGCTAAAAGAGGACTTTTTGGAAATCCTTAATTTAATTTCTTAATGGGAAAGCCAATAGCAGTAGCAAAGGATTAACAGCATTTAAACCATTACTATTACTACATTAATGTATTAGAAATTTAAAAAAAAACTCAAAAGAAAAGAAAATTTAGTGACAAATAAGGCAGCCAACATGCAATTTGGCGTTCTTTTGTTAGGTATGAGATATTTTTGATCACACAGTTAAAATGATAGCCCTACATATATTCCACTAGTGAAAATATTTCAAAAATGAGTTATGTGCCTTTATTTATAATTAAGATTATATTAAATAAATATAGACTTGGCTTTAAATTATATGTTAGGAATGTACCAGTGTAAAAAATATCTGAGATGCAGGTGACTATTATCGAAAATTGTGGTAATTTTCAGGGGATGTGGTAAATTATGTAAAATACCACAGTAATTTACAAAAATTGCCATGGTAATTTTCAGAATATCTAGGTGGGTTAGATGTCAATGAGATAATTTAATGGGGAATGGAGGAAAGATTGAGAGAAACCTTGTATTGGCTTTTGTGTATTCATAGCTGAGGGTGCCAATTATGCACCCCATCCGATAGATAGAGTACTGTGCTCCAGTTCCCTTCCATGTAATATCCAAGTAGGAATCAGGATTCCACTGGTAATATTGTCTATTCTGGGATTCAAATAGAGGCCCTATGAATTAGCAGTCAATACTCTAGCCCCTACACTGATGTTTCTTAAGAGAAAACTCATCCAAAAACCTACTAATCTATTGGTTGAAGCATGAACAAATGAATTTAGACCTAATTAGCTATTACTCAGTTTAACAGTGGTAGCTTTACAGTATCAACTTCAAGCCACTAATGGCATGAAAGCTGAAATTCAGGTTGGGGGCGTGTTGATTGAAACAGATTAGATGCACATAGTTAACGGTTTGGGTCATTAGGTTGGATCTCTTTGTCGCCTTATTTTTGGAATGCATCATTTCCTGTACAGAGCAGTAGCAAAAGCTCCTGTCGCTGAGCCGTGGACGATTTTGGGACATGGACTTCAGAACTTTTAAAACCCTGCCTGGCAGGGAAGGAAGGTTGTAAATTGTGGAGCATCAGTAAGCTAACCTTTTCAAGATGCTGCCTAATTTAGCACCTTGGTAAATTCCATAATTCACTGCTATCTGGCATCTGGTTTGTTACACTGTATTTGGACTACCATGCCTTGCACAAGATAAGGAAGTGCATGAGTTAAGCATGGTATTGATGAAACAAATCCACTTGCTGTTTAGCCTTATGTCTGTGTGTGCATTGTGAGTTTTAGTGTTCTGGAGATCCTTGCGATTTATCTAAAAGGAACTGCTGCAAAAATTACAAGGATCTCCAAAACACTGAAATGCACATACACACAACATACACAATTCCACGAAAAGCTCCAAATAATGGCAAATTATATGTTTCTGCAAAGCATGCAGGAAGTGGTATGCATAATTGCTTTTGCTCTAAAACTTACGGGAAAAATAAAAAAATGCATTATGCATGAGTTGTTTATTTAGTCTAATCCAACTTATATGCACCTCACTTGAATCAGCATCATCATGCAATTTATTATGACACTGTCGTGACCATAATCAATGACTACCTCCCTTTCAATGTAGTCTTTTTTGTTCTTCTCTACTTTCTCACACACACTTTCTCAGGGAAGTTTTCATTTTTTCTTCCTGCATAAAACTGCCTCATTGCGGTAATTTTCTGGTAATTTTTAATTTTCTGCAATTAATAGCCATCAGAAGATTAAATAGGAAATCCAGTAGCAATAGCAAGGGTTTAAAAGCATTTAAACCATTGTAATTGATATTTCCATGCATTAGAATTAAAGAAAATTTAAAAACAAACACGGAAGCCTGCATGCAATTCAGCGTTCTTTTTTTGACATGAGAAATTTTTGCTCAAACCATTTTAAATGATAACCTCACAAATGTTCCATAAGTAAAAATATTCCACAAACGAGTTGGACGTACCTTTATTAATAATTATGATTGTATAAAATGTACATAGACTTTACTGAAAATAATATGTTTGTAATATATTGGTATGAAAAATATGTGAGACGGAAGTGAATGTTACCAAAAATTATGATAATTTTCAGGAGCTGTGGTAAATTATGTAAAATACCATGGTAATTTTCGAATATTAAAAATACCACGGTAATTTTCGAATATTACCGTGGTAATTATCAGAATGGCCCATCTCTAATCCCCCCCTACCGTCCCCTCCTTCCGTTCAATTCACTCCCTCCACTATACCTTTCCCCTCTGCCACACTGAAGTGTGCCAGGTACTTTTGCTACTGCTATACATATACCCGTAATGCAAGAGTTTCACCCATTGATTCATTCTTTACATAACATTATCTAACAACACAAGTGAATTGAGTGAAATGATGTACACTTCATTGAATTAATTCATGCTTACTGTGTGCCCACTTAGTGGAAGCTCTGAAGAAATATTTTCTCCCTTGTCTTTTTGAATATAGGATTGGGTTCTTGACCGTGATGCTGGCCTCTGTACTGTGACTCGCTGCAATTGGTATGGGCGTCTCCGCTGTCAAGCCTCTGAGTCATCTGTTGTACAAGCCAAGCTTGGAGAGGTATTGGCAGCATTTGTCAAGTGTGACAAAGGTCTCACACTGGTGCTAAGCTCAGGAATGACAGTCTCTTCTACCCATGAAAGGTGGACGAAGATCAAGAAAAAAAGTTCTACTTTCAAGTAAGTCTTTTTGAATGAAAACTTGTATTATTGTTTTTCAGATCCTGGCCTAATATGCCAAACCATTGCTTTGCAACTTGAGTTTTTGGCTTATTAGGTGCGTTTTATGTTGCTTTCTCATTTAATTCTAATATAACTTAAGTTTAAAAATGAGATTTTGAACTTTGTAGTCTTTTTTTGAGATGTGGTTGTTCCACCAGTAATTTCTTTGTTAAGGGAAAGGCTTGAGGAAGTAGGAATGGATAATGGAATGGGATCACTATATCCATGACTAATAATTTTTTGTGTCTTGTTATGCATCAAGGCATGAGTTAAATAAAATGGTCCTTTTACATCCCATCAGATGTTCACTTTTATTTCCTCTGTTGAATTAGACATTTACTTAGCATTTTTACATGCCACCACAAATGCTTGTAAATGGTAGCTATAGGTCTTTTCCAGGAAAAATAAAATTTAAGGAGGGATCAGGAGGGTTCCTGCCACTGGACTTTATTTAATCCCTGCAAAACTCTAAACAGTATGCCAATTACACCTTTCAGCAATAACCTATCAAACGCTTTCATCAGATCAATGAAATATCCATATACTGGTCTATTAAATTCTAGTGTTTTTTCTTTAATTTGTCTCACAATGAATATTGCGTCAGTTATAGAGCTATTCCTCCTGAATCCCTGTTGCACTTCCCTGTTTGCTATTTTCTGTATGAGTTTTCTCTTGAGGATTCCAGTAAATAGTTTTTGCTAAGTGTTGAGTAAGGAAATGCCTCTATAATTTTTGAGATTATTTTTATTCCCTTTCTTAAATATTGGTAAGGTTATGGTTGTGTGCCAGTCTTCCGGTATTCTACTTGTTTTGGGGATTTTGGTAAAGATTTTCATAAGTTCCTAAGCTAAATATTCTCCAGCATTTTTCATCATTTCATGAGAAATGACAACGTAAGAGTCTATCGAAGCTGTCTAAGAGTGTCCTGTGTGAACATAGGCTTTATCAGTCAGATGCAAGGCCCCTAAGAGCCCTAAACTAGGTAGTTTTTTTATAGAAGGTGGAGGACTAAACTAGGCAGGATTTTATAGAATTCCCCTCTCCCACCTAACATGCCAATATATACAGGTAGCACATTGGAATCAGTGCATATGTTTCTTTATTAGCATTTTTGAATTACTTAAAATCAAGCTAGAGGTATGAAAGTTGGAAAATTCAATGCCTGAATATATCAAGTATGTAGTTGATTCTTGCAATCAATTTTTTTATACATTTCCAATATACATATTTATAACCATGTTTCAATGTCAAAATTATCAATTTTTCTCATATTTCCACTGTAGCGTATTTCCTTAGCATCATGAGCAATGGCTATGAATGGGAAATTTTGCCTGGGTCTTACATGGCCTACATTGAATAAATGGTCAAAATAGCGAAGTTCAGTGAGATTTAAAGTGGGGTTTTATGTACCCCAAACTCACCATGTGGGCTTAATGACTGTTACACTGTATCTGCCTTAGCTTATCTCATTGATTCCTATAGTCCCACCCACTGCCCACTGGTATGCATTGTATAATGCTTACTTTGTAGAGCGTTGCTCTCTGCTAGTGGCCAATACCATTAAAACTTTATACACACCGTCTTAGAGCTCAAGAGGTATGGTTGGGGTTCCAATGGGCTCTTAAGTCTCCAAATCTTTCCTTTCTATTTTGCCTCCAAATGAATAAAGTATTGAGCAGTTTGTCTTGAAATTTTGCATATGTATAGATACATGGCAGTTATCTACACAAATGTGTAAAAATTTTGTAATGTCTCTCTGTGTGTATGTTCTTTACTCAAAGTTCATTTTACCACTTGCAGGCTTTGTTCCTTGAGGAAAATTTAATGAGAAATAATCGTCACACACAGGGCCGGTCCGAGCCTTTTTTCAAGTGTAAGCGAGCTGTAATTTCGGCGCCCCCCCAGAAATACCTACTGAAGGGGGGCGGGGGGAATTATGGAGTTTTTCTTCTGGGAAAAGAATTGAAAATAAAGGCTTCACGAATAGAAATTTTAGAATTTCTTCAATCTCTTCTAATAAAATCAGGGCTATTACGTATTATGTCCAAACATAAAATGTTTTTTTTAGAGCCGTCTCGTCCACCGTGTAAACAAAACATGCGATCAGCTATGTGCGGCCATTGTTGAGTTAAGTCCAACTACTGTACTTTTCAAAGAGTGTACATACTCTATACTACTTGGTACTGTTATAGTAAGTCTGTTCCATATCCTCAAAAGCAAGGATTGATGCGTCGCCACCCTCTCGCCTCTCCAGGAGTGTTTTGTCCCTTGCAGTTACATCATCTGATGGTAGAGCCGACGGCCGACTCAACGAAAACAGAAAGAAGTTCTCTAGTCTTTATACTGGCTACTTATTAAAAGAACTGAAATTATATTTACTTCATTGAGACCTTTTTCAATGACCTTTGCTATTAGCATATAGCTCATTGCACATCTGGTAAGAGTATTATTATTTTCAGGACGGTCGAATCTATTATCTAATTTTCATGGGCTTACTAATTTTTTTCTCCCTGGTTTTATAATGGGTTATGAGATTTATTATTCAAAGCCGCAGTAACTAGCTTGTGATTGAAAAAATATTTTTTAGACTCAAATCAGTTCAATTTAGCTGTTAATGTTCCTTACATTGAAAAGGTTAGAAAAATATTCTATTCATGCTAAATGTAAGAACTTGGGAAAATAAATGAACCTTTTGAAAGATTTCAGGCTTTCCCGGTGAATACTATGGAGGTAGATTTCTTGGGTTTCCATCCGGGTCAAAGTTCTGTAAGAGAAATCTACCTCCAAATGAACCATTTATTAGCCATGATGATGGATCATGAGTCACTTACTGAAACTTCGGCTGCATTTCAATTACTTACCCAGTGGCGAGCTAGAGAAGACTTCACGAAGAAATGAATCTATCTAAAATTACACGATTACATAAAATAAAAATAGCCAAAAGTCACTGAAAATCTCAACTTAGTTCAAAAGAATTCATTCCCAGGTCCATCTAGTACAAAGGTAAGCAACATAAATTATTTAAAAGAGATTTTACTGACCTTCATACTCGCAAATTCTTTGTTTAGTAAATCTGTGTCCATTTCATCTTGTAAATCATTCCCAATGGCTATTGTTGCCAAACCACTCAAATGCTCTTGGGACAAAGTTGACCTCATATAAGTTTTAATCACTTTTAACTTTAATCACTTTAACTTTGAAAAAATTCTTTCGCCACTAGCCACGGAAACAGGAAGTGTTAGGAGTATCCTTAATGCAACAAAAATATTAGGAAATGTGTCCATAGGTATACCCATTTTTAATAATAAATGATAAGGCTTGGGTAGGAGAGCTACCAGAGGGTAGCATTGGAGCAAAAATTTGCAGTTCGTCACACAGTTCAACTCCATTTTTGTCGCATTCTTCGCCATCTCGTAAAATGTTGTGAATATGCATGCAGGCATCCTTCAACTCCTTCTTGTCCCATGTCAGCAGATTTCTGATGTCATATAGGAACCTGAAATTTTACTGTGATTCTCCATTAAATCAAATCTTTCCTTGAGGGAGGAAATTGCGGCATCGAGCACAACGTAGAAGAAATTCACTTTAAATGATATTCTCGCATTTTGTACAGGTTCATCTTTACTTTTGTAGGAAAATTGCCTTTTTATTTTCCGTTGCTCATTGCATTGACGGACTTGGATTTCTGTTTCGAACTCTGCAGCAACACCGATTTCTCCTGCAAGGTCTTTTGCATCAGCGATCACATTATTGGAACCTTCATCAGATCTCATAATTTCCAAGAAAAATTGCACACTTTTAATAAGATCCATTGAGGATTTTAGGTCGGAAGTGACTTTTTGCTAGGCCTTATTCACCATGTTTATTTTGAATAGAATCTCATGCCAAGTTACCAAACTGCACAGGAACTTGAAACTTATCAGTTTTTTTGCGATTCCCAAAGCAGTGTTCCTGCCAAATGCATCTAGTTTTTTATCTTGAGAGGCTTCATAAATGGCGTCACATATTTTCTCAATATTGTACCATAAAGGCAGTGAGGCCGCCTTCCTATTCTCCCATCGAGTATTGCTGAGAGGTTTCACCGTAAGTGTCGGTGTGTGCCCCTTCAAAATACTCCACCGATGAGTAGAACTTGCAAAAGTTAAATATTTCTTCAATAATACTGAAACATTCGACTGCATCAGGACAAGACTGAGTGGCATCGTTATCTACTAAATTTAGCGAATGATTTCCACTTGGCACAAAAAAGGCACGGCAATTCAAGTCCAGTATTCTTTTCTGAAATCCAACATGTTTTCCTTTCATGTTGGAACCATTATCATAGCCTTGTCTTCTCATGTTCTTTAAAGAAATGTTTCATTGGGATAATTCATTGAGTAAAACTTATGTAAGGCCTTCACTTGTAGAATCTATTATAGGAACAAAACCTAAAAAGTGTTCTTTAATTAACACTTCTTCGTTCTCCCTAAATTTTACAAATCTCACCACTAATGTCATTTGCTCAGTGTGACTAATATCGGGTGTTGTCAAGCCAGTAGTCGCACACGTACCCCAAATTCTCGCATATGAGTAAAAAAAAAGAATGCAAGCGAGAATTCTGAGGGAGTGCCAAAATATGCGCTGTATTTTCGTTGATTTTGGAATGAAAACTAGACCCATCGCTTATTTTCGCACATCATGCATGCAGACGTGAAACATTTACAATATGCACTATTTTTGTCAGACAGCACAAAGAATAGATTCAAGCGCTGTGCATCATTGGACAGGAGCAAAAACATATAAGGGGTGGAATGACCAGAGCCGCTCAGACGCGAAGGGGTAGAGGCTCAGAGACCCATGCCATGCCACTTGCAAGGAGCCCCGTGGAGGCCTCCATGAAACATTCTTAAAGGTGGTGGAAGGGCCAAAGAACCCCTGAGGAGAACAAAAAAGAAGGAAAGGCCCCCAATTGCCTCTGGGCGGACTGTAGACTGAAGCTTGCAATTAGCAAGGCAGCACCTCCGGGCCAAATGACGAAGTCAGCATTTGATGCACTTGGAGATTTAATTAATGATTTAAGCTTGTACCATTGCGTTATTACAATAGGTCGGTACATGTGATATTTTGGCAGTATTGAGTTGTGCAATTAATTATACATGCTATTCAACTCATATTTGTTTTCTTCCTTTTGTCTTTGATTTGAAAAATTTTGGGTGCCCTTTGGGTATATATACTTTGGGGCCTTGTCCACACCCTCCTGGCCCGGCGCCCTACGCGGCCGCATAGTTTGCTTACACCTAGGACCGGGCCTTGTCACACAAATTAAACTGGCCATTATTAGTTTTTATTGTATTCAAGCTAAACAATGTCAGTAAAAGAGCTTAAAGTGACAAAACAGTACTTTCTTCCCAGTAAAAAAAATTAAAATTATTAATGGGAAGTAAGGATGAGTCGGTTCCTAAATTTTTCCGGTTCTCGATACCGGTCCGGTTCTTACCTTTCGGTTCCCGGTTCTCGGTTCTAACAATGGACTCTTATTTTATGAATGAGTGGAAAGTTTTAACAAACAACCAAGAACGGAAGGACAATAATTTCACTTAAGAGGCAAATAAACCAGAAAGCTCAGTAAATAAAGCAAGATCTTCTCCATAATTTTATTAGCCAAGTATAAAAAAACTAGTGCAAGTTTAAAAAGTCAAACTAACATGATCGGCCAATATATCACATTACATCAGGCTTTACTTCAGGTGCTTTCTCCATGTTTTGCTTTAGGGGGTTTGAGGGTTTTGGGCGTAAAATTCAAAGCATTCATTCACCGTTCCGTGCCGGTTCCTAAGTACCGACTTTATGCGATCGGTTCTCGATACCGGTTCTAAGGGCCAAGAATCGGCAGTATCGATAACCGGGTACTGGAACCGACCCATCTCTAATGGGAAGTAAGATTTTTTAGGTTTAGGTAGAATTTCTGTATTAATTCTTAATTTTATCTCTTTCATTGAGAATCAATGGGTATTTCTGCTAGTTGTAAATACATTTATGTAGTATTCCATTCACAAAAGTTATAATTAAATTCTGAAATGTGTATTGAAAAGTTGAGCATAGTGGCCCAAAGTGAAACAGGCCAATAGTAAATGCATCCTTATAAAATTATACTGTTTTGAAGGTAGTACTTATGTACCCAAAAATTTCTTATTTTAGGAAACTTCAGAATGTAGCTAAAGAGATAACCCGCTTTCTACATCTGGATCGAATAGAGGATGATCTTCACCGTGGAGGGTTGAGGTCGTTATCCAGAGACGTTTTTGGCAGCTCTCTGGATTATTATGATGCTAGATCAGACCCTAGCCCGCCAGATGCTATTATGTCAGCTACAACTCGAGAGTTCATCAATGTCATATTTGAGCTTCCTCAGCCACTTGAGGTTCAAGTTGATGAATAAATCACAGTGTGAGTAGTATGTAATCATATGTAAATAGAGAATTTATGAAATCTTATACAGAAAGTAATGTAGAGTATTTTTACAAGATATTTTTAACAAATGCTTTGTGATATCAGTTTTCTCTGAAAGTTGGTGCTGCCATGTTGGGATTCACATCAATGCAAATGGTGCTGTTTATTTTTGTCAAGGTTGTGATTTTAAGTTCTGCTTCATCAAACAATATTATCTATTTATTACTGTAGTTACCATTTATATTGGGAGAAAATTATACCATCTGACATTACTAGTTCACATTTTAGTTTTTTGTCATGATCATAATCATACATTCACAGCTCTACCAATGTCTTTCTGTTAGAATGTATGCTCTGTGTGCTATTCAATGGTATTTCCCCGTACAAATGTGCCTTCACCACAGAAATGTGAGGCCTTAATCAAAGTAATTAAGGCATTCTTAAGACTAATTGTCATGTTTATTTGCATTTAATAACATAGTTTTCTGCTTGTAACCCAAAATCTTTCTATTCCTAAAATATTGATTTATATTTATCTATTGTAAAAAATACTGGGTTTAATGCAGTGTTTTATTAATTTAATTTTCAACTTTTTGTTACTAAAAGTGATTAATCAGTCACTACTTACGGAAAAAGTTAACCATAGAGTTTAAATTCTATTTATTAATCTAAATATATGCTAAACCATATGTCTATCTAACTCTGCATGAAGAGTTAACTTTCTTCGGCATATTATTCTGTTATGGAAAAATAAAATATTCCAGTAGCAGTACGCAATATGCAAGTGAGTGTATTTTTTGAGCTTGTCAAGGTTAATAGTCTAAGTATTTATGTGGACAATAGAATGCCAGTGATTGTGGTTAGCATTACCTGGTAGATATAAATGCTGTCGACGTAATGTCAACTCTGTTTGTCATGCAAACAATTTTATTTTGAATAGATGTCTATTTTGAAGTGAGTATTCAAGGCTGATTGTCAAAGTATGTGCTGTACTATATTTATTTTGATGAAATATTGAGCACACTTCTTGAGAAGTCTTATATATATCAAGTACTGCACACAATGTGGGTATCAATGGATGTTAGCTGGTGGAGTGTATGTTCATAATGTGATGAATATGAATCCACATGAAAAATTTTGCTGGTCTCCATCAAATTCAACCAGTATACAATGTGTACATCATGTATTTTGTATAATTCACATGAAGAGGTACCATAATTACCTGTGCTGAGGATACGATATTTGACATGAAATAAGCCTCAAATGTGAAGTATATCCTGAAGGAAGCAGGTTACGTTATTGATAGGTGTGTGCTAATTTCAGCAAGGAAAGTCATTGGCACTACTTAGTAACCTGGAGTCCAGTGTATCCATTCACTACTAGAATTGATTACAAATAGTTTAGAGAATAAATCAACAAAATGTGTATCATTAGAATACAATGTAATACAATGTATTAAGGGAGAGTTTAATGTATCACTTTTTCTAAAATATTGCTCCCTAAAACTGGCGTGCATCCTAGATGCTGGTGTGTCCTCAACTGTGGGAATCACTGGGGAGGTGCAGGGGAGAAGGCAGCTCCCCCCCCTAAATTTGTAGTGTGGGTTTATATATTAGGTATTCTTCATAATTTTTCACTCAAATGTCTTGTTTTAGTTCAGATTAATTAAAATAAGATGAATAATGCATGTTATTTGTAATTTTCCAAAATATACTGGTAATGACATGTGAGACACTTTATGATTAATGTTATGATGTGGTTATTTTTTTCAACTTCCTACTTCTCAAAGTACTGAGGATTTTGACAGGTTTTTCTTAGCCTTTTAGGTCATCATTGGTTGTTCAATCCTAAGATTGGTAGACTGCAGCCCTCCACCCTTCCCTATCTAATGCTACTTCCCTTTGCCTCCTGGTACATCTACTGATATACTTTCCTTTTTATTTGGTCCACGAACTCATTCCTGGGTCTTATTCTGGGGACTTTGCCTTCTATTTAACCTTCAATGATGTTCTTCACAAACCCATTGTCTCTCAGGGTGTGTTCCAATTCATCTGGTTCTCCTTTTCTGTATGGTGTTCCATATGGTTCATTCCTCTTCTACTCTTCTGTACACTTCATCATTTCTTATTTTGTCTGTCCATTTTATCTTCAGCATCCTCCTCCTGCACCAGGTTTTGAAGGCTTACAGACTTTTCGGATCAGCTTTTCCAATGGTCCATGGTTCCGATCCATAGATCACTGTCCACAAAAATGTTTTCACATACTGTTTTCTGGTTTGAAGTACTATATTCTTTGAGCACAGCAGTTGTCTTTTTATCATGAATGCCTTCTTAGCTTAATATCCATTGTACTTCTTCCGTCCCATGTGATGGTACTTCCGAGATAGGTGAAGGAATCCACTTGCTCTATTTTCTCTCCTCTTAGGGTGACTTCTACAACCAGCTTCTCTCTTCCCTATACTAGGATTTTAGTCTGTGTCATATTTATTTTCATGCTGTATTCTTGGAGAACTCGGTCCATTACATTTAGTGACCTTTCAAGTTCATAGTGATTTCCAGTTATGGCTGCGATATCATCTGCGAAGTGAATGTTTATTGCTTTTCCGTTTATCTTTATTCTGCTCAGTCTGATTTCTTGTGCTTCTTGTAATGCCTCCTCGAAGTACATGTGTATTAGTGTGGTTTTTAGGTCAGGAGAAAGGAAGTAAAAGCAACTGTTGTTGAGACATTTCATTCTAAATCTGCTTGATAAAGCCGGACTTGAGGTGGGTGTCCTCCTAACATAATTCCTGGCTATGCCCATGTCCTCAGTGCCAGCAAATATGTTAAATTTATTATGTTTAGTGCTCTTCACAAAATTTTCTTAAATTTTTACCACTTCTAATTTTACTTATAAGGTCCTTCAGTAAAATGAAGTAAATGTCAATTTCAGGAACAAGATGCAAGGCAGTCAGCAGATGCCATGTCCAAAATTTTTATTCTATTAAGTCCTTCACATTATAATAAGATTTATCCAGTAAAAAATGTTTATAGTTTTTTTAAAAGTTCCCCTTGAAGAGGCATTTTTTATGGAATCTGGAGTAATCAGACAAAATTGTGTCCTCACTTTGATTACAAGTATTGAGTTTAACCTTTCCACATTATTTTGTTTTCCAAATTGAACTCTTAAGTTATGCAGGTTCAAGTTTGTAAATGGAGAACCAGAGAGAAAAACTATATTTTCATTACCATAAGGTAACTCTTGTCAACTAAAGGGATTACATTTGTGAAAAACCCAACAATTGGCATAACTGTTGCTGAGAAATATGAATCTATGCATACATATCCATTATGCATACCATCAGCCCTTGAAAACTGGCTATCTTTCATTTTCTCCATCCTTTCCAACACTTTCGCTGCTCTTGCATGCATGCATTGCTTCATACACACTCCTATTTGTAAGACTTCTAATTGCCCTCACTTTTTAGAGTCTCTTCTACCACATTCATCCATGATGTAAGCAGTCTACCACTTCCTCTCTTGCCTAGAGATGGGTAAATTACCTGTTTATTAAAGTGTTCCATATGGTCCTTTCCTCTTCTACTCTTCATCATTTCTTATTTTGTCGATCCATCTTATCTTCAGCATCCTCCTACAGCACCAGGTTTCGAAGGCTTCAAGTCTATTCTGGTCAGCTTTTCCAATGATCCATGCTTCCGAAAGATGAGAAATTCTGTATGACAGACTTCTGCATTCAGCTTTTCTCTTCTGCATGCTAGGATTTTAGTCTTTGTCTAATTTATTTTCATGTTGTATTCTGGGAAAACTTGGTCCATTGTCCTAGTAGTTATACCGAATTTATTATTGGTTCAGGCTCTCTCAAAACATAGACAATGGATAATCGTTAGCGATAGCAGACAAAAAAATGGTTGATAAGGGAAACGCGTACACGATTTACAATTTTGTGATTAACTGATTTATGTAAATTGTGAATATTTTCTCAAAATTTAATGGTAATATAAACTGAAGGCACCAACCCACTGTCATTAGTAAATAACCGTAGCAGTTGAAATCAGCACAGGGTAGTGCAACAGACCTATCTGCAACTTAGGTCCTGACTTAAACTTCTGAGAGATGAATAGACTGCTAGTGATGAAAATGGTTACATTTGTGTCTGGTATGCCCATATATTGCAGCATGATTCTAGTAACTGTAACAAAAAATACACATGTTAGTTCCATAAATTTTAAGAGTACTTTTAGGATTAGGTGCATCAATACCCCAGGTAAAAATATATTGTCTGTAACTGCTCTGACACTAGTTTATTACTCCTCTGAAAGACTAATATCAGAACTGGAAGTGGTCTGATACTGGTGTGGATTTGAAACATTCTGGAACATCTTCAAAATCCAGTCTAGATGATTTCAGTTACCGACTACTGCCAGATCAGATGTTAGTCTTTCAGAGCATTTACAGACCAGTTTCGGAGCTGTTACAGACCTAACGTTTTTTCCTGGGTACCTTCACAGGTTGAACAGAAAGTCATAATAGAAATGGAATGAGTGAACAAAGTTTTGCACATATTATTTCCTTGTTGAAACTTGAGAAGAAATTCAGGAAAATTTGTCTATTACTCATGTATATGCTGCACACTTGCTAACTGTTAGACAGGTATTCCATGCAGTCTTTCTTACTTGCTTTATCGCAATGATGGTAATGCACTGAAATTGTGGGTTTGGGAACCGATTTCATAGTAGATGGCTTCCTAACTTTAAATTGTGCAGGTCAATCATGTGCTGCTAACCCTTGGTAAATGAAGCCACCCAATATCATGTCCTAGCTTGCTTAACCAAAACTGTGGGTTAGAGGTCAGGCTTAATGCTAGTAGGTATGTGCACTTAATGCTGTTACTTGGATTGAATTTTTGTGAAGTGTAATGGCAACTTATGCTAGCTCCATGCCATTGGAGGTGATTTTGAAGCAAGTTACTTTTGTATTGTCAATGCTGCACTTCTGCTACGATTTGCAAATGCACATGAAGGTCGTTAGAGCAAGAAAGTTTCCTAGTCATAATGGAGATTATATTCTAAGTACATATACGTTATAATTTCAGCAGCTGTTGGAAGAATGAAATTAAATATTGCATAATTAACCTTTATCTTATTGAGTTTTTCTTAAACCGTAAGCCTTGCTGGCCAGGGTTTTTTTTAATATCCACTCAATGTGCCAAATGAACACGCTCGGCACTCTAGGGGCACAATTTTTGTGTCAGAGAGATATGTTCAGAAGATAAAGTCTAATGGTACAATAATTTATTTTAATATGACTGGATTTCTAAGTGATTAAATAAAAGTATCCATATAAGTCGTCAACTTGACTCATTTTCTTCACTCAGTGCATATATATATAATTTATTTCCAAAAATGGTTCAGAAAACATACAAATTACACTGTTCATTTTATGATGAGATCTAGGTGTTATAAAGTCCTCATTTTTTAAATGAAGTCTCTCTGAGTGCATACACATGCCATTTCCAGTGTAAAAGGGCTTGTATTTTTCGTCAGAAATCTTGGAAAGTAGTTGGGGAGGGGCTGGTATTTTGGTATTTTTGAAGGGTGGGATATGTTTCTTTGAAATGTGACCTAATTCATTAATTTCTAGATGATATTAAATTTGGTTCAAACCAGGGGTGCCGCGCAGGGGTTAATTGGCGCAAGTTGCACCATTGAAATTTTTTAGGAGAAAATTTTGAAAAATTACTTTCTTAGCAAAGGCAAAAAATTAATAAAATAAAATTTAAATATCTGGATGATGACAGTGACAAATGTAATCTAAGGTATTTAAAATATTTTTATTTAAGTCATCAAAAATGATCAGGATTTCCTGTGGGAGGTAATGGTTGCTTAGTGTAACAAAACTTTATTGCAGATGAAGAATCTCAGATTTTCCCGGCGTATCTGATGGATAAAGGTTTCTCGGGTCTTCCACCGGGTGAGCAGGTCCATGGGGCCCGTTGAGGAATATTGGGCCTCAATATTGAGGAAACGTCATTCGGAAGCTTAACCCCCCCCTGATGATCTGATAATGGAGGACAAGTCGTTCTCCGAAACTTTGGGCCCCATGGACTTGCTCACCCGGTGGAAAACCCGAGAAACCTTTATCCACTTTATTTCAGAGCTTATTTGCATTCTGCAATTACTCATTCCACTATGCAAAACTCTCGACTGCTTTCTACTGATGGAAAATGTGCCCTAACATGAATTTTATCTTGAACATGTACAAGTTGGTATTGAAATGTATTATTTTGTATACGTGCTAACCCTGATTATCAAGATAACTTCAACCTTATAAACTATCAAAAGAGAGGGCTTCTTTTTTAAATGAGCTATATATATTGAGCTATTTAAATGAGCGATATAGCATTTTTTCTTATCTTTACCTACGTTCACTATATCAAAAGATACTGTGTCCCAAATGCTGTGACTGTTAAATGCAATCTGTGCTTTCAGCAATCATTTGGGCATATGAAAAAAAACAAAAGTTATATATGGAGCAGTTTGTTGAGCCTGGAATTAACTTTTCCTATGTTTTGATTAATTTTCTGTGTCAAAAAGAACCTCCTTGTTTGTTGAAAAAAGCTGAGAAAATGCCATCCAATGTGAATCACAAGATGTCACTCTGTATTTATTGTTGTAGATTAATGGTTGTTCCAGGTATATTAGCCTTTAAACATCGGATATAAAGTCTCTCCCTGCTGGATTTAAATTGGCCCTTATGAGGTTTTCCTGTAAAGTATGAGCCAAAAATGGCACTTTTGGATATGAGAAGCTCCAAGCAACGTGCCAATATTGGCACTTTTGGCATTTAAACATTAATATAGCCTTTGATTTATATGCTATAAATTTTTTTAAAATGACAGTGTAATTTGGTTTATAAGTATAATTTTTTCAATGAATGTACACCTATAGAATGGAAGAAAAAATGACAGTGGTAATTTTTATTTTTAATGCACTATAAAAATGAGGACCAAAGAATGGAAATACAAACAAATAACTTTTTTATCCTCAGATGTCTACGTGGTAATAATCTCTTGAAAGTGTGACATTGTTGTATTCAAGGTGCTTACGTTCTGGAAAATGTTTTCTGCAATTAGCAGTTCTGTGTGTTCATTTCCTATGCAAAAATGGAGTGCTAACCTAGTATGCTGAAGCTGAAATTCCTCAGGAAATGCTTACTTATTCATTTATGGGTGAAGTTTGTGAACACTTGAAGTGTTGAACTCCTAATTTAATATTGGTTTGTGAAGTTTGAAGGGAAATGTTTGCTCACTTCTAAAAGCATTGATAAAATGGACAGCATGCTTCCTTAATATAAAATGTGTGTCAAGAAGTAAATTTATGGTGGAAATTATTAAAAATTACTTTTGTGAGACTATTTTCATTTTATGTATACATTATATGATGAACTTAGCAGTAGTAATCTACATTATTTTTTATCACGAGTAGATAAAAATTCTCATGAGAAGCAGCAATTAACCATGGAATTCTCAATTTTTGGAGCTTGATACTATGGTAATTCCCTGATGTGTGATATACCAATTTCAGCTGATATACATTGCTTAACTGGTCTCTTATCTGTCATAGAGTCATACTTCTGCATCCACAAGTCTCCGAAATATCTACTATTTAGGACAATGACATAAAAATTTCCATCTCAAAATAAGATTTAAGAACTTTCTCCTATTTATTAATTTATTTTACATTAAAATGGGATCATGCTGAATACTTAGTGAGTGCTTTGAAAAATGTGTGCAGCATTTTCTTGCTTGCTTCATAACTGAACACTTCATTATCCAAATCATGCTTTTTAAACATTTTGTTAATGCATCTTTTGCATACTGTGAACATTTCCTGAGTGTTTCTTCGTATTTTGTTTATGTTTCATGTTAGACAGGGTTATTAAAAGGTATAATTTAGTATTTACTGTCCACTGATCTGTATGTTCAACGGACAGCACCTCACGAATACATATGACTGTGGGCATTTGTTTGCCTTCTTTTCATCATGATAGACTGATTAATGAAAGAATGAAAAATGCCTATAAGGTAAATGGAGTGTGCAAAAATAGTCTTTCGATCATAGCTTAATATCAGCCAGAACATAGCTCTGGTACCTGTTACGATATTGGAGTGGAGTTCCTGAGCCTTTATCAGCTTATTTAACCCTTTCACTGTGCATGACAAGTATGTGTTATCATTGATTGCTTATCTCGGAATGCATAAGACAAGTACGTCTCATCATTGTTTTTACTAGTATTCTTCATCTCTCTATGCACGGGAATAAAAATCCAGCTAAGTGAAAGGACTAACCAAGCTAGGGGGTATTCCATAATCCCCAGGCCCTGGGGGCAGATTGTGGTCGTTTGGGGGAGGGGCTACTTTCCAGGGGTCTGTGGGATATGTAAATACCTTTATCCACCATTTTTCTATTGTAACAGGTAGGTATTTTACCATCCCCCATTTTTCAGCCACTAGCTGTTCAGAGCTTTGGCACTCAGAAATTGAACCCTGCTTTTGAATACCTGTTAAGATGTATTTATGCCTCATAAGATTTATCCTATGATTTATTTATTTAATATATTTGATAACCTGTAAGATTTCTTAAAATTCAGCAGAATTCAGTCATATTAAAACAATCCTTGTACTTTTCCACAAATATATATTATATATAAATAAATATTCCACTAATATATATAAATATATATATAAATAAATATAATATTTCTATTGGCCGCTCCTGTGGGTCATGCTTTGGGGTGTGTTTGTCCATAGAAATCCCCTGCCGACTCCGTGGTTTCATAGTAGACTGGGTAGCTTGGTGGTCTGAGCATTGGACGTTAAATCCAAAAGTCTGTGGTTGGATACCTGGTCCTGTCAATTTTTTTCCACTTGGAATCGGCCATCTTTACACCTTCACACCACTATTGTGTTTGTCATTTATATATGTTCCTATCCAATTTCTTTCTACCTTTCTGTTAAAACATTTATATGTATGCATTTGCCACTGAGCGGTCTGAGTGAATGAATGAATTATTAAATAAATATAATAATATATATAAAGTACAAGGATTGTTTTAATATGGGTTCGAGTATAAAATACTTCCACAAAGTGATGCCAGAGGGTGTTAAGAATTCAGTCAATTAAATAAGAATTTTGAGATTAGGCTATTTGTATCAATATCATTTATATATTTTTTTCAAATATTAGTGCCTTAAAATGTTATTTGTCAGCATTGATTTTGAGTCAGTACTTTTTGTCTGGATCATCATCAAAAGATACACACTTATACTTTGGGAGTGGGCTAATCTAATCGGCTAGGATAATTGACTGTTGGAAAAACAACTGAAGTTTTCAACTGAGAAATATAAATGCAATTGGTTTTGATGTTCTACTTCATTATCTAGCAAACTGTATCTGTTTGGACCCGTTCAAGTCAAATGATTTGTTCGTGGTGAATTTCAACCCTTGATGTATATGCACCCCTACGAGTGACTTTGTACCATATCATTTGTATATGCATTGATTGAAAATTCAACTGTATGGGCTCCATCCAGGTTCATGTATAAAATATAATTTGTGGGAATGACACTGTCATGTTGTCTAATGCTTGGCTGACGGGGCTTACTTATTATAATGAAAAATAAACATTATTATATTATTTCTAGTCATTTATTCAATTAGTGCAAGTGAAAAATTTTAATAGTTAACAAATATGAGGAAGTCTATTCCTTTGAGAATTTACTCAAAAAATCTACTGCACATTTGTTCTAATTGAATTCCTTGCTCTTGTTAGTACTGAATGTTTATTTATTGTTTGTGTGTGAGGGAAAACTTTTTATTGAACAGAAGGAACTAATTTTGCACACTCTAACAACAATTAACTATAAAATATTTCTAAAATGGCATTTATTAAAGGGTATAAACATCTCCAAAGAGAATGTAAATTATCATTCATAAATTTAATATTGTCAAGTTCAGGCAGATTTGTTACAAAGACTGTGCTTCAGGGAAGTATGGTAAAATGATGAAATGTAATCATCCCTTTATTGTACTTTATAAGTCTGTAATTATATAATTGATATCACATGTTTTGAGAGAATAAATTATACATATGAAATTATACCTGAATTTTAATTATTGTGGTGCTATGACTAGGATTTTTAGAGATGAGAGTTTATTTGATCCATGGCAGAAGACTGACAGTGATGGTAAGATATAAGACTCCTGATTAGCTGATTACTGATGGTGTATTCCTGTCTTAATTCACACACAGTCAATTGAGCAACATTTTAGTTTTCAATTGACTGATTTAAAATATCCCAGTTTAAAATATTTGGTCTGTAACTACTCTGAAAGTCTAATATCTGATCTGGTAGTGGTCTGTAACTAGACTGACTGCCCTGGATTTTAAAGTTTTCTGAAGATACATTACTGCATTATTGTACTAATACAGTAACAGGCCACTTCCAGATCAAATATTAGTCTTTCAGAGTGGTTAATGACCAGTTTCAGAGCTGTTTCAGATAAAATATTTTTTTTTTCCCGGGGCCGGTTCAAAAGGCTTCAGCTGCATTTTTTGGAATCCTCCTTTACACTTCCAGCCATTTTTCTGTTATCTCATCGGTTCTGATATCTGTGTCCCTTGTGGGTGGACTTGATCACTTGAAATTGAAAAAAGTCAGCAGGGTGACTCAACTAATTGGGTGAGTACTGGGGCTGAAGGACTGGAATCCCATTTCTTGTGCAAATCTTGCAAATAGCAAGAGCTAAATGAGCAAGAGTATTGCTGTGGAACAACATCCATTCACTCCTAACCAAGCTTCTGGTCTCTTCCCTCAGACTGTTTATACATTTGTCTCAAATTGTCCCATGTCCCCACCATATTTTGAAAGTAATTCTAAAACCAAATTTTAATTGTGGAATGGGCACGACCTCTTGCCTTCGGACAGATGTTTAAAAAAAACCCAGATTGGGTAGTATAAGATAGACAAGATGAAATGCTGAATTGAAATTGAAGATGAAAGTATTAAGGAGATAAAATAGGAAATTCAGAGCAAATGTGAAGTTTTTTAATTGAACACTTGAAAAACCAACAGCCCATGGATTATAACACGGAATTCATCCAACTTCTAATTCTTTTAGGACCTCTTCCAGTAAAAGGTACTTCATTCTGGGGCTATTCATCACACCAGATGGATGGCAAAGGCCCTTTACACTCTCAAAATCTATCTTTTCCAGGATCACTTTCCATTTAGTGATTAAAATAAAAAAGAAATTGAATTGATGTTTTTTACAGTAGATATTTGTATAAAAACATGGTTCAACACCTCCAAACCAATCAATCTGGACCCCAACAATACCTACAGTTATTAACATTGTTCATAGAGTACTGGAGAATTGATGTAGAGGTTGCAGACAAGGCACTGTCTAAAATGATGGACCACCTGTGGTATCTTATCTACATCTACATTATATCCTGTGAGCCGCCGCATGGATGTATGGCAGGGGATGTTAGATCACCAGCCATGTCAAGGTGTAAGGTTTTAGGTGGTGAAATGGTGACATGTACTATGAGAGTGTATTTAGTTGAGCTCAGTTCATATTATGGTACCCCCTATAGTGTGAGAAAAGAATGAGTTTTTGTTCTATCTCTTTGGCAATGTATCTCTCTTATTTTATCGCTTGTCAGACCTAGAGATGTAGTGAAGCATGTAACAATATTATCTGTCTCTCTCTGAAACACACCAGTTCTGAATTTCTGAAGCAATCTCAGCCTAGCATGTAGCCTCCGAGTCTCTAGAGGCTCCCACCTTAATCCTTTCTTAAAGTTGTGAGACACAATATATTCGCTCATAGCGGTTTTTATCTCAACTTGGGGCAAGTTGCATTTTTGTTTTTATGATGATAATTTGTGAAAAAATGTAAAAAAATTATGCTGGAAAATTAACAGTTGAATAAGAAAATAATATGGATGAATGTGATGCCAGGAATGCCAAAGTAACACGTCCCAATCAAGTTGATCAGTTATTGGAAAAAGGAGTTGATTTTTTGGATCCTCCTCAAACTTTTTTTTAAGAGATTTGGATTTTAATCAGGAGTTTTACATACTGATTCCGATGTGTGGTGTAAATATGAACATCAATCAAAAACTAAACAAATCTTAGATGATTCCAAGGTTGTTAGTCACACAGCTAAAGGAGGGCAAAACTAATACAAGACTTGGATTCCTGTTTTACGAAAGGAAGTTTTTTTAAAAATGGCAGTTTCTGTTATGAATTGTACCTTTTGTTATGCTATTTGAAAGTGGACTAATTCAAATCCTTGCTCTTCAAAAGTCAACTTACCAAAGCTATGACTGCTCTGATCTGAAAAAGCAAATAATAATCATGTCTTTGAATACAATGCATTTAAACATTATTTGATCACATTTTTATACCATCTCTGCCCTTCTTTTCACCTTATTCCTTCATTATAAATTTGTATTTTTCCATATTTAGCCTTGAAAACACTTCTAACTAAACCCTTTTTAATATATAAAATTAAAAATACAAAAAGCTAACCCTAGATAGCAGACGTAATTGAATGTCGCAGTATTTTAAGGCCTTTGAATAAAAAATTACTTTCGAGGATTTGATAGTAAATTTAGAAGAAAAATCAATTTAATGCATATACTAGCTTGTACATTATTCAGCCTTTTGGTGTTATTAATAGAAAGGAAGGAAAACAAAATGGCCAAAAATAATTTCAATAAGTTTCTAGCCACTTTCCAAGAAGGTTGATTTTAGGATGTGGACCTTGACCTGACCTGAAGAATACTAAATTTCACTAAATCTATAAGTTTTAGCAGAGAAGTGGTGCAAGTAAAATTCAAGGGTACATCATTTCTAATTAAATGAAACAAATCAGGGTTCCAGGATAAATGGTTTTGATTTCATGGAGGAAAATCAGCAAATTTTTATAGAAATTTGCAATATATCTGAGGATTTGCTCTATATCTTACTTCAATGATGCACAGATTAACGTCATGCAGTTGAGCTGAAACTTTGCCAATCACATTTTCAAGCCAATTGGCAACTTTAAGGGAGGTGCCCCGGAAAAAATGTGAACATTGATTTCTTGTCACCACCCTACTGAACACACATGGCACATTGGAGGCACGTGGCAACAGACACTCAGAACAGCACCATGCAAATTGTGGGCAGTGATCAAGTTAAGGAGGTAAAACACAAGCACCAGGTGAAGACGAGGTATAACCAGAATTAATGAGGATGGGCAGAGGAATGCTTCAAAGATTAATCACCTAAACAGAAACTAATTACAGAAGTAGGGGAGACAGAAGAAATGCCAAAATAGTGGGCAATGGAATTATGAGCCCATTCTATAAAAATTAAGGGTCCAGACATTTTGAAAATTAATAGGGAATCACTTTGTATGGTTTGAAAAAAATATATAGACAACTCCCATCAGTAGTGGAAGAAATTATTGGAGAATGCCAGTGAAGATGTGGAAGGAACACAGAAAACGTTCTACTTTTCTCCCATATAATAGTTGTTGAAAAAAGGTCTTAAATTTCATGTTGATCATCATCAACATTTCTCCGGCTTCAAGCATGAATAGGGTTGTAATAAGGCAACCAGGAAATCATGAAAGAACTGGCGATTTGCAGGAGATTGAAAAGACAGAGTAAAATGATGATGATAAGGTATATGGGGAGTTATATTGAAAACATGAAGAAGGGAAACAGCATACAAGCTATTGAGGAAACACATTGGAGAAAGGAAAATGAGAATCAACAACATTAGGGATGCAAACAGGAATACATTGATAGAGGATGAGGACATTGGGAATAGATGGAAGCAATGCATCGAAGAACTCTACCTAGGGTCAACGATCCTGGAAGGAAACCTACTAAATAATGAAAGCAAGATTGATGAGGAAGATTGGGGCCCATTCATACTGAGGAGTGAATTGATAGAGCAGTAGAAGACCCAAAAAAAGCACCTGGAGCAGAATATCAACAGAGAAATCATCAAAGTGCTCAGAAGAAAAGTTTCGAGTAACCTGTGCAAGATAGTATAAATAGCTACCAAAGCAGAACACATTCAGAAGACTTCCGAAGGAGTGTAATAATTGTACTACTGAAGAAGACAAGGAATGAGAGATGTGAGGTGCACCAAACCTTGTGCCTAGTCACATTCCTGGACCTAGAGAAAGCCTTCGCCAATATTGAGTGGAACAAGATGTTCAGACTGCTGGTAAAATTCGGAATAGATTACGACACACAAGATTAATTTAACAACTATACAGGAAGCAAGTCATCACGATGTGTAATATAGATGGAGGACAGCTAAAATTAACAAAGGAGTAAGACAAGGATGACACTTCTCACCAGCACTGTTCAAAATGTACTTGGAAGAGGCCATAAGAGAAGCACAAGAAATTGGACTGAGCGGAATAAAGATAAACGGAGAAGAAATGAACATGCTCCGCTTCACAGATGATATCACAGTCCTAGTTGGAAATTGCAAGGATCTTCAAAGTTCACTGCAGCTACCGACTGCGCCTCGTGCACCTGATGGTGGACCATCGCACGCAATGGTGCTTAATGGTGGACAACCGCCCAGCTGCCCAAGGAGAAGAGTCCATTTTCTGGTGTACCTCAATAACTACCAACTCAACCATTAATATCTTGTTTCTCTCTCATTCTTTCATCCACTGTAGGCTTAACTACTGCCAAGGGGGTGATGTGGCAGAGCTGTCTGCTACTGAGTTCTGAAGCTCACCACATTGGCGCCACCTGGTTGAGGTCTCCTGCTCGTAGTACTAAACACCACCGTCAGGGCACGACCTGAGCAGTGATTGCTGGACCGGAGAGCATGGCCAGTCACTTACCAACCGCTCAACGTACAGCATCATCTGCCATCTACTACCAATGCTCTAAGCATAAGTGTAATGCGTTGAAGCCAATAAATGTGGTCCTCAGCAGTCCTGTGTTTCTTTATGGAGTGTAGCATAACCAAACCTACTTCCCTTCAGTCACTAAACATAATGGACCAATTTCTCCAGGAATACACCATGAAAATAAATAAGACTAAGATTAAAATCCTAGTATGAGGAAGAGAGAAGTTGAATGTAGAGGCCACCCAGAGAGGAGAGAAATTAGAGCAAGTGAATTCCTTCACACATCTCGGAAGTACCATCACATGGGAAGGAAGAAATACAACAGAAATCAAGTGGAGAATTGCCCAAACTTAGAAGGTATTCTTGGAAAAAAGACAACTGCTGTGCTCAAAGAATATGGGACTTCAAATGAGAAAACAGTATGTGAAAACATTCATGTGGAGTGTGGCACTCTTTGGATTGGAAGCATGGACCATTGGAATAGCTGACCAGAAAAGAATAGAAGCCTTTGAAACCTGGTACTGGAGGAGGATGCTGAAGATAAAATGGATGGCAAAATAAGAAATGGTGAAGTTTACAAAAGAGTAAATGAGGAAAGGACCATATGGAACACCATAGAGAAAAGAAGAACAAGATGGATTGGAGAAAACCTGAGACACAATGGGTTTGTGAAGAATATAATTGAAGGCAAAATAGAGGGAAAAGTCCTCAGAGGAAGACCCAGGAATAAGTTCATTGACCAAATTAAGAGGAAAGTACATAGGAAGAGATACCAGGAGGTATGGGACCTAGCATTGGATAGGAAAGGGTAGAGGGCTGCAGTCAACCAATCTTAGGATTGAACAACCAATGAATAAATGGGAAAGTAAGTGGGTAAGCAGAGATAATCATTATAAAACAGTCGTGCATTCGATAATTATGCATGTAACAGAAACATTGACACTGGTTTATAGGGATGAGGAACCATTGAGATGGTAGGAGAGGTAAGTATTTAGAATTATTCTTGGGGTGCTGCATGAAAATGGAGTTTGGAGGTGGTCAGAGAAACAAAAAGAAGCATGTTCAGTGATGTGGATACATTGACAAAAATAAAAACTGGATGAGTTAGGAGGGTGAGACGTGAGGAAGATGAATGATAATTGGGTGTTGAAGAAAGTACTTTAAAATTGGTGTACTACAGGTAAAAATATTTGGTCTGTAACTGCTCTGAAACTGGCCTGTAACTGCTCTGAAACTGGTCTGTAACTGCTTTGGAAGACAAATGTCTGACCTTGAAGTTGTCTATTACCTGTATGGATTTGAAACTTCTTTAAAATCCAGAACAGTTCAGTCCAGTTTCAGACCACTTCCAGAACAGATATTTCATTAAGTTTACCAATAGAACTCAATTCAATATGAACTCGGACAGATCTGAACATTCTAAGCGAGCAGACTCAGATCACCTGGTTTACCAATGCAGAATTGATTGAATATCGATTTGAATCGGTTCATAACAATTTGAAATCTCAGACTGGCAGAGAAAGCGGGCAAAGTCAGCCCGCTTCTCTTTTCGATCCCACTAGCCCATTGTGTTTGCCATACCGAGCTGAACTGGCCAAATCCATCTGAGTTCATTTGGTAAATGTAGTGTTTGGCTTTCAGAGTAGTTACTGACCATTTTCAGAGCAATTACAGACAAGTTTCTGAGCTTTTACACACCATGTTTTTACCTGGGTACCTGGTGGAAGAAGGACAAGATCAAGAACTCACAAGTGTTGGTTGGAGACACGGAAGAGGAAATAGAAAAATTGGAAGTCTGGATATGGAGACTACATGCTTCAGCAGTGGCTATGGGTGACCTTGAGCAAACACTCTTGTTCCAGAAGACATCCAAAGCTTATATGAATATCAGAGCTGGTAGCCCAAAAATCTAGCCTCAGACAAAGTTTGCTGAGCAGAAGACTTGCTGAGCAGGCTTGGAGATTAGGCCACTGATTAGCAATGGACTAAAAATACTGGAGGACAGTAATGAGTGAAGACAGGGCCCTCAGAGGGCTATGCAGCTTATAAAGATGGTGAATATTACTGTTTAAAGTTTCTAGTAACTTTCAACGTAACTATTCACCTGTATTACTATAGAAAGATGTATATTTCATTACCCTCTCTCCAAGTACTGAAATGTTTCTGTCACTCCATATGGGATAACCAAGATGAGGACATTTTCTAATGAAAATAAAAAAACCAGCCTTAATACACACCAAAAATTTAAAAACAGGCCCTTAAAATAGACTAATAAATTAGCTTAAAGCCACAAAAAAATTAATAGCATGGTTTCTTCAAGTTTGTAGATAGTCAAAGCTTAAGCAGAAACACATGATCATGGCTAATTCAAAAGATTAGACTGAAAAGAGAGTAACCCACCAAGAAAATTCAGAATATGAAATAAAGAAATATTAAATACCTCATATGTTTACTTCTCTGAAGTTACTTTCAGTTTACAATGGCTTATTTCTATAAATATCCTCAGGCATTGGGGTGTTTGACACTGAATCAGCCATCAAATCAAATGGTCCTCTCATGTGCAGGTGTGTACTAGGATTGTCGAGAATGGATATTTGCAAAAACATCTGTGATTGTTCATCCTTGCATTCAGAGATGAAATGTATTAACTGATGAAGACTGCAGGGCAGTGGCTACATTTTAGGACGTACAATAAACTGCAGGTATGGTAGGAAGTGATGGCTTTGATTGGGTATATCGATATTGAGGCTGTGGAAGGAGGAGATTGATTGATAGATTTGCAGTGAGGCTTTCGGAATTGACGAGTGGTGGGTGAGGAGCATGATTGATGCTGTGCTCAAGATGAGGATTGAGGCAGAGAAAGTTGGCCAGGTCTGGTAGATGTCTGAAGAATACTGGGAGGGCACTTGAACAAGAGATTTGCTGTTGATCTATTCAACTGTAGTCGAAGAATACATAGTGTAGAACAAAAACCCAAAAACCCAGTGAGGTACCTCACTGAAACAGAGCTTGAGTTTTTGAACTACAGGAAAATATGTTGTTTGGAGATTCAGAGAATTTGGGGAGTTTTTTGATTCATGGGGTGACATTAGCAAATGGAGGCTACATATGTTGGATTAATAGTGGTTAGGAATATTTCTATTAAAACGCGAATTTTTTCATTTCACTCGGTAAACCTATCCATTTACTTTACAGCTGCAAATGTGGCGGCCATGTGCGATATGGCATGGTGACAGCTGTTGCAATGTAGTTAGAGGGCTTGTTGGAGGGTTCTCTGTTGACTGGAGTTTCAAAGGTGATAAGGCCACTTTTGTGTATAAGGGGTTTGTGCCCTCCAATTTTAATGACAAGCCTGACTTTCTTAAACTGACAGAATCTCATCACTTTCATCTTCTTATAACTTACCTACATTCCAAATTTCCTGCCTGGAATATCTAAAGCATCTCCTAAAGCTAGTAGTCCCTTCGAAGATTGACTAACCAATGCCTGATTGTCGGTGAATCTAACCAACTTTACCAGTTGCCCTCTCATCATGATCCCTGCTTTGAGTTCTTCTCATACCTGTCAAACCATTTCCTCAGCATGAATGGTAAAAAGCAGAGACGACAATGGGCCCCCTTGCTTTACCCCACAACCTACAGTTGCCCACTCTAATTCACCCTCATCTATGCTTTTTGCATCACATATAGGTTTCGAATTAGTATCCTGTCTCCCCAATCTCCTCCCATTTTCCAGAGTATCTCTGTTAGTTTTTCCCAATATACTCTATCAATAGCCTTTTTGAAATGAAGAAGTGGTATGAGACTCAAATAATGGAAGGGAGTTGTGTGACAAAAGTATCCAGGTTGAAGTCCAAAAAGGCTGAAATGTACTCCAAAGGGGAGCTCCAAGCCAAGATGATCAGGTGACTGGGGGATATCATCTTTATGGATTTTGGAGAAGAGGAAGAAATGTGGGGTTTTAAAGTTTGCGGGAGAGTGTACTGATGTCGGCTGAGGGAGTCTTGTGGGATCATAGGGGCTGAATCCAGAAAGTTGAAAATTTCTGTGCCAATAGCCACATTAGGATCATCCACAAGTGATCGGTATGATTAAGCTTAGCCCAGTTGTAGCATGGATACACCAATGTAATCCTCTCTCCTCAAGGCAGTGAACCCCTTGAGTCTTTGGATTGCAATGTCTGAGGGATGAGTATTCCATAGAGATATGGTTTGAGGCTACACTGAGGGAATTTAGAAATTGTGGATCAGACATGACTTAGAGGCAGAATACCTCAAATGTATGGTTTTTGGGCATAGGCTGTGGTTTGGAGTTAAGACTGGCAAGAAAACTTAATTATGGAATTGTAACAGGCTAGCATTTTGTTTCCAGAAATCTTTCCATTTAAGGTTTCTGTAGAAACTTATGATATCAAAGAGCAGTTGGATATGATTGTCTCTAAGGGTGGGCTCCTATTCTTAAAACAGAGATATTGTTCTTACTGTTGGTGGAGAAAGGTGGAGGAGGAGACTAATTCCAGTGATGGGTCAGTTGATATGAAGGGTTACGATTGGGCAAGGCTAGGGGTCCAATGGCACTGCAAATTCAGCTTATTGGCAAGGCCAGGCCTGTCCAGGTTGAGAGGCAGTGGATGGGGATGGAAGGAAGTATTTAAGGAAGGAAGTATTTCTAGGAAGAAGTAAGAAGAGAGAAGAGGATGGGGAAGAAGGAAGGGTTTGGAGATAGACAGTCACCGCTAGCTGTAATCTGTTGAAGAAAAACGATTTTTACATGAGTGACTAATCATGGTGAAATTCTTACTTTTCATGATTGTTCAGGGGACTACATTTTCTCAAGAGAGATATATTCCAGGAAAGCAAGAATGAGATTAAAATTTGCTCTCCATATCAATCTATTATCACCGATCAATTGGCTTGCAAGACTAAAAGTAGGCAATAATGGCAGAAAAAGGCACAAGGAGGAAAAATAGGTATTCATAAGCAGTAACAGATAGCTTTCTTTTCCTCATACATGATTTCTAGCCACATAAAATTTGTTTTTCCGAGTCACGAAACAGGCTTATGTGGCTCTGTCTTCACTTTAAAGATTGCATCAAATATTCAGTTATTTAATAGAAGATTCAACATGATCTTGGAACAATACTTGCAACTTCAGCTACCACAAAATTCCTTTTTATTGGGTAGTAATATCATGATGGAGATATGACGCTAGGGAAGGGTAAAACCTCCAGCTTTTCGACTGGCTTCGATCCTAAGAAGCCCCACCGAGCCACTTTCAACTCGATGACTATATAAGTTAAAGTGAATGTTCTCATGTTCTGTTGCCTCTGTTCACGTATATTGTCCCCTCCTCATCATGAACTGTTATGATGGTAAAGGGTGCAAGTCGAAATACCTTGGCTTCTTCAACACTAAATGAATTTCAACGAATAAGTCCCTGCAACGCGTTCTGTGTAGTGCTTCCACAGTCAATGATGTCTACAGAAATGAAGACCCGCCAAAATGTCAAAGAGAAGCATACATGGTACAAGGGATGACGTGGAATTTCCGACTATCCTCTATTAATCATGGGGAGAAATGGATTTTGGGGTCCAAATTTTCGGGGCAAAACACTTTGGCTGCGGGTGCATTTGAGTGTATCAATCACTCCAGCGACTCCTGCCATCGTAATACTACTAATTACTTGGATAAAAACTCAAATACCGCGACATTTTGTTTCGCCTGTGCGAAATTTTCATTGTCAGCAGGAATAAATGTTAAAGACAGTTACAGCAATCGAAATGACGGTTAGAAAACTTCTCACTAAAATTTTAATGCTTCCGAATATGCGGATTGAACGGTGAAACTCCATAACAGTGAAAAAAATTTATCTTATTTCAGTCAATACTCTTTTCCTCATGGCCAGGCCAAAATGCCAATTAGAAATTACTGACCATTCAATGGCCTATAGTTTTTCATTACAGTCTCTTTCAAACGGCTATAAAATGCAAACTCCGAGACTTTTAACTTTTTCGAACTCAGGCTTCTTTCAGCATTCTCTCTAATTCGAAATTGGAGATAATTTCACCATAGCATAAATGCACCGTGTTGATTGAACCTCGAACAAATATAAGAACAATTTGAAGAAAGCGAAAAATTCGAGGTGCTTTTTTGGCTTTTCGCGATTAATCCGTAGTAATTTCAAAATATTAAATTCGAGAGGCCACCAACCCCCAATTTGTAAATAAAATTCATTTGAAAGCTTTCCAACATTTTCCGCCAGGAGGCACTCAAGTCGATGTGCGGCAGGGGAAGGGTATTCGCGGGTGTAGAAATTTTTAGTTTATATTAAGTTAATTGATTTGTTTTGTGACTTGTGTGTTGTATTTGAAGAAACAATGCCTCCCAAGAAACGTGAGAAAGACGTGGACACCTCCAAGAATCCCAGAATGGACCAGATGCAAGCTGACCACGAGCTCTTTCTTCAAGCGTTCGAGAGTGAGTAAACTTAACTGATCACGTCTACTAAGGACATAGCATGTTTTGAAATTCTGCTATCGAGTCCAGCTATCATTACCATAGACTGTTATGAAAATACTTGCGTAAACTGTTTAGAATCTATCATCTGTTAATGTAGATGATGTGCACCTTTGATAATTACCGACGCTTATCCTTGAGTTACCCCGATGTTGTCTATTACATTTGTTGTTCTCATGTTTCTGAGGGCCGACTTTCTTACTTTACGGGAGTATTATCTTATTTTATCGCCAAAATTGGTGTTTATGTCTGCATTGCTAACCATATATGCCCGAGGAATGTCATTTTAGTTTGATTAAACAAAATATTGTCATATTTGACGTACGATGACGTTAAAATTGGCTAATTTTTAGTGTCTCCTCTGGATTTAAATTACATTTTGACATTTATTTATTGTTCTCGCTCGAATTCGCCCGTGATTCCCGTCATATTCTTTTTATTGTTCAATGCTAAATCAGCATTGAACAATAAAAAGAATTGCTGATGAATTTGTGTTATGGAAGCTGATATAAACAATCAGCCGTGTTTTCAGCTGTTGTCATGTGTGCATTCAGTATCTAATATGTTGCCTCTCGGTTGAGATTTTATTCCTAATAATTCAATTCAACTTTTCGTTTCATCTCGCTAATGTAATACGTTTCACCTATGTATTCTCTTTGTGATGTGTCAGGTATTTTGACAGGATACGATATGACTTCTATATTATTTTTTTGTCCAATGTTGCTGATGCAGTAGTTACTTAGGTTAGTTTTCTGCAAAACAAATGTCATGTGTAATATAAATAATGACAATATGACCTTGAGCGTTACCTCTTCTAACCTCACCTGTTCCTATTCTGAATGTGATGGAAATTAGTTAAAACTCAAGAAAAAAATCGTTACATTATTCTGTACTACTTGGCAGTCAGGTTATTTAAATTGTCGTCCAATAATAATGCTGGCATTTCTATTACATTTCACTTTCTTTCCAGCCATGTGAGCTCTCAGCCTTATCTCTCTTGATGTCTAGTTTGTTATCATCTATGGACAACATTGTGTGCTCGATTTGGATGAACATGTGACCCTAGTTTTCATTTTCTATTTGACTTTGCAATCGCGTTTGTGGTAGTTTCTTTGCTTCTTATACTTGTTTAATCGTTTTACTACATCTACTGCAAATTCCTCGGAGGACTCCAATGGACGGAAATTATTGCAGTGGATTTGCTCTAATAAAATAACATACTTTTTACTAATGAGGGTCCGTACACTCTCGTAGAACTCGGCGAGATCATCAGAATGCGTCAGGATGATAGCAGTCCACAGAATAAAAGCTGGCGTAGCTTATATGCTGTGAAGTATTCATTCATCAGTCCCTTTCCGGTAAATTTTCATTATTAATTATTACGGCTCGATGTGCTTTTAACTCGTGTATGCCCTGGACGTACCATAATAGGATTACCTATCAAGTTGAAGTGATTTTTTTGCCTTGACAAAATCATTAAATGTTGTGAATAATCCGAGACGTTCCCCTTTATGTTTCCAGGGACCTTGACATATTTTATGCAAGTTTTTATAAAAGATGATGGTTTTAGTTGTTGGGTGCAGCTAACGGGTGATTAATCGTGTGTGTACCCCTATGGTGTTGTTGTTATGAGAGTGGGGGCTAAGCGGCTATCTCCCCTTTCCCTTTCTATCCTTCTCTTTAAAAAAATGTCTGATAGGCCTTCTCCCTCCCGCGGCTCATCTTCAAGGGCGCTGAACTAAACCAACACCATTGGTGAAGTTCCCGTGTCTTGTGCTTTCTAGAAACTTATTGGTGATCGTTATGTTCAATATGTATGTTTGCCCTCTTGATTTCGTCTCACGTAAAATTAATTCCTGTAACCGGTAGCTAATAATATTCCAACCCCGAAGGTCGCGTCATGCCCACTACGACTCCCGATCTCTCGAAAAGTTTGGTTAATATTGCCTTGAACTATTTACGCAATCGTCATCATTGGTCGTTTAATCCTAAGAATGGTTGACTGCAGCCCTCCATCTTTTCCTATCTAATGCTGGTTTATCTACGTCCTGCTTGTTTTTCATATGCACTTTCTCCTTCATTTTCCCTGCATATTCATCCCTAGGCCTTCCTCTGGAGACTTTTCCCCTCTATTACATTCTTCGATAACCCATTGTGCCTCAGGGTCTGCCCAATCTGTCTGGTTCTTATTTTCTGTATCGTGTTGCATAATTGTCGTCGTTCCATTGCGCGAGAAAGGGTCGACAAAGCCTAATCATTTGACGATCTGTTCCTTAAGGCAATGTGCAGTTCATTAATTAATGTTAAATTCAATATTGTGGAAGTCACTTAACACTTGAACTCAAACTGTGTCTGGTAGGATGTTCTGTTCTCCATTTGGGATGCACCGTAAAGTTCGAAATGCTAAGTATATTCACATCATATCTACTCGGCTATTTCGTGTTCATAACTTATACTGCTCGCGAATACAATTGTTTGGAACGTATTTTAGCTTGTTTTCCCCTGTGGATAAAAAACTGAACCGGACCTATGCCATTTTGAAGGGGATGGCCCGAATATACCGAAGAAAAAAATGTAATATGGTTTGTGTCGACAGAAAGTTCGGTGCGATACCTATGTCATGGAGGAAAATGAGAAGCCGTGTTGGGTTTGTTGTGTGTCTTGCAGGAATCAAGGGCATGAGAAGGAGCGATTGATGGTAATTAATAAATGAGGATGGTTTGTGTGATGGTTCAATTCTATTCGGCACTGACACTCAGCTGGTTTATCCTTAGCACATAAAAAATCCTGTGTTTTTGTTACTGCACGAATGGGGAGTTGAGGTTTACTGGAGAGATGCGATACAAACGTGGAAGTGCGGAAGGAGTTCTTTGGCATATCCTAGCCTATAGTCCGAGGATTGGTTTGTATCAGCGGTTTCAGCTCTCCAGTCCACTTATCTGTCAGCTGTGAGTTTTATCCTTTCATATATCGTCATTCCAGTAACTCTCTCTAGTTACTTTATGTTCTCCATCCTTTTTCTTTCTCCATAGTCTTCACATTAACATCTCCTTCAATAGTTAAAGGATGAATAACTTAGTTTTCCACAAAAGATTTATTACTTTCTCACGACCCGGGTTTTCCCATAACCCCCTAATCGTCACATGAAGACTACCTTCTCCCCAATCTCATTTTTCACTATTTAGGCAATGTGTTTTACAGGCTCTGTACCTCATGATGTCACGCAGCGATGAAACCCGGGCCGTAAGAAAGTAACAAGTCGTTTGTGGAAAACTAAGTTATTCATCATTTCATTGTGAAGGAATTCCACCAAATTAATGCCAATACCATTAATTCTAATCTCCTTCCATAAAATTTTCAAGAAGCTGTCTTGTCACACTATAGGCTCTCAAAATCTACCCCTTCTATTTGCAAAGTTATCATCAAATATCATTTTTCCCAAAGTATTGTGAGACGTACCAGCGGGAATTCTTCCCTTCCGTTTGATCTTCAACTTTATCTATCTATCTATCGCGGTACGGTTTTCCATTGGTTCTGATCTTCTCTGCTCTGCTACGTACATCATTCAAACTTATCCAGCCTCCTTGTCAATCCAACATGAGTGAAATTATTTTTTGCGGCAGTGAAGCGTGGACGACGACATACGAATGAGGCAAAGAGCTGTGGAAAATGTGGCGCTAAAGCCGATGAAGGATGGAATCGTTGTTGAAGAAGTTCTCTGGAGTGAGGGAGAAAAACCGGTCTCACTTTGTAACGATGAAGAAGAAGTAGCTTTGGAGAGCACCTTTCAGAACTTCATTGCATGACGGTAAAAGCTTCCTGGGGAATAATGAATTACAATATGTGATGGAGAAGACTTATGGGAGGTTGAAGAGAAAGTGGTAGAGCGAAGAAGTCCATCGAAATCACATTAATTTGATTGGTGTGCTCATTGAGTTCCCCGAAGAAGAGAAGCCCGGCCGAAGGTAAACCGGCTGGTTAGGTGGCTTGAGCTTCCCATTCATAGGGTTCGGGTTCGAATCCCGGCAATGGCGGAGATTTTTTGGTGGGATCTCCATACATACTGGACGGCATTTCAAGTGCCGCATTTCGTTTGTCAGATGGGCCTTTAGGCCAAGGCGCCTTTTGTAAAGGTGGTAATTGTTACGCCAGTTTTCTCCAATTCCATATTATTACTCCCTAATTAATTCTTCCCAAGCCTTACTACCTACCAACCCTAGACTTCGCAAACTGAGCTGTCGGCTCCAACCCTAAGAACATGCCCACGACGTGAATAGTAGCATACTGCGTGAATAGACCAGGTGTGTTTCAGAGCAACACACAATGTTATCATGACGCCTCACTACATCTCTAGGTCTGACAGAAGCGGTTGAATCAGAGAGATACATTTCCGAACAAATAGGTACAAAAACTCATCTTTCCGCGCACAATTTAGCGACCACAATGAAAACTGAGCTCCACTAAATACACTTCCATAATACACGTCACCATTTCACCTACCAAAACCTTATCCCTCATATCTTTACACGGCTGGTGCCCTAGCACCCCCTACCACACGCCCATGTGGCGCCTCGCCGGGTAGTATGTAGATATAAATGAATAATTCACAGCAGAAAAAACGAGAAGGATACAAGTTGTCCCATCATCTTTTTTTTCCGGTTTGAATCGGTTTTCGAGATTATGTAAAAGGTTTTGTCGTGCTTTATGTTCTATATTATCCTCCCCCCATCTAAGATAGCATTGCCGGAAAATATGTATGCACCGCAAATATATATTCCTTAATCCGACTTAACCATGGATGACGATGAAAATAAATTTAATGGACACTAATTCGTGAAAACAAATGAAATTTCTTGACCTCTTCCTCTTTTCTTTTCCCAGCTATCTTTTCCCCTTGCTGGTGTTCCATAATCCAACACATCCTGCCACACGTCCTAACCAAGGCGCTGTGGGATGAGTACATTTGCGTAAAAAAATACATCGTAAGTCACCGAGTCACTTTCTCGAGACCGAGAAAAACCTGGAGGCGAAGACTTGAGGTGACTCACAATAACTGACCAATGGAGTAATAATAATATTGATTATTCCTCCAACAATAAACAGAAACGAGTATTACTGAGGGTGAAGGGACGATTATGTAACTGAATAAGTTGGGCGGGTTTAAATAATGACACAAAACATTGTGCAATGCCTGTGCCTCCACGCTGGGTATTACATGTATGCTAAGTTTCAGTATGTTATTATGTTGATCATTATAGCATTACAATCCGTCACTCCTTGGATATAGCCTACATGCTCTTATTGCCGAAATACATATGATACTCTTGGGCGGGGAAAAATTTATGATATCAATGGAATATTTGCCTACATAATTTATGGCTTTGAGCACATTCGTTGCGTGGAGTGTTTCTTTAATTTTAATTAATTGACGGAAGGTCAGCGTCATGCCGACTCTTTGGACGTTTCGTTCCTTCGTATGATTTGGTCCGAGTCCGGGAGAAGTCTCTCGTCTTCTCTGAGTAAGTTTAAGCTCGATGACTTCACTTAAAGAGGCGATTTGAAGGTCGCTTATGCCTCCGCCACAGTGAATTAGGAATTTTCGTTAGACAATCGAGCACTCTCAATAAATTTTCTGTCGTGTGAATTCTGCGAACATGTAATCGTTAATCACACTGTGTAATGTCTTGCGAACCACAGCTTGAAAATCATAACTCGAGGGTGAATTCTTTGGAAAACTCTTCGTTCCAGAGAAGACGAAACCTCTTTATGAATAGTAAAATCAGGGTACGCGCCTCGCCTACAAAACGGACAGACTCGATCATTTTTTTACTCAAAGAGAAATGTCAATTTGGCTTCCCACAAAAAATGGATATTTGTGATGAAAAGAGGGGAATGAATTAATTTATATGGGTGAGCTACTCGACAGTCTTTTGAATTGTTGTCTAATGACAGCAGTTATGAGCTTTATTATATTTCAGTAAAAATTTGATACACGATTTCACCTAATTGAGTGTTATAACTCCGGAGTAAAAACGTCTTGTAATCCACAATATTGAAAACGAAAGTAATACGTATTTTTCCTAGCTTTTATAGGGGTTTATAAAAGGGATGCAGCCCATGTTACATTTGCACGAGAGTCACCTGAAAATTAGATTTTAGTGAATTATAACCTCTTGTGTATAGCAAGCCACCTTTTACGAAAGTTACGGAAAATACTTTGGGGAAATTATATCCATGGAAAGAGGAAATATGCTATTATCATTAGTTGTATTCTGTATTTACTATCCATCTTAATAAAATTTGATTTATTAATTTATTGAAATCGAGAGGATTCAAAAATAAATTCCATAAATTAAACGCCAAGTGTCACAGTTGACAAGAGCTGGGGATGGAAAGTTTGAAGATGAGACGTTTCAATACTTAATTATTGCAGTAATATACGAGCAATGATTGGATTTTTTCTTCGTCTTCGTGAAGTAGGGCTTAGTAGTAAATCAAACCTTGTTTACTTCCACAGTTTTGATAAATAACTGTGGAAGTCACAAGGTGATTTATTACTATGTCGTCCTTCCTCAAAGAGAAAACTTTAACTTTTGAATCTATCTCGAGCAGGGCTTTCCAACCCTCTTGTCAAGTTTTTTTCGGATCGTTGACCGTGTGGACGATGTTAAAATAATTAAAATTCCAGGATTTCGACCCAAAATGCTCGAATACTTCGTTATCTGTGTGTGACTGGGCTCATATCGCAGAGGAAGGCGCTCAAGAGCGGCTGCCGAAGCGTATCTGAGGAGTGCTGCCGCTGAGGAAGAGCCGACGGCCATTTTTTCCGATCGAAAGGAAAGATGGCTCAATTTTCCTTTAGCTGTGAGGCACGGCGGAAATTCCTCCGTAGAAATTTTGGAACAGAGCTGATGGTGAGAAGTCAGAGAAGTGCTACGTATTGATACATTTTCCTTTAAGCTCAGTTATGCTTTTTCCATCAATCGGTGTTGTTCTATTACAAAGACAGTTTTTTTGAAGCTTGGTGCGAGAAGATGCATCACCATTACTTTAACTCTGATTGGATCTCTTACGAATATGATTTATAGATGTTCTTATCTGTCTTTGCTAAAGTTGAAGTTAATTAATTAACGAGGTTTCATATATTCACGGGAGGATGTGTGAGTTATAGCCATTATGTCATAATTGTAGTGATTGACTGTCCACGAATGTTTTCAACGTCATAAAATCCATAATATAATCATTGGTATATCATAGTGTTTAGGGAATGACGTCTTCAAAAGTTATTTTTTCCAGCAATATGTGCATCCTCGTTTCGTCAAAAATAGAGTTGGCTGCCGTATCGGTGAGCGTGTTATCTTAGGCTTTCGCAGCATTTGTAATTTCCAGAAATTGCCTGGAGAAAAAAGGGAATCGAACCACGTACCTTTGGTTCGCCAGGCCAATGCGACGACCACGCCACCCAGGTTTCTCAATTCCCGTGGCAATGTATTTATTTATTTTCTTTTTCAGCAGATTTTATTTCCTTCAGCAATTGTAGGTTCGACAAAGGCTAGCATAGAAGGGACGATTGAGAAGGTTGAACTTGACAGGGTTAACAGTAAGTTATCCCTCACGAAATTCACGACAACAACAAGCAGATCAAAGCAATATTTCGTCAAAACACTTATATTTCATCCTCTTTGACTGTGTTATGGCTTTCTGGGAGACGTTGGCGCTTTGATTCGGATTTTTGTTTTGATTTTACTGGATTAAAAATATTCCAATGGAACCTTAGGCGACACGGGGAAAGTATCCGGCACCTTGCCAAAGAGCCCTAATTTCAAAACTCCCTCGACTGTCAAGTTGTCCTTCAGGCTGAGGACTGAGGTTTTATGTGGTAGACGACAGATTGTGACACATCTCCGTCTTTTATTTAGTTGTTTTGCGTGATAAGTTAAGCACGAGATGAAGCAGCAAGAATATCGGACTTGAATGAATAATTATAGTGACACCACCCTACTTGTAAAAGAATCGTTTAAAAGTGATTACGAAGCCATAGACGTACCGTTCTTTCAAAAAAATAATGAGAAAGTGGTCTTGGGCGACTTATTTTGGAAGTTAGAACGATAAATATATGTATTGTTGCTCCAGAGAAACGTTCTACTCTAGTATGCGTAATGCCAAAACATTTTGGAAATCGAGACACGAAGTCTCCGTGTACTAATTCTATGGTAGTGGATGGGAAGGAAGGATGACGCTTCTAATGATTTGCCTTTCCCGGATCAAGTCAATATTTCATGTTAATTGGGAACTATAATTATTAATTGTGATTATTTTAAATTACTGTGCATCGATCATTTTCCCCTTGAGCATCATTTGATAGGAAAAATAATAATTTACAAATATTGTTCCTTTAATCTTTGGAGTGGGTTTGGATTAACAGTTTCACCTGTCACGGCATGACGGGGTGCCATTCGTGATTTCGTTTTTTTGAGCGTTTTATCCACAACTTGTGATAATTTCATGTGGAATGTTTTTTATTTGTGAATTCTATGTAACTTGTCAGACATTGGTGCTATTTCACCGTCAGAAGGTCAGTACTCGTCGCCCGTATACTTACCTAAGAGGTGTAAAGAATAGTGATAGTGTAGCGAAATTTTATTAATACTTGACCCATTAGCTTTGACGATTCATAAAATCAGTGATTCATTATTTACACATAGGTATGGACCAAATGTGTTGATTCACTGGTAATCGAGTACCCGACTGAATACCTGGGTATCCGGACACGTACATGAGTACTCTGATGAATACTTGAGTATTCATATAATTACGTGAATATCCGGTCGAATGGAATGGGCAAGTACTGCATGGGCCATTTGGGTGCTCGTATTAATTAGTATTCATCCAGGTACTCGAGTCTTCATTGCGGCACACAGGTGCTCAAACGTAAAAAAAAGTAGTCAAACGAATAGTTGGTATCCAGCAGGGGCGATCCCAGGAATTTATTTCGGTGGGGGGGGGGGAAGACTACCATTAATTGGCAATTTTCAGTCATCCTAAAACAACTATAAAACTGTTACATCATTATATCTATATAATAATAACTATTATACTTGTCAGATCAGTGATAGGAGTGTTCAATGTTGTATTTGATAAATACGTCTAGTTGTTAAAATTGTTTCGTAAAAACCCAAAATTTTCGGGAGGATGTACCCCCTAATCCCCCCCCTGGGATCGCCCCTGGTATCCAGGTGTTAATTTGGATACCCAAGTATTCATCCGACTACTCATGTACTCGTCCGGGTACCCAGTTATTCGGGTACTCAATTACCAGTGCATGAATACATTTGGTCCACTGCTATTTGCACAACACTTCTTAGCTTTGATCCTGCGAGCCTTGTATGTTAACGATTCCCTGAACAATTATTGTTTTAGTCACTAGCCTCGCGTTTTCGTCGAATTTCGTAATCCGATTGCATATTTTGTTTTTCAATCGGCTGTCTTTTAAATTGGGATTCCTCATCATTTTTCTTGTTTTTTTGTGTGAAAATGTGACCCATTACGGAATTAAAATTAACAGTAGGTGCGTTTGACTTTAACGCCGAGTTGGGCTCTGAGTGTGTTTTGCAACCATCTAAGGTTCAGGTCGTTTGTTCATCGTAATGTTATTTATGATACGGTTTCCGAATGAAGTGTTCAAGTAAGTCTGTGATAGTCATTTGGCGTGGACTCTATAACCTGTCGACCATGTGTTAGAGTCTCGGAGACTAACGTTATACTTAAATTGATCGACAAATTCTGATCAGGTAAGTTTCTCTGCGACAGGCTTGAAATTATTTTTACCGGGAGCTCTTATCTCGAGAACAAACGGGAGTGGCGGAATAGAGAGATGCACTGCCGAAGTAATTGGTGCTAAAGTTCCTTCTTTCCACGCTTCATTAATGATTAAAAAAGGACCATTGTGAGAACAGTTGTTTCCGTACAATTCGTCTTTCTTTTCTACCCGGTCATCTTCGCCATTCACTACACACATTCATCTCACGTCTGGAGTCCTGACATCCTCATCCACGTGCCTGTGCGGTGGCTTGCAGAGTAATATGTAGATGTCTGTTACTGCGGACATTTTTGCTGTAATCTGAGAGAAACATGGCCGATATTTTCGTTTGTCGGATGAGATGTGCGAATAATCTTTTTAAATTTAAATTAATTTCCCTGCTAAAAAATTCCTTAGAAGCGGTTTTGTAGAGCGTAAGGAATTCTAAAGAAATAGACTCTTTTTCTTCAGGACTACTTCCTTTTCTAAGGATCTGTACGGAACATGGGAGCATGACTCGACAGAACTCATGTTCTGTAGAGTTATTGTCTGCAGAGCAAAATAACTCCTTACAAGCTGTCCTGTAGAACTTCGGCAACTCTACGGAAATATGTGAGGTTTCCTTGAGTTTGTAAGGAGTTGTTCAGAGCGTCAAAGGGCTTCTGTAGAACGTCCTAAGGAATTCCGCAGAACATCCCAAGGTATTCTGCAGAACGTCGTAGGGATTTCTGTAAAATGGCGTTTCAATACTTAAAGGAATATCTATAGAACATTTTAAGTAATTCTGTGGAAGTATTTATAAGGAAACTGTACATAATTTATTAGTAGGGTTATTCCATTAATAATATATCTTGGCTACGTGGAATGGAGTATCACATGCTGTGAATAAAGTTTTTTTTTAATACATACTAAGTGTTGTTTCTTTCAAATGCCTTTACTCTTTGTTTGTACTTAGCCCACCGGAAAATACCTGAATCCTGTCAGTGCTGTGCAGAGGTATAAATAGAAGACACAGATGATACCGACTTCTCGTACCCTTTGCTCTCATCACTACCCTCATATAGCAAAGGCTCTCCTTATGTTATCTTCTGGAAAGTTTTAGGTTTCTAATGAAATGAAGACGTGCCGTAGGCTTTACCAGTCGGGAAAGCTATATTATTCCAAGTTCATCAAATCGATTTGTCTCATCAGACTGACTTTCCTTTTGTGACGTATCGTACAATTTTCTCTCTTATATTATTCCAAGTTCATCAAATCGATTTGTCTTATCAGACTGACTTTCCTTGTGTGACGTATCGTACAATTTTCTCTCTTCTCCATACTCACTCCCATTGCATCTCTCTCTAAGTCTCTCTGTTGTTCGCCAATGCCGAAATGAGGCTCTCGGATGGTAACGAGTCGTTCTTTGGAATTTTTCTCATTCGGAAAATGTCTTCTTTGAAGTTCATCGAGTCGAACTCATTTCATGAGTGCACGCGTGTCCTCGTGGAATATGTACAGTCACTTCATAAAGTATCGCGACACACTATGCTAGCGGTTTGTATAGGTCGGCTTTCGAAGATGGAAGCACGTTGGCTATCCTGAGCCATATCTATTGACTATGAGCTTCTCTAGGTACAGTATGATATTTATTGAAAGTCAAGAGGGACACAGCCACCAGAGATAGTTCAGGATAGCCAACGTATTTCGAGCTTCGACATCCGACCTATACGAACCGCTAGAGTAGTGTGTCGCGATACTTCATGAAGTGACTGTACATCTCGAAGAGCTTATTTTATAATTTCGATTAAGGCTCCATATATCCACTGTAAAAATAAAGCGTGCAGGATCAAATCAAGACGTTAAGTTTAACACAGCTGTATAGAAGTGGCGCTGTTTCCTTGTTACCTTTTGAAATGGTTTATCGTTCAATTGATTATTTTGGGAATCAAATCAAAGCTCATGGTATGATGATGATTCACTTTTGAAATTGACCCAATGATAGTTAAATGCTAATGCAAGATCTCCCTTATTCAGTTGCACAAATTATGCAAAGAATATCTCATCGCACCAACTCGAAGAATGGTGGTAATGGTTAATTTCTACCCTGAGGAGGATAATGTATATAATTTTTTCAAGTTTTTTTAAAAGTCATAACCGTACGTAGCGGCTTGGATGCTGCTTCTCGATTCGTAACTATGCCTTTATTGTCTCCGTAAGAATTGAAATGTTTGCTTTACATCGACACCTAAATCCCTCTTTTTCTATTAACAAATATTTATTGCTGCATTGCATTGTGTGATCGTGAATATTCTTAATTCAAATAATTTATCTGAAGGATAGGATAATGGGAAGCATTATGCTCTCTTCCGCATGGTCGCGTCCTAATAATAATGTTTTATGTGTAGTTAATAACGACATTCCTCGAAATATTCGTAACAAGAGCGTCAGCAGGCCTTGATTCGGTGTATTGTGTTCTTCCCCAAGTTTCTTCGTATTACATAACTGTGTTATCGGCGCACGACAGTGACCTTTGCGGTGTCTTTGGTTTTCAAGATGGGCGAAGGAAAAATAATTGTGAACACACAGCGTTGAGACTATAAAGAAACATTTTCTCACTAGCTAAATAATTTCGATTTAAGAAAAAAAATCAGAATGACGCGAATCTTGTTTCCCTATGGCTATTTACATGTGGTGATATCACTATTCGTTTTTAATGGTGTTATTTCTAATGTAGACAATCTGAATTTTCAGCTTAAAATAATCCATTAATAATAATTCATATAACAAATAATTAAGGTCTAGTGTATTTTTGAAGGCTTTAGAATAATTGCATCTCTTCATTTAGTGCGGTGATAATTAGGGGGGATTTTGTGTAGTGGATTGACACTGCAATTTGTGGAAGTATTACCTCGCGAAAATGATTTATTTTTGTGGACCAGATTCTTCAAGGTAGATTTTGAGAGGTTTCGGGGTCGCTTACTCCGAAATTGAGCTGGAGTGGTGTGTGGGAAGAAAAGAAAAGGAAGTCTTTTACGTCCTCGGCTGACAGAATTAATAATACGGAAATTATTCACGCCCAGTCTGTTAAGTACTTAGGAGTCACAATTAGTCACGACCTATCTTGGGGAAAACATATTAGGGAAATATGCGGTCAAGCATATAGGAAGCTAGGCTTTATCAAGAGAGTACTCGGAAAATGTGATGAGAAAGTGAAAGAACGTTGTTATTTTTCAATCGTTAGGCCTCATCTGGAATATGCTGTTAGTGTATGGGATCCATACGAAACGGGGTTGATATCAGAGTTAGATCGCGTCCAGCGAAGAGGAGCTAGGTTTGTGAAACGATGCTACGATAAGTTGGCTAGTGTGTCTGGACTGTTAGAAGAATTAGGATGGGAATCGCTATCACAGCGTAGATTAAATTATAGGCTTAACCTCCTAAATAAATTTCAGGAAAATCATTTTACTGACGACGTAAAAAACATACTATTAACCCCTTCGTACTACGGCAGATTAGATCGCGCCAATAAAATTAGAGAGCTAGATTGTAGAACCGATAGGTATAAAATGTCATTTTTACCCCGTACCATTCGGGACCATAACAGTTGTGATCGTCGTCATGAATAGTTCGAATTATGACAATAGGCAGACAGTAAATCTTTTTCTTTATATTCTCCTCTTTCTTATTTATGCATGATGTAAATATTGATGTTCTTATTTATGCATGATATTTTGAATCTGTAGTAGTAGTCTTTGTATCCCTTGCATGTTGGAACGATTGACGATAGAATGTTTCTTGGTTATTAGATTTTTAATTGGCGCTTTGCATGTGTGGTACGCAGGTTTCAATGTAATTTCGGTGTTCTACCGTATCATTCATGCATGCCTGGCGTGGAAGCACCCCCTGCCACACACCCTTTGGGTGGCTTGCAGGGTATGACGTAGATGTAGATGTATCTTTGTTGTTTGAATATAAGTGACATGATTTATACTTTCGAGTAAATTACACTCTCCCCACTTGTTGTTTCACCAGTAGTAGTAATCGAAGCTATAATGAATGTGGCGTAACTTGAAATTCATTTACATATTTCAGTGAACAAATTAACTGGGCTTTTCTTCCTTGTTGTTAAAAAACTGTCAGGAAAAAAGAGCCTTTGCGGATCTTTTGAAATGGCTCTTCGTGCCATAGTATTAACTTACTAACCTAGCATTAAAATCTAGCACTTTAAAAGAATTTGATTACAGATGTGGTTGATTACGCTTGACTTGCCAATGTGCGTATAATAGCTCATAGCTCAAGCAACAGTTCTTTGTCCATAAAGTTTACTCATGCATGGTTGCTTCCAACTTAGGAAGTGTGTAAAATCTTGAAAAGTGATAAATTTCCGAAAAATCAAAAAATAACGTATCACTTGCTGCAGAATGTAATTTCTCTCCACATCGAATGGTAATTCACTTGAAGGTTGCGGAGTCTACCCAAGATCTGTGATTTTCTGGGTCGTGACTCCGCAGGCGAAGCAACGATTGGCCCTTGTCCTACGGAGGCATTGTCTTCATTTAGGCCGTTTAACAAGATGCACCTGATTGAGCAATTTGATGCACTGGAATTTCTTGAACGCGGGAACGGCATTAGTGCAGGGGCTGTGTTCCTATCTGTCGCTTGTGCATTTGCGCATGCAGTTCACCGCGTTTCACCACGTGATTTTTAATGCACATCCACTCATACATCAGATCGTGCATTTGCGTGTGTCGTGTAAAACCGCCGTTTTATAGTGAGTGATCCATGTGGTAGAGCTGCCAACCTTCAGGCTATAGACGCTAAGCGCAAAATTAAAGTTGTTTCGGAATATTACCAAAGTTTAAAATTAAGGTTTTACAAAATATCCTGTTTCCGCAGTTGCTTGGCTAATATATTTGCATCTGTTTGCTAGGCATATCGGAAGCGAAAACTCAAAAAGTTGCGGCGAGTCCTGGAAAAAAACTTTTTCGGCCTGTAGAAACTTATGGTGGTTGGAGCGCTTATCATGAGTAATTGAGTCCCCAGTGTAATAGCTTCTGACGTGAGCCGAAATTAAATTCTAAGGCCACACTTCCCTTAAGTACATGTGCTTATGCTTAGTAGATAGCCATAGATGTAGTAATATGAATGAAGCAAGAATAATATTTAAAATTTTTCTTCTATATTAAAGCTTTCTTATGACTTGAGTTTACGTCACGGAATTTGAAATTGAAACGAAGATCGTGTGAAAAGACATGTTTAATTCGGCATCATCTCCTGGTATTTGTTAGGAACCTTTATAATTATACGAAACGTGTGTTTTAGCGCTTCGGAGAAAATCTGTCCGAATGTCGCCCAATTATTTCGAAATATATGTCAAGAGCCATAAGGCTGCGTGTGAAAATAGCATTAAATTTTCAATAAACTCAATCGGCAACATAATTTTTTTCGCCTTTATCTGTACATACGTACTATCGTTTCCAAAAGTCTGAGTGCATCCACTTTGCCCCATTCTACGGTTTGTGCGGAGGGAAAAATTTTGAAATTTGGCACTACTTGCGGACTGCACCTTTTGCTGGGCTAGCTTGACTTGTCGTGAGACGACGGTGGAGAATGAATTACCGACGGAAGGATCGACGGGGACGGAGTAAAACACGCGAGAGGAAAGCCCCATCGTATTGCACCGAAGGTTATTCGCGCTCATGCGGTTGTGACGAGACGATGGAAGCCTCCGACTTGTGCGATTTTCGCTCCCGAAATTCACATTTGTGCCCACGAGTGAGCCTCTCTGTACTTTTGGAAACGATAGTACATTAAGTTTCACGCAATTCTGTACATAAACGAAAATAGATTCCGACCACCTTAAAATTTTAGAAGATAATTTTGTTTCATCATTTGTCAGAAATAAACAGGAACCCCAATGAGTTTTTTCGTCCATTTCGTGAAAAGGATGTTCAAAAATATGTTGATTATTCAGTCCCCACTGCATTGTGAAACGATATTTTTTTTAAAGCAAGTCTCTATTTTGAGAAAAAAAGGAAGAATCGAAAGGAAGTCTGTCCTTAGAAAGGAATTATGCTTCGCTGATGGAGAGACACCTGCTTAACTGGTCGTACAATGCGCTCTTTCCGGTCTAAAGCGCATCCGTAGCGTTTCTTCTCTCAAACAACAGGCCACTTGTCCGCCTCGTCGCGACCTCGCCACTTGCGTAAATACAACGCGACCCGCTCGTGTTCATCCTTTCTCGTTTTGTTTCGAGCGCGCACACTGTTTACTCCAAAACTTGTCGCACCTTTAGAGGGCGCTCAAGTACATCTCCGTCTCCATACTGGCGTGCGGATTCTCGTGGAGCTCGTGGGAGAGGATGATGGCGCAGTATCTACGCTGTAAAATATTTTCCCCCAAATTTGTTGAAATTCAGCAAGGTTTCCTTAACTGAATTATTTTTATGGCCTGATCTATCGTAGTATGCTGGTGTTCGTAAGGTATTGATAACTTTGTTGGAAAATAATTCAGTTTCGTATTTACATGAAAGATTCGGTCTAATGTAATTCCTAATGTAAAGCTGGGAAGTATTTGCGTTCCCTTTTCAACCAGTGTCAAAAACCTTGGGGGTCACATTGTCAACCAACCTTTCCTGGAAAAATCATGTTCATGAAATCTCGAATAAAGTTATCAAAATACTCTATCAATTAAGATTATACAAGGAGCTTTTGCCTGTTGATACCTGGAAACTGTTAGTGTCATCCATAATTTCCCCCCATTAAGATTATTGCTGCTTGGTTTACAATGATATCCAGATGAGCTTGATTTAAAACTTCAGCGCTTATTAAATTTTTGTGTAAGATTTGTCTTCGGTCTACGAAACGATGTCCATATATCGCCATACCTTAAGGAAATCGGATGGCTCACTACAAAACAACGACGTAAATATTTCCTAGCTAAATTCCTTTATGTTTATATCATCTAAAAAAACCTGAATATCTTTTTAATTTCTTCAAAACTATGCCTAAAACAACCCATATTACAACCAGAATAGATGTCACTTTCATTTATTACCCTGCTCATCGGACCACCTGCTGCCATAATTCTTTCCAAGTGGTAGGGTCGAAACTTTGGAATTCAATCACTGAGGAGCTAAAAAGCGCTTCCAACATAAATTGCTTCAAATCAAAGATGTATTGTTCACTACTTACCGACTCATCATGAGTCATTTGTCGAGTGCACGAAGGTATTGTTTGTTTTTCCTCGTTACTTTTCTATTGCTATAATTTTTGTTATTGCATCTCAACTTTTCTTATAATTTAAACATTACATGCTTATTTTGAAAGTTATTTTTGTTGTTTTTGAATGTCGCTGACATGAACATTATAATTGTGATTAATCGCTTGTGTAAATGTAACATGCAATCACGATATTTATTGTTGCAACTTATGGTAAGCCCTATAACATTTCTGCTGTTTTTTTCTCTCCTTTGTTGTTTTTGACGTTTTGTATCTTCGCTCACAGCGAACAACTGTATAGTGTTATTAACAGATTTTTATTTGATGTAATGTGATTTTGTTCTTTGGGGACGAACAGTCCTAGAGCAATCAAGACTAATTTCAATAATTTTCAAATTGACGGTCTGAAAGCGATTTCCATCCAAGTTGTTGCAAGAGATCAGTAACACTAACGAGACCACATAACGGCCTTTCACGTATCTTGCTGATCTTCTCTGCCCGCGTTCAAACTCTGTTTTTAAGCCTACCTCATGAGGATCCCAAACACTGGAAGTGTATTCTAAGTGGGGTCTAACTAGGGAGAAGTAGCTGATTTCTCCAACGTTATCGTCGAACTTTCCAGGTAAGCAGGCTTGAGAACCACAAACAAGCTTGTGGAAGATATTCTCGTACGTGAAGTAAAGAATTGTGAATGCCTCAAGAGGGCAAGACTGTAGAGCACGGTCGCATGTACTAGGTTGTCAGAACAACCACAAGTGCGAGAACGCCAAGCGCGGCAACTTTTCGCATTGGTCGGCAAAAAAATGATACATTGTGCTGATGCCTGCCCTTCTAGGAATGCAGGGACCCCTATACACGTTCACTTGGCGTGTCGTCACTCCGAGAATTCCACAGCGTGATGGGCCATCGTGCTTGGAATGAGTGGCCCCAGTAGCTCCACATTCGATCAGTTTTGGAATGAACATCTGGTCTGGCACGCCCGGCATCAATCCTTAACTGACCGTTTTAATAATTCTCCTCGGTCAATTATTTTACCCCAAATTTGCTGAAATGCAACAAGGTACGTTTATCCTGCGAGACGTAGTGGAAGTGTATCATAACTACATTTCATCCAAATTTTTGGAGACAAATAATGCATAGGTTTGCAGATGTCTTAGACTAACTTCAATTCAGGCATTTCGCTGAATTTCAGGAAGTTTTTTTACTGATCAAGTCTGGAAAGTTTAATTCCGAGGACTTGCTGAATTTAAGACATTTTGCAGAGTTTCAGCAAGTTTTGTATGGACTGAAAATTTCTAGGTTTTCCGGGTACGTGTATGGGAAGACATAGGGAAAATGTAGAAAAAGGATAGGGATTAAGAGTAAGGTGTTGTTAGTGGATTAGTGGGAGATTTCCATTCGCTCTATTACGATGCTCACTTTGCATAAGGAGATTTAAACGATAGATCGTACCGATAGATTTAAAATGTCATTTTTCCCGCGTACTATAAGAGAGAACAATAGGCAGCGTAGCAAAGGGATAGGTAGGTGAAATATAGTTAGAGTAGTCTGTAATGTATGATGCATGTAATAACAACCAATAATCCCTTCCTTATTATGTAGATACTGACCATCTAGCTCCATGTGACCCTGTTCTCTAGCATATCTCCCTTAAATATCCTAGTTGCATGGCAATAGTGCATGTTTGGTGATCTTCACCCCCTGCCACACACCCTCGTGGTGGCTCGCAGGGGTAGTACGTAGATGTAGATGTATTTACCCCGCAAGCGACCGCAAGGGTGTTTGACAGAGGGTGACTCATCGCTAACATGAACTGGGCTGAAGAAATCAACCTTCACCAACATGCACCACATAATGGGCATACTACAAATGTTACTGAAATTACTAAAATAATCTATTACGTCACAATATAAATTTGAAACAAGAGTCTTGCAGGAAACATGCTAAACATGGTGTTTACACTACTCGACAGATTTAGAAACATGCATTAGGTGGCATCTGAATAAATCAGCTACACTACCTGTCAACTAACCTCATTCAAAATCTTGATGCAGCCATTATGGCCTCTTATCGATTGCGGGAAAAAACGACATTTTAAACCTTTCTGTTCTACTCTCTATTTCCCTTATTTTATTGTTATGACAATTCGGAGTCTCGTGAAGATTGTGACAGAGGATGTTGGTGCATTATCCATGTGAATAGGTGGAATTACGGAAAAGGAAAAAAAGGGATGATGGGGATTAAGAATAAGGTGTTTTTAGTGGATAAGTAGGTGGTTTCCATTTGCTCTATTACGATGCTCACTTTGCATAACGAGAGAGCGTTTGCTTTCCATTCGTTTTATGACCCTGCGCACTAGGCTGCGCATTTATATACAGATCGGAAGCAGGGTTTCTTTGTGCTAAATGGCGGAAAAGCCTCTATTCATTTGAGAGAGTCAGTTTGAGTGAAAGGGGAGCAAAATGCTTTTATTATTATTGAGAGTTTGCTGCAGTAGTCTTCATAATGCGCTGGCCGTAACACCACCTTAGGTCGTATATTGTAGTCCTGAGGAAAACGCGGGAAGCACACGTGCTTGGATCATTTTATGGCGAGGTTGCTATTTGTTCGGCTGTAATTTCGAACCATAAGCCGTATTTAAAGGGCCACTTAATTAAGAATTACGTGCACTGGGAAAAGCAACCGCCCTATTTTAGCGAGTTATTTTTAGGCAATTTGAAGGAAACTTTGAAAAAATTAGTAACTTTATCTCCGTCACTTTCATGATCGATAAGAATCTGATCTGATTAATAAAAAGGCAGTCATTGGTCATTCAATCCTGAGATTGGTTGACTGCAGCCCTCCACCCTTCCCTACCTAATGCTAGTTCCCTTACCTCCTGGTATCTCTTCCTCTGTACTTTCCTCTTTATTTGGTCCATGAACTTATCCCTGGGTCTTCCTCTGGGAACTTTTCCCTCGATTTTTCTCCCTTCAATTATGTTCCTCACAAACCCATTGTGTCTCAGGGTGTGTCCAATCCGTCTGGTTCTTCTTTTCTCGATGGTGTTCCGTATGGTCCTCTCCTCTTCTACTCTTCTGTAGACTTCATCGTTTCTTATTTTTTCCGTCCACTTTCTCTTCAGCATCCTCCTCCAGCACCAGAATTCGAAGGCTTACAGACTTTTCTAGTCACATTTTCCAATGGTCCATGCCTCGGATCCATGGAGTGACACGCTCGACGCGAATGTTTTCAGATACGGTTTCCTGGTTTGTAGTTCTGTCTTCTATGAGCACAGCAGTATGAGCGGACTGTAGGAAGAGTCGCACGGTACGCTTCTTGCTCTAAATTATTCTTATGCACGGAATAGAAGTAATAAGAGGAGAATACTTTAGTAGTCGAGGGTGTGACTCATCATCATTGGTCGTTCAATCCTAAGATTGGTTGACTGCAGCCCTCCATCCTTCCCTATCTAATGCAGTTCCCTTACTTTCTGGTATCTCATCCTAAGTATTTTCCTCTTTATTTGGTCCATGAACTTATTCCTAGGTCTTCGTCTGGGGACTTTTCACTCTATTTTACCTTCAATTATGTTCTTCACAAACCCAGTTTCCAAGACTTTTATTCTTTTCTGGTCAGATTTTCCAATGATCCGATCTCAGGAGAGCTGTGTTTCACAAGAGTATTTTCACATACTGTTTCCTGGTTTGTAGTTCTGTCCTCTATGAGCACAGCAGTTGTCTTTTTCCCATGTACTCCTTCATAGCTTGGGCTATTCTCCGCTCGATGTCCGTTATACTTCTTCCGTCCCACGTGATGGTACTTTCGAGATAGATGAACGAATCCGCTAGCTGTAATTTCTCTCCTTTCAGAGTGGCTTCTACATTCAGCTTCTCTCTAAAAATATAAAGAAGAGTTGATAAAGACATATTTTTTTTAGATTGTTATTTGATCTACGAGTTAAAGACTAAGTAAAGAAGTCCTTGATTGAAAATTGTCAAGGAAATTTCTACCTTTTCCTCTATGAGTTACTGACCTACCTGTTGAAGCGATTCTCTACTCAGCGCAACGAACCGTCACTTATTACATCTACATCTACATCTACGTGATACCCTGCGAGCCACCACGAGGGTTTTACATGTTACGCAGGGTGCTATTCACTTGAGAGGCATGCGATCGGGATGTCTCCAAAATAATATTTTCACCCGGAATAGGCATCCTTAGATTTTGTGTCCATATACTGTTATAACAGAGCTTTCTACATCTACATACTATCATGCGAGCCGTCGCATGGGCGTGTTGCAGGGGGTATTAGTACACCAGCCGTGTAAAGGTGTAAAGGATGAGGTTTTGGGAGGTAAAATGGTGAAGTGTATTATGGGTGTGCTTTAAGTGGACCTCCTTGTTTTGTATAGTCACTTATTGTGCTTGGAAAGAGTAAATTTTTATATCTATCTGTTCGGTAATGTATGTCTTATTTTATCGCTTCTGTCAGACCTGACCAGAGATGTAGTGTGGCATCAAAATTATAATCTCTGTGTCGCTCTAAAACACGTCGGCTTTGAATTTCTCAAGCAGAATAAGCCTAGCGTGCAGGCTCCGAGTCTCTAGCGGCTCCCAACCTAATCCCTCTAAAAGCTGAGTAACACTCTACTTTCGCTCGTAGCAGTTATTAACGAAGAGCGCAGCTTTCCTTCGTATTTTATTTATTTTCTTGGTTAAATCTTAATGACCAGGGTCCCAAAGGCTCGCGGCATAATCGACCTATGGCCTAACTAGAGCGAATTAGCACCTCTCTTCAACTTCTTCATCCGAGGACCTTCCTATTGAACGCATGATTAATCTTAGTTTCTCTAATGCTGTGCCGCATATGATTAGTATGCATGTTCTCCATGATGTATCTGAAGTTAAGGTAAAGCCAAGGTATTTGACTTTTCCTTAGGACTTAATGTTTACTCCACCCACAAGTAGAGTTGGTGTGATGACTTCATTGAGAAGTGTACTGTGGTGCATTTACTAAGATTTTTTTGTAGCGGCGTAAAAATTTCTATCAGTGACGATTCATTATATTAGTGGAAAATTAATATAGAATAAAGAGAATATTTATTGATTATTCTGGGGTCATGCCCCGCAAGAACAAAAAAATAATATTCGAAGTAATGCGAGTTAGTTAACATAAAATAAGAAGTACTAATGGCAAAGACGAATGGCTCAAGATTGTATGGTACATTATATTTTTGCATAGAAATTGTGCTATGCAAATAATAAATAGTTTACAATTATGCCTTGTTAAGTGCGAAGCATTACATATAATGAACTTAGAAATTAAACAAACTGGTTCTTACTATAAAGATACAACTACAACATTAAAAATCATAAGGTAACTCATTATAATATTTCATTTTGAATGTTGAGATAGGGGGACTATTTTTTATATGTTTTGGTAGATTTTTCCACTGATGACATGCTGTCACGATAAATGAATTGAGGAACTTTGTCGATTTGCGACTAGGAAATTCTGAATCACATCTGATACACATTTTACTTGTGGATGGCTTGATAACAAATAAGTCAACAAGACATTCTGAGGATTTTTCGTTGAACAAAGAATACAAAAAATAGCCAAAGAAGTATTTTCTCCGAGTCTTTACGTTGAGCCATCGACGTTTCTTATAATAGGGGGTCAAATGGTCATCCCTACGAAGGTTTTAAATAAATCTGATGCATGAATACAAGGGTCGGTGAAGCTTAGTGTTATCTTCTTGGTTTAAGTCATTGTAGACCCGGCAGCTGTTATCGGCCATAAGACATACTAACGTTGAAATAACCTTTAATGGTGCTAACCAAGTCATACATGTCATAATAATCTTCTAATGGATTTTTCCCCTGAGCTCCGTTAGGTAATTGAAATACGATAATCGAAATTCGAATTTTCAAGCCTGTAATTCTCGGAGGCTACCGTGCTGCTTTTAATTCAGATATTGAGTGGCGTTAATGAAAGAATTGCGAAACGTTTGCGAAAGATTCACCGGAAGCTAATTTTTAGTTGATCGCGGAGATTGACGCAATAATGACACAGGTGTTGACAACACTCCGTTGCCCCATCTCCTCCTCCCTATGTTAATAATGGCGCTTAAATGCCAGGCCTCGTAAAAATGTTTCAAAAGCTTTTCTGGAGGTTGTATTATGATGCAGTCCTTTGGAAATATCGATCTTCCCCAGGCACACGATTGTCATACAACCAGCGTACGAATTCAACCATTGCTAGAAAAAAAATACTATGTCAAATGATAGTCCGCTTTCCGAAAATGTGCCTGAGACGAACGGCATATTCTTTTATGTTGATGGGCAAGAGATTGTCTTGTGAGAGTTCTCATTCATCTCCGTATTGACGATTTTAGTGAGGGAAGGATTTTCATAAAAGTGAATTATTTATCTATTTATCTTCACTATCGCGAATACAGCACAATGTGCCAATTTCACGTCGGGTGGATAACAGTAACAACGGACGAGACACAAACACCCATGTCCTGGGCAGATAATATTCTACCCAGGTGGGACTCGAACCCGCGACCCTCGCGTACTTATAATAAATACACACACTTATACGCGTACTTATAATACAATATATACGCGTAATTACATTATGTAGCGATTGAAAACTTTGATTTTGTGCATTTACTTATGGTTCGGTCAAATTTTATTGAATTTATGAAATGGATAGGCTGTGGGGACGAATACAGCGTGTTACTGTTTGACTGACTGGTCAATGGTAACGCAAAAAGAGTATCAGCTTTTCAGCGCTCCTCCGCTTGGTATCTTCTATATAGAATCTTTTGGATGGAGAAGTTGTGGTGTACGGAAAAGAAGATAAACTATAAAGTGTTTTAATGTAAGACCTCGTCTCTGGCTCTACTCGATGAAGTTTTCCTTTGTTTGCACAAATAAAAAATAGTTTGCAAATTCCCTGCAAAAATTACTCGCACGCCCAATTTCGTTACAGAGTTACATCTTCAGGTGGATATGTTACTCTGTGAATTTTCTAAAAGTGTATTGCATTATGTACTGATTTTAAAAAAAGGATTTTGTGCATTTACTTATGATTCGGTCAAATGTTAATGTGTAAAATGATTTGTTAATGACTAAATAATGTAATAAAATATTAAAGCAGTAAAGAATGTAACTACATATTATGAAACCGGCCGCGAGGATAAATTTTATATGGAATTTGCGAAGTATATTTTTTCTTCGTGTCGTTTTCTTTGAGGTGCTTGGTCTGGTGGTTGAGGAAAGGAAAATTTTGGAGTAGATTAGGAGGAGACAAAGTAGGTGGTTGGAGAAGGTAATGATGAGCGAAATGTTTGTCAAGGCTGTGGTAGAGGGCAGAATGTTGAGTAAGCGGGGAACAGGAGAAAGAGATTTGATTTTAGAGACGGGGTGGAGAAGGGTTGGACGAATGCTGAGATGAAGAAAGAATGTGATTATTACTAGATATATCTCTACATATTTTTAAGTCTGGAGAACCCTAACTTGCTCCCATTGAAAACCCACTTAACTGGTAGGTCACCTCCAAATAATTTATCATATATTTTTAGTTGCAGTTGACTATTTTTACCCGTTTTCGGCAAATAATGTCATGGGTAAGAATCCGTATGGAGCCCCTTAAAGTGACTGCAGTTCTCACGAATGGTTTCGTAACAAAGTTATATCTTCACCTGATGATGTGACTGAGTTCGAAACAGAGTAACTTTTTCAGGTGAAGATGTAACTCTGTTACGAAACCATAAAGTCGAAAGTGTTAAATCATGCATAAAGTCGAAAGTTCACCCGAAGGTGAGACCCTGTTACGAAACCGGCCGTGAGAATAAATTTTATGTGGAATTTGCGAAGTATATTGAGTCTCTGAGTGCCTGCTTCAATATTTTTTTAAGTTATTCGAAAAAGCATTTTTGAAGCACATTTTACTGACGAGTATCGGCTTATGCGTTGGAACTCACTGTGTGAGTGTTAATGGAATTGGTGCAAGAATTATATTATAACCTTTTTTTCTCAATTAAGCCATGTGGTGACTTGATTTTTCGGCTCGTAATGCGAAATTTTGGCGTAATTACAATTAAATATATTACTGTATAATATTGGACTCTGCGTGATTATTTGATATTTCTTGGCAAAAATTTTAATGGTAATAAATGACTCATTTCTTGTTTACAAGAAAATCTGTTCGTATTTAGTCGAATCATTACGAGGCATATGCGATGTACCCTAAGGGTACGTGTTATAATAGCATCGAATAGCCAGAAAGTCAATTCAGTCTGCAATTTTTTGTCATTTAATCTATGCCTAGTTATCACTAATGAGGACTCGCATGCTAAGTTTCCTGCAAATCTGTACGGAAACAAAAATCGCTACTGCCAACTTTAGCTAACTCCAGTTGGTGTGTTTTTTTCCTGGGTTCTGGATATTCCGGGCAAAGCATCGACGGTAGAGGACGGAGGAGGACTGATTTCTGTGAGCGCCGCTGGGGTTAACGCTCGGGTGGCGCTCCGAGCGCTCGTCTAGACGTCTTCCCTCCCACCCGACGCGTTACTAAGCGCTCCACCCCGGCCGCCTAGGCGAACGCCTGACGAATCGCGACGTTTCGTTTATTTTGCTTCATCCTTCGAGTGCACTGAACTTGCCCTTGCTATGAGAGATGACCGGTGATCGATGCACGGGTGCGATCTATACAGTTAATATGGGAAGCTTTCAATTCAAGGTGTAAAAGAGGACCCTTCATTTTAGACATTCCCGATAAACTATTTTGATTTTATCGTATATTATGAAGTAAGACATATACTGTTGAATGGTGTAAAAATATTACTTGGCTATGGGTCATTGAACGAAGATATACCGGTTTAAAAATGACCACGCACTGCCTTATGACGCTAATAATTTTAATGGTGACGTTAGGTAGCGCTGTTATTATGACAAATTTATTGAACAAACTTGTACAATACCACAGGATATAAAGGCGCACTGATGTAATCATCACTATATTCTATTAACTTAATGAATTTTTTCTATTCTTTCGCATGGGCTGCTAATTAATTTTATATTTTGCACAACCGTTGCATTGCGATCATTTTTATGTGCTTTTCTTTAGCTCGCTTTTCCATGGATCCATGGGTCCACTTCAATTTACCCTACATTGTTACCACTTCATTCAACTAAAAACATGAATCGAATTAGACTCGTGGTGAAGTGTCCTGCATTATTTTTTTTATTTCACGTTTGCTTGGCTTCAATCCATTAAGGAGAAACCTTTATTTTAGCTATTTTTGGATAACCTACCTTGGATTTAACATATAATGTAAAGTACGACTTCTGCTATCGTATGCTGCAAAACTATTTCATGGTAATTGGATATTTTACGAAGATATATTGGTTTAAATATGGTGAATTTAAAACCTGAAGTATAATGTCTTAATGGCAGTCCGGTGACAACTCTTCACATTACATTTTTATCTCAACTTCGGCCTGAATAATATTCTTCAAAACTTTTATATCATGTACTACATGTTGAGATACGTACTATATTTTATTTTTGAGCTTAGATCATCGATAATATATCGATCATTTTCGGGTTCTCCCCGGATTGAACCATTTTTATGGACGGCCGTTTCGCCGGCATTATAGTCTGCTTCATCAGGTCCTAATGAAGTCATCTGTAATACCGGCGAAACGGTCGTCCTTAAAAATGGTTCAACGTGGGGAGAACCCGAAAATTACCGATAATAAAGCAAACTGCGGAACCCTTCATAGCATCGCTAATATAGCCCAAGCATTTAGGTTATATAAGAGACTTCCGATTTTCTTCAAAACTCATAGTCGACTAATTGTGATGAATGTAGGAACGCGAAAAATTCTGGCACTGTTTACCTTGTTTGGTGTCTATTTTTTCATTGTACATCAAAATTAATCATCAGGTATACATATATATATATATATATATATATATATATATATATATACACATGTTTTAAGCTTGAAGATAATTATACCCGTTATAAAATTCGTTATAAAATTCGTTATAAAATCATGATATCATATCCTGCATGAATAGTAATGGAGGCAGGATTCAGTATAATGACTGGTCCGTTCCATGGTTTGAAGCTCAACTGTGTGGATGTTGAATTTCACAAGTGAAAAAGAAAAAAAAATTGAGTTTGCACCTGATGATGACACCGCTGAATCGAAACATGTGGTACCAGGAAAATAAATCTGTGGTAGGAAACAAAGTTACTTTTTCATTTGTGATAATTACTGGTTTTCGTGACGTGTTAAAAGCCTCGGTAATAAGATTTTACCCGAAGGAGAATTTGCCTGAATTTTTAAACTGTACTCGGCAACTTAATTTTTTATATTACTCATTACAGAAAATTTTGTACGTCTCAAGAAAACAGTATTTCTAAGCCATTAATGCTCACCGTCGATCTTAAGCGCTCGCGTCCGACATTGAATGTAACGATGTGCACTGGCGAAATATTTTGCAATCTGCAGATAGGTAATATTCTTTGGGTAAACAACGGTCACGGCCGATTGTGTTGTGTCATTCTTTGGTCGTTCAATCCTGAGATTGGTTGACTGCAGCCCTCCACCCTTCCCTAACTAATGCTAGTTCCTTTACCGCCTGGTATCTCTTCCTCTGTACTTTCCTCTTTATTTGGTCCGTGAACTTATTCCTGGGTCTTCCTCTGGGAACTTTTCCCTCAATTTTACCTTCAATTAAGTTCAACACAAATCCATTGTGTCTCAGGATGTGTCCAATCCGGTAATCGCTGAGGGAAAATCGGGGTTAACAAAGATGGCGGACATGCCACGCCCCCGTCACAGATTCTGCCATTGACCACAATAGCAAGCGCACTCTCCATCAACCTCAATGGTTTTATGCTTTACTGGAAATCAATAACCTTGCAAAATTCACGGTCGTTCTTTTGTTGTTTTGCACACGTCACTTTTGTTCCTGATCTGTTTCACAAGTGCGCTACCTGGTGCGCAGGGTCTGTAACACGAATGAAAGACAAGTGCGCTGTTGATTCGTGAAGTGATCTTCGCACTAGAGCAAATGAAAAGCTCAAATTATCGGTGTTAGTTTTATTTATTTCCTAAGCTTGGTTAATTGTTGCCATTCAGTCTTTCCTTTCCCCCGCTGGGCCCTTAAAAACCGATGTAGTTCGTCATTACACGACTACTCCTCGTGTTTTTCGGTGATATTGGAACAAATGAATATGTAGTATTATTTTATTTTTATATCAATTTGGAATTTTACCAGCTCATCAAATATTTTTTGGACTGTCCTTGATCTGCATTTCTGATTTTTCCCGTATTTTCTTTTATTCCCCTGGTATACGTCATTAGGCCTCATTTCAATTTTTCTAACCCTGTGCATCTCCTTGTTTCGTCCTTAATGTACTTTGAGTGAGGCAGTACCCTAGTCATAATGGAGACCATTTCTAAGTAGGCATGTGTTTAAATTTCATCAGCTGTAGGAAGTATTCATCAAATACTCCATTATAAATTGTACTATTAAATACTATTATATGACTGAAATTCTAAATAATTAAATGAAAATATCGGTGTTAGTCTTTAACTTGACTCATTTTTTTCACGCGGTACGCATACTCCGGAAGGTTTTTTGTTATCCCGGAGGAAAAAAAGTGCGGTAACGCAATGGTTTATTATCAAAAATAGTTGAGAAAAGTCAGAAATTCACACTAAATATTTTGACGAGATCTAGGTGTTTGAAATTCCTCATTTTTAAAAAATACTTTCTCTCATTCATACACGTGGCATTTCCCATGTAAAATGGCTGGTATTTTTCGTCAAAAATCTCGGGAAGCAGTTCAGTAAGGGGCTGATATTTTGGCATCTTTAGAAATGTGAGATGTTTTTCTTTAAAATGAGACCAAATTCATTGATTTATAAGTGAAACGATATTTCGCTCAAACTACCTCAATTCCTATCCTCTTCCTTCGTCTTCCACGCTTCTCCAACGCTCTCCCCTCTATCACCCTCTTCTGCTTGCCTTCGCCTTTCAACACGTTCTTCAATCATCCTTTCGTTCTCCTTACCTCCGCCGACGACTACCTTTCTTCTACCACCATATCCAATAGATACACAAAAGAAGAAATAATGAATTGTACAGAAGAGGAAAAGACCACATGGAACACCGGAAATGAAGAACCGGATGGAATGGACACATCCTGAGGCTCAATGGGTTAGCGAAGGAAATAATTTAAGGCAAAATAGAGGGAAAAGTCCTCAGAGGAAGACCCAGGAATAAGTTCATGGACCAAATAAAGAGGAAAGTACGTAGGAAGAGATACCAGGAGGTAAGGAAACTAGCGTTAGATGGGAAAGGGTGAAGGGCTGTAGTCAACCAACCTTCGGATTGAACGACCAAGGACAGCCAAACGATGACGATCAATCAAATATCGCGAGCTAAGAAGTCCTGGTTAGAGTTGGAGAGAACATTAGTGTAATGAAACCGCATAGAAGATGGAGATACATTTTGCAGCTGCTCAGTAGGCAATTGAAAACAGCAATGGACGGAGAAATGGATGGGAAGAATTACAGAGGAAGACCAAGAATAGAGTGGAATAACTTTATTTCAATGCTGTGGGTACGAAACCCCTCAAAGCAACAGAGTAGTTCATTGTTACGCACATGAAGTTTGTACATATGAAAGAACAGCATTAGTTACAAAAATATTACAATAATTTTAACATTTAAACAAGAAAACATATGTTCTCATTTTTAGTGTATCTACATAACTTATTGGTGGAACAGGAAATTATAACATGTATTCTAAGAAGATCGTAAATGATTATATTTAACTCACTGGGCATTGCGTTCCATATAACCTGATGATGAAGTACTTGTGAAACATTCACTACGTTTACCAATCGAACTCAGATCGATTTGGCCGGTATAGCTCGGTATGGTAAACGCAACGGGCTAGCGAGATCGACTTGAGTAGCGGGCTTACTCGGTCCGCTTTCGCTGCCAGTCTGAGATTTCAAATCGCTATGAACCGATTCAAATCGATATTTCAATGGATTTCGCATTGATAAACCAGTGGATCCGAGTTGGATGGCTTAGAATGTTCAGATCGGTCCGAGATCATATCGATCTGAGTTCGAATGGTAAACGTAGTGATTGTGATTCTGTGTGCAGGTAAATAATGGTTGGATGGGTGACTTCTTACAAAAAAGTAAATCTTTTGCGAAAACGTTTGTATGAAGCACACTGTTATATGGTTGTGAAAGCTGGACATTGAGAAAGATGGATAAGTGGCGGTTGGAAGCTATGGAAGTGTGGATATGGAGGAGGATGACAAAAACAAGATGGACTGACAGAAAGAGCAATGAAGAGGTGCTGAGGGAAATAAAAGAAGGAAGACTTAAAAGAAATGGAGCAAAGGAAGGTTAAATTCATTGGTCATGTTCTTCTACATAATAATTATTAAGAAAATATAATGGAGGGGAAGGTGCTCGGCAAGAGAAGTAGAGTAAGGCCAAGAAAGAAGTTCCTAGATGATGTATGAAGTACGTTGGGATTAAAACATATGTTGATTTGAAGAGAGCTGCAGTACACCGGGACACATGGCTGCAGAGACAAGGCTTAGCCTTTAGAAGATGATGATGATGGGTCACTTCGAGTTAGCATGATTATAGTTTCAGGAGGACGACAAAAAAGGTGAAAGAGATATTTCGGTTTTTTATTTTTGAATAAAGAAAATAAAAAGACACAAAGCTGATACTTCTGCCAAGAAAAGATATCCAGCGTTTGGAGCTTTTCCATATGAGGGGAAATGTGTTCGTCCCTAAGAAGGCTGAAAACGAATCGAATGGCTGAGTTCTGTAACCGTTGTAGTTTGTTACTCAGTGCACTCGACAGGTCTCCAAAGGCAAGAGTGCTATAATCAAATTGAGAAAATATTACTGTCCTGAGTAATAGTTTCCTCGTGTGCAGCGGTATGATTCTGGTCTGGGTTTTAAGCTGATATAATACTCCATTAATTCTATTACTCTTTTGATACAATACACGTTACAATTTTCCTCATGCAAGAGTTCATACTATTTGTACATTATAATGTGCCGTGTCAAGCGGCCCTTAGGAAGAAAAATAATCTTAATTTTTGTCAATCGAATTACCGTTTTTCCATTTATTTTATCCATATTCGACAAAAATAATGGAAATGTATCATTTATTCCTTAATTGTTTGTGGTGTTAAACTTGCGAGTGAGAGGAGACCAAAAAAATGAGTGGCTAATGGCATCGGTCGACCAACTGCGGCTTTTGCTCCCCGAGCGCGTTGCTCTGACCTTGGGAAGTAGACTACGTCAGCAAACCTTTTTGCATGCTTCACCGTCCTTTTTATTACTTTATTGTACGTCATCCTTCATTCGACTTGTATTCCTCGTCTTGTATTTTACTCAACTCTGCTCAACAAATTTTGCTCAAAAACCGTTTCAAATTTTAGCGTAATAATTATGATTGTGGGCAATACCTAAGATAGAAATATAACTTATCGTTACTCCAATAGTATAGGTATAGACTTCTTGATGAATATTTCACGTTAAGATTCTGGCGAGAACTAGGTTGGCCAAGATTCTGGTTTCTCCTCGTGAGTCCCCTGCTTAAGATCCGGGCCGTGAAAGAGTTGTGCCGGTGAAATCGCGATCCATAATTGGTTGCTATTTGGAATGGGTAGACGAGGATTACTGAGAGAGGGGCTGTACCTACGCTTTTACCAGAATTGGTCCGAATTGACCCTCCATGGAGACACCTAATCTCAAATCTTTGGGCAATGGGCTCTTCCGGTTCTCAACGATGTGCGGTAGGTTTTCCGCGAAAGCGAGACCGACGGCTACTCGTCTCAGTTGTTTGGGTAACCAAACTAATACGAGCACTTCGGGGGGGCGGAGGCCCAATTGAGGTCCTTTTGACCTCAATCAGCCTCATTGGTGTCGGCCTCGAAGGTTGGTTTCGCTAACCTTCCTTTCCCATCCCTTCCTTCCCACCTCTTCCTTCCCTCGGAGATAACGAAAGCTTCCAGTCCGAGGGAGAAGTTGTAATCCTGCGGCGAGAGCCGGAACACCTGGTTGCTATTTGGAGTGTACTGCAGTTGAAGTTCTTCATCGGATGGGTTTTAAGGTAGTTTGAGCGAGATATCATTTCACCTAGAAATCAATGAATTTAGTCTCATTTAATGAAAAATATCTCATTCTTCCATAAATACCAAGATATCAGCCCCTCACCACTCTACTTTCCGACATATTTGCCAAATACACCAGCCATTTTACATGGGAAATGGTAAGTGTATGCTCTCCAGAGGCATTATTTAAAAATGAGAAATTTCTAACACTTAGTTCTTGTAAAAAAACTAACGTTGTGTGGTTAGTATGTTTTCTCAACCTTTTTTTAAAAGGAATCATATTGTTACCACTGTACTTTTTTCAGAATCACAAAAAAAACCTTCCGTTCTGAAGGAGTTTCAAACGAAACGCGCGAAAAAAATGTGACTAGTTAAAGATTTATAGAGGTGTAAATATTTAATTTATTAGAATATCAGTCATGTCAAATTCTAAAATTTCTCTATTAATAATGCGATATTTATTTCATGCTACCTACAGCTGCTGAAATTAAAACGTATAGTTCGGATATGGTTTCCATTATGACTGGGAAACTATCTCGCTCAAACTACCTTAAATTGTGGACCACTTGGTGACTCTCGTTGAGATAAGGTTAATGTTTACGCCGGGTTTCTCTCCAATTTTCCTCCTTTCCTCAAGTAACCATGTCCTTTCCGTCCCACTCGCCCAGACTTGATGGCACAGATGACTACAGTTTTCGTTTGCCTCCACAAAGAACGTTCCAAATGGGATGCTGGAACGGTGATCCGTACTACACTCCGTTCTATAAATTTCCATTGCTTTTAGCTCTCCCTTCTGCGAGGGACAATCTTCTGCTCTTTCATCTCGTTTTGGTCCTAGTATGAAATTTTACGTCACTTCCACTTTTTTCAGTTTGGAAATCTTAAGAGCCTTAATCGTCATTATTGTCAACCCATCTATTAATGTATAAAATCCAAAGATACATGCTAAATTGAGTAGAATTTTTGCATATGCAGAAGTTTAATGAGCAATTTTCTACAAAGATGAAATTTACCACGGCCCGGGTTTCAATGTCTATGCATCATCATCAGGTAACAAACATTTGTTGCCTGCTGATGATGCATAAACAGTGAAACCCTGGTCGTCGTAAATTTTATCGTTGTGGAAGATTTCTCATTTTATTTATGCATTACTTTATTAATGTGTTTTGCTCTTTTATCTTTTACTTAAATTTTACGGAAAGATGTAATTTATTTATTTATTGTCTTCGATGTGGTCCATACAGACATGGAGCTCGTCAAAAAATAATACACACACATACAAAAAAAGAGGAATATACATATCTTATCCTCTGAGAAATCATGAACATTATAGTATGCTTTTTTTAGAAGCAGCTTTTTGACTCCATTTTTGAAGGATGTAAGAGAGTTAATGCACTTAATGGAACTAGGGAGTTTATTATACAAAATGGAAGCTGAGTGGTGGGGCCCTTTGATGGCCGGCTTGAGTCTATAGTTATTTTTAAGGACATCCTGCTTTATTCGCGTGTTGTGCGCATGAGATGCAGAATTGATAAGAATTGAAGAGGGAAGAGGTGGGGGTGCATTTTTTGCAATATTGCACACTAAAATATACAATGAAGGGAGAGTTAGAATGGACAGCTTGATAAATAGATGCGTCCAACTGGGGACTTGGCACATAGCCTTAATTGCCTGTTTTTGGGAGGACAAGGTTTTATATGATTTGCTGTCATTTCCCCAAAAAATTACACCATGTGATAAAAGTGAGTGCATTTTTGCATAATATGACATTTTAAAAACATTAATGGAAAGTATTGGGATCCGTACGAGGAAGGTATGATAAAAGAATTAGAGCGCGTGCAAAGGAGATCTGCTAGGTTTGTTAAAGGCCGTTATGATAATTGTATAAGTGTTACGAGCTTAATAGAAGAACTAGGATGGGAATTACTATCAGAACGTAGGTTAAAATTTAGGTTAAACCTTTTAAGTAAATTCGAAACCGAGTTGATCACAGATGACGTTTGATATATATTAAGAACCCCTGCGTATTATGCTAGGTTTGATCATATTAACAAGATTAGAGAGATAGATTGTCGTACCGATAGATTTAAAATGTCATTTTTCCCACGTACTATAAGAGAGAACAATATGCAGCGTAGCAAAGGGATAGGTAGGTGAAATATAGTTAGAGTAGTCTGTAGTGCATGATGCATGTAATAACAACCAATAATCCCTTCCTTAATATGTAGATACTAACCATCTAGCTGCATGTGACCCTATTATCTAGCATGTCTCCATTATATATCCTAGTTGCATGGCAATAGTGCATGCTTGGTGATCTTCACCCCCTGCCACACCCTCGTTGTGGCTCGCAGGGTATCACGTAGACGTAGACATATTGGTTGGGGGCAATAACTTTTTTAATCGAATCAGGAGCTTTGCTGCATACTATATCGTTAACCTTCGCGGAAAGTGATTCCAGGACCGATAACTATGAGGTTAAATGGGCCTTTAAATGAATCAAAACTAGCCCTAAATCATGGAGACGATATGACTATGGCGTATTAGCGTATGCATGGATGGGTGTGTGAGATCGGATTTTTATGAAAATCTCTTGCGTCATTATTATCTTTGGAAATTCGCGTGCTCTCTGTACACTTATGTTACGGTACTGGTGGAGGGCCCAGATGAATCGGGGCCCTCTGTAACAAATGAAATTGAGACTATCCTGTTGGGGAGAAAAGGCATAAGTAAGGCTATATTGAAGCAGTTGAGCATCTTAAGAGCGTTGTTCGTCATTTCTCTATGCCTCTTTCAACAACTGGGATGGTTATCGCTTGCTGACCGTCGATTGAAAATTAGACTCAATCTATTACGTAAATTTAAAATCGACTTTTTTAAGACGAAGTTTTCAATATCCTTCGAACTCCAACATACTACAGTAGACCAGATTATGAGAGTAAAATAAGGGAAATGGATTGTAGAACAGAATGGTTTAAAATTCGTTTTTCCCGCGATCGATAAGAGACCATAATGGCTGCGTTTAGACTTTGAAGTTGTTTAGTTGACTGGCGAAATTCATCGGTGAATGTGGTGGAAGAGACTCCTAATGAAGGGATATGAGGAATTTTGGAACATCTTCTCTTTCTTCCCTTGTATAAATGGCTTCCCATTAGTGTTATCTCGAATTTTTCTAACCTTCTGCCTCACCTTGTGTCGTCCTTAAGGTGTTTTGAGCGTGGTTTTACCCTAGTCATAATAATGAAAATATTCGAAGTGTGTGTTTTAATTTCAGCAGCTGTAGGAAGGATGGATTGAATAATACATTTTTAATTGTTCTAGCGAATAATTTTCTACGACTGAAATTCTAAATAATTAAATAAAAATATTGGTGTTAGTCTTTAACCTAGCAGTAAGCATGGATAAAAGCGAAAAAATTGCATACATCTACATCTACGTAATACCCTGCGAGCCACCACGAGGGTGTGTGGCAGGGGGTGAAGATCACCAAACATGCACTATTGACATGCAACTAGGATATTTAATGAAGGCATGCTAGATAATAGGGTCACATGGTTCTATACATAGGGTCACACAGTCTATACATAATGAGAAAGGGATTAATGGTTGATTAATGCATCATGCACTACAGACTACTCTAACTATATTTCACCTACCTATCCCTTTGCTACGCTGCCTATTGTTCTCCCTTATAGTACGCGGGAAAAATGACATTTTAAATCTATCGGTACGACAATCTATCTCTGTAATCTTGTTAATATGATCAAACCTAGCATAATACGCTGGGGTTCTTAATATATATCTAACGTCATCTGTGAACAAATCGGTTTCGAATTTACTTAAAAGGTTTAACTTAAATTTTAACCTGCGTTCTGATAGTAATTCCCATCCTAGTTCTTCTATTAAACTCGTAACACTTATACAATTATCATAACGGCCTTTAACAAATCTAGCGGACCTCCTTTGCACGCGCTCTAATTCTTTTATCAAACCTTCCTCGTACGGATTCCATACACTAGCGGCATACTCTAAATGAGGCCTGACAAGTGTAAAATATCTTCTTTCTCTTACTCTCTCATCGCATTTGCCTAGAACCCTTTTTACGAATCCTAATCTACGGTTTGATACACTAGTTAATTCCCTGATGTGTTTCCCCCATGATATGTCCTCAGTGATGGTGACGCCTAAGTATTTAATAGATTCTACGTTAGATATTTTCTTTTCTTTGATGCAATAATTATTCCGGGGAAAGCCATTCTTTTTCCTAAAGTTCTTATCGCGCATTTCTTCAAATTTATTTCTAGCTGCCAACTATCACACCAATCATCAATCGCATCTAAATCCTTAGCTAAAGACTGGATGTCCTCTTCATTTCTAATTTCCTTATACACTACTACATCATCGGCAAAAAGACAGAGCTTGCTATTTTTTATTACTGTATTCTTGTCATTTATGTAGAGAAGAAATAAAATTGGGCCTATCAATGTCTATATTACCGATGTGGTGGATTCTTGGCAGTTTTATGCTATCCTAAGGTAGTTTGATCGAGGTACTTAGTAATTTTGGAGACCACATTCGGATTGTAGGTTTTAATTTCATCAGCTGTAAGAAGCATGAATTAAACATTGCATTTTTGATGGTGCGACAATATACTTTTATGTGAAAGTAATTCTAAGTAAATGAATTAAAATATCTATACAAGTCTTCAATTTGACTCGTTTTCTTTCACGCGGTACGTTTAAAACTCATTCACAACGAAAGGTTTTTTGCGCTTCTGAAAAAATTATTGCGTGGAAAATATGATTTATTTTCAAAAATAGTCGAGGAAAACGTGCCAACTGTACTCTGTTAAATTTTTGACGAGATCTAGGTGTTAGAAGTGACTTATTTTTAAAATCATGTCTCTCTGGAATGCAAGCACGTTCCATTTCCCATGTAAAAAGGCTGGTATATTTCGTCAAAAATCTCGGAAAGTAGTTCGGTAAGGGGCTGATGTTTTGAAATCTTTGGTAGGGTGAGATATTTTTCTTAAAATGAGACCAAATTCGTTGACTTATTGGTGTAATGATACTCGCTCGAAGTACCTTGAGAGCACGTATGGAGCATTGTATGCATGTGACAGAAGCGGAGGTTTATAACGATAGGGCAGTGTGCTGGAAATTATGGAAACGGATCAAGGTTTTCCAGTCTAACGCTGGGATGAAAGCTCTTTTGGCAATGCCTACCCTCAAGGGAACGGCGTAATGGTATAATATTTATGCATTGTATCTAAAAGAAAATCTGCCGACAGTGTGGATGTATTGTTGCCGGCTGATTATCACTACTTCCACTCTGTGCGAGATTGTTTTTTTAGGTAGGATCAATTGTCTGAAGCCATTTTTTGCTTGGACCGCGAACCTTATGTTGGTGGTAGGGTTGGGATTCATTTTCATTTTTGTAAGCGTTCCTTTACCCCGTTACGGGTACAGTTTTGTATTGTTTTTATTGTGCACTGAGATGATCTCATAAAAGAGTGGGATGTTGCTTCAGCCTGTTACATCACAGGTCATATTCGCAAAGCAGCAACAAATGTATTTCTTGTTACAGAATCAACTGTGACTTGATTGTTCACTACATCCCTATACACTTTCGTGTTTAGTTAATTTTAAGTAGCATTGTAGTTACAATATTTGACAACTTGCCCGTTTCGGGGGTGACTGAAATCTAAACGATCTTGAGTTCAACTTTTATGGTTATCACCATATTCTTATCTTAGGCAGTAGTGTTTTATTGAATATCCTCATTTCAAGTTCTGGGTATCCTCAGCCCTTTAGAGCTCTTTTATATAATAATTGAGGAAGTTGTAGTTTCTTGTATTTAGTGTGGCAATATACGATTACATCCTCAATTACTGTCATAAAGTCTTCGTTAGGTTTGCGATGCATTGCTTTTGTTTTTTCAATTGTTACTATTCGGAAGTGACCGTAGTCATAATTCTTTCTTAGTGTGTACTTGGCAGTAGTTTGAACCCTTAGTTGGCTCAGTCATTCTTTGTTGATTCAGCAAGTTCATCTTCATGCGGTGCTATAATTGCGTTTAAATGCAGAGCAGTTAATAGTGTGTTAGCCAGAGATCTTCATATATGTTGGTTGGAGACTGAGTAGGTCAAATAATCTAAGTCTATTAATACATTTGGGAAAGTATATTTGGTTTCTTAATCCCATCGCCGGCGGTGGATGTTTGAAAGGCTATATGGGAAGACCCTTCTACATTCTGAACGTTCAGGAGAGCGTAGGTCTAACCCAGGGTGCCTGGACTTTTCCAGAACCGTCAGCCGGTTAGGGGTCGAAAATCAATATAACGTCTCAGGAAGCTTCCTTCAGGGGTCCACTACGGTTTCAGCGGGTGCCTCAGAACACCGCATGGCGCAGAGTTTCTCCAGGACGAGCTCACAGCCCGTGAAATTGAAAGTAGGGCTTCATTAGATAGATCCCTGTTGGACTGGAGTAAAATTTATCGTCTGCCTCGAGGAAAGCATCCTAGTTCGACACCAATTGTCTTCGAATGTCAGCTTTAAACATTGGTTTTCCTGGGACACCCTAAATTTAAAAATTTCAAAGATATTTTCTCGTTTTTCTCGGGTAAAAATCTGAGGTGACCAAGCGCTCACCCTAAAATTCTTTTGTTAGCTTCTTTGTTTCTGGATTCTATGTCCAAGTAATTTGCCTTTCAGGTTGTGAGAGTTTCCTAGCCACCTGAATTGCTACGGATTCAGGCAAGCATTTTAAAGTGAACTGCACGAAATATGGCTGCAGATATTGACGGCCTTTCATCAAGTTACTTGAGGAAGAGTACTATTTTCACAATATTTGCTTAGTTGGTGATTTTAAGGGTTTAGTTATCCTATTGTCGCCAGCTAGTGAGTTATGTTAGCTGGTACGGAGTGGAGAATTATCCGTATTTCTAATATTTTATTCTCTCCTATCGACATAGTTCTCAATTCAAGGAAGATCATCAAGTAAAATAATTTTCAAAGTCAGTATTTTCGTCATACTTACAAGATAATATCATTTGGTAACCGAACTTTGGGAATGAGAAATAGTGAATTAACCACATAGAAACACGTATGCAGGGTCTCATACGAAAGGGATTACTACCATATTTTTTAAACACATCCCCAGTATGTAGGTAGCACTTGGTGATAAATATTCCAAGAGTTTGTGTTCCCATACCCTTTGGTGTCATTGCCCTTTTTCTTTGTTCCTATTAGCGGCCCCGGTGGCGGCGGGGTAAAGTCCTCGCCTGCTAACCCAAGGGTCGCGGGTTCGAGTCCCGCCTGGGTAAAATATTATCTGCCCAGGACATGGGTGTTTGTGTCTCGTCCGTTGTTACTGTTATTCACCCGACGTAAATTGGCACATCGTGCTGTATTCGGGGTAGTGAAGATAAAATAAATAAATAAATAAATTCGAGTCGTGATGAAAATATAGGGTATTTAATTCATGGAATCAAATTACAGTTAGTTTATGAAGTCATTGAAACCCCATTTTCTCCATTTCATTATGTTATGACAAGGACTAGGATGCCAGACATTTTATTCAAATGATCATTCGGAGAGATGTTGGAACTGTCCTCTTTAATGTTCTCTCACTTGCTTCAATTTTTGCTTCGTATTGCTCCTTCGGATGATATTATCGTCGACTGCTCCTCCATATAGCCGTCGATTGCTATCTTTACCAATGATTGAATATTTTAATATTTTTGTCCTATTTGTTTGATATCTTTCTAGCAAACGCTTGGGATTGTAAGGTACCGGACAGCTACCCTAGATAGACCGTAGGTTAGTAGTATAGGGTATTTTGGGTAGTGTTTCTTTATAATTGCGGATATACTTCGTAACTCAGGTCTATCCTTGTAGGTATTTTGAAATTTTCACGAGAATCCACTGCGGACTAGCGCTTGGATGATATGTGTGTAAAGGCTCCCGCGGATTGATGAAATTGAAGGTCTTCGGAGATTTCTTCCGCGTAGGTTCTCTCTCCTGGGTCGCATACGTTTTGTGTGCCATCTATAGCTTCAGAGCGACACAATATTATCATGACGCCTCACTACATCTCTAGGTCCGGCAAAAGAGATAAAATAAGAGAGATACATTGCTGAACAGATAGGTACAAAAACTCGTTCTTTCCGCGCACAATAAGCGACCACAATGAAAACTGAGCTCTACTTAATATACTCCCACAATACACGTCACCATTTCACCTCCCGAAACCTTATCCCTTACATCTTTACACGGCTGGTGTCCTAAAACCCCCGGCCACTCGCCCATGCAGCGGCTCGCTGGGCAGTATGTAGATGTAGAGGATCTATGCGGACGAAAGCCCCGAAGACAGAGGATGACATCTGAAGAACTGAAATCGCTTGCATCTATATTCTCAAATTATTTGATCGTGTTGCGATATCGGCAGTGATAAGGCTGAAATTTTATATATAACAATTAGCATTAATTTATTATGCGATTTAAGAGAAAACTGTGCGATGCGGAGAAAAAATTCAACCGGTAGATACCAAACCCTTCCATTGTTTTGTGTGACTATATTTCTACAATTGGTAGTGCACATCTATGAGATACTTGAAGTGCCAATTCGAAACTCGACAAAGGTTGATTTCATGTCCACAATCACTATCCCTGTTTATTGAAGCTGACTTTTCCTGTTGAGTGAATGCAGCTTCGCTAACTTAGCCAAATATTCCCGTCGTCATCTAGTTTGAAGAGTACCTACGTAATTTGGACTCGAGTGGGTTTGATATGATTTTCTATTGTGAAATGAACATTAACTTCTGATTCAGGTTTTTACAACACACTCTTGTTCTTTTAATTATATCTCTACCTGCAGCTGTAGTTTGTTATATATTGTGTTACATTTGTTTTTGTACGTTTACGCTTACGGAGGTATGTTCACCGTGTTGAAAACTTTTTAAATTTTATTTTCCATAGATTATTTACTGGTTTGGTCTTACGACAGCCACCTCTGTGTGAACATGGTCTTATTTTTTTGACTAACATTAGAAAACCTTCGTCAAAGATATCTGCCTCCAAGGACTTGAATTTCTAATTACACCGTTTCAAATCGCTCTCAGTCACAATCGATCTCCACGTATTAACTCCGTCGGTGTTTATGAGGTCGTCAAACTATTCCACGCCTAATTATTGCATCGTTATAAGAGCCGTTATTCGCTCTGTTTCGCTTTGGACCTATTAATTTCGTATCATTTCAGTTAATTTTGCTAATGCCAGCGTATATTCCTGTTAGCTGCTCGTTAAAGAAGCTATCTTCCTTACATTGGTAATATGCTGCTGGAGCATGCATAGTTGACAGCCGATGGACATGATGAAATAAAATATTGGAACTTGACCTACTATTTTGTAAAGATATTAGCGAAATACTGCCGTATTTTATGTCAAAATTCGGTAGTCCCATACGAATGGCGCTGCAGTCAGCTCCTTTGTATGGGCTAATGTGGTCATTAATAATATATTCGTGGAATAAACTGTATTTTGGGCCTTAATTTTGCTTTTTAATAGGTACCCCGTTTCAATAAGCAAAGCTGGACTTTTTTTAAGTTTGTTAAGAAAATTCTATAATTTGGTTTATGTTTTGAAACGCGCAGTCTGGCCAGAGCCACCGTAGTACATGATTACCCTCCAGAAAAGCAATTAATGCTATTTTTTATTACAAGGAATTTATCACAGTCAGCTTGGTTTTTAAAAATCTCTAGCTGCTCTAAAGCATTCAGCTAGAGAACAGCTAGAGATTTTTAAAAACCAAGCTGACTGTGATAAATTCCTTGTTAATGAATGTATGCTCCCTGCCTATTCCCCCATCCTCAAAGCTTTAATCCCCTCCACTTCGTCCTCCTAGCCCCCCCCCCCCCTACCCTCCCGCGACCACCTTCCTCCTGTATTATTCTCTTCCCCCCCCTTTTCCCCACCTGGTAATGTTTACTGTATAAGGCCTGCACATCGGCCTCCATTTACCTGAAGATGATGTGAATGCACATCGAAACCTGGGTCGTTTTTTAATAAATCGAGTGGTTTTAGTAAAAGTTGTAATCTTAAATTTTTAATGATGGAATACCTCTAAGTGAGACCGACTAAAGTGAGTGAAATGGAACCTAAGTCGTTTGGTAAGAATCGATAAAGCACTGGTACTGATAGCGGCCACCTGCCTCGGCAGGAAAATGTTTGCGCTCTTGTGCAAGGTTATCAGTTGTCGAAACGGCAGGTTAAAATTGTGTTTGGAGTCCTTCCTTGTGTAATTTTCGTCCAAAATTACGAAATCTGATCGATATTGCTGCCTTTCACGGTTTTCGCATTCTACTTTTCCATTCACACTTACCCGTCTGTTTGTTTCCTGTCGGAGTCTTCCGATTCTATTGACTCGTTCTTGTTGTTATGCCGCCTAGGAAACGTGCTCTCGTAGACAAATTTCCTCCATAGTACCCTATCCTTAGGTACTATTTTTGGTATTGCTTAATACTCGCTCTTTTGTTCGTTAGACGCTTAAAGGTGCCCATACACGGTCAGTTATGGATTCATCTTCATCTAAAACTACGAAATACCGTGCAAGCCTCCACTAAGGTGTGTGGCACGGGTTGATTCCACACCAAGATTGCTGCACTCATCCCAGCTGAAATTCGGGCCGCGCTTGTTCCCCCGGAATGTCAGGCGAAGGCCAAAAGCAGTCAGGATAACAGTGCGCGGCTAGACCAGAAACTAGGAGAGTGCTGCTACATGGACGAACATTCTACCATGCAGTACACTACTTAAGATACGACTACCAGTTATAATTATTGCGACAAATAAATAGTTCCGCAGGTTCTAAATAATGCAAGCGCTACATCATGCCGGAAATTGCATGCGAGGTTAGTAACTAATCATGAAGTTAAGATATTTAGCACAAGTGCAAAAACTTATTTTATCTAGTCAGGGTCGAAGTATCCTAGAACTATTCTATCGCAACTATTATGGTCCTTTAATACATACGTGGAAAAATGATATTTTAAATCTATCGGTTCTGCAGTCTATTTCCTTAAACTTATGCTGGTGATCGTTTCTTCCATAATAGTTTGGCTCTAGCAAAATATGTTGAAGGTCCGGCAAAAATAGTATTGATGCGGGGCGTGACATTCCGGGCACACCATGAATTCGCTACTCACGAGTCAGGCCAAAACCTTCAGTCCTGGGCCGCGAACCGTCTTAAATTCGACTGAGGTCACTTTCTGAAGGCTTGTGGAAGTTATTCTCATGCGTGAAGTCAAGAATTGTGACTCCTCAATGATTTTTACTCTTTTTGAACACTTCTTTCTGTTTTCCCTATGTATATGACACCACATTTATTAAGAGTGAATGAGCATAAACATTGTTTTGATAAGAAGAAAGTGCAGTCGAATTTCGCAAAGCGCCTGCTGGACCAAAAACATAGGGGTGACTTCATACCGGTGGTCCTTTACTCAGAAAGAAATTGGAGGAGACTCGACGCCTTGGAATCGCTGGAGATCATCCAACACTCCAAGAACAACGTGCCCCTGGCGAATGAGCAATTGTTTCCTTCCCACTCCCCCTTATTCTTTATCCCACGAAATGATCTATTTCCTCAGTGACAAGAGTGCTTCTCACTCCTCCCCCCCTTAACGGTCTTCCCAGTCTCAAAGGTTTTCCATGTAAGTGATCATCAGTAGCCATAAACAAAGTCCCCAAGTGCTTTCCCCTCCAATTGAAACTCACCCGCATCAATAGCCCGGACTGCTAATCTCAGGGACTTGTGAATACATTGTATATAATCTTTTACCTCCTCAAGGCTTTCCGAGTAATTAAACCATCATTGAGCATCAACAAAGAGCCATCCACTCCACTTGAACTGTACTCTCATCAATAGTCTGGACTTGCTAATCACCGTCGACCTGTGTATACATTGTATTTTTTAAATTTCTAAGGAAAAAGTATGTTTGTTCTTCTTATTTTTCCCCTCCCACTCTCCCCCCCCTTCCCGCCTCCCGGTATTTTCTCCAATCAGCCCAACGCTTCCCCCCCTCGCCGACCCCTTCCTACCTGCCCCTTACCCATTACACCATACTCCAACGGTTTTCCTTCCCCCTCCCTTCCCTTCCCCGCCTTCCTCTGCACCTGATTTTGTATATATACCCATGTGGGATAATATTTGTACCTGAAGATGTCATTACGTGACGAAACCCGGGTCGTATACCATAAAAATTTTAGTGGACCATTACTTGAAAGTTTTTGATTTCCGGGCTAAAAATGATATATTGTGCAGACACCCGCCAAGAATGAAGCGACCCCTACACGTTTACTTGGCGTGTCGTCTCTCCGGGAATTCCACGGCGTGATGAGACTTCGTGCTTGGAGTGAGTGGCCCCACAAACGATCAGTTTTGGAATGAACAGCTGGACTGAGACGCCCGGCATCAATCCGTTACTGACCGTGTGTTGGCACCTTAATAATCCTCCTCTATAGAGTCTCTTCCACCGCATTCACCTATGACTTCATTGGTCCACCCCTTCCTCTCACATCATTAACTTCTACATCATAAATTTGTTTAGATGTTCGACACTCTTGATGTGGTCAATCGAGCGAAGCACGCTCCTTTCAAATTCATATGCCCGTTACTTCTATATTTCACATTCTTTCGTGGTCCACTCATTCCCAACCATGTCCCTCCTGACTTTGCCGCCAACACATTTCAGGTATTCATTTTCACCAATATCCCTTCCCTAGCTTATGATGATCCCCTGGCTAGCGATGTGGTTGCGAGACAAGGATTTTTACGGCGGTGTGGATGAGAAGGAATGCGAACTAGGAAGTACTTGGTGGGGTGGATTAGGAGCGCGAACTGGCATACTTGGTGAGCTGGGAATTGGAAGAAAGAGAAGAGGTTTTATGGGCGGGATGAAGGGTTGGACGTATGTTGAGGTGAAGAAAGAAATATCATCGGAAGACATGGCCTTGCGCATCTAAAAATCTTGGAGGATTTTTACTTACTTCAATGTTAACCTCCCTTAACCTGTAGATCACCTAATAATAGTAGTAATGGTTTGTCCTGATTATTCTTTTTCATAACCTTCCTTTAAATATTATTTTTTTCCTCTAGAGTTCAGTTCGAAGTTAGTAATAATTATTTTATTTATTTCTCATTTCCCAACGTTTTGATTTTTAATATTGCAACATCAGGGCTACATTGAACATTAATGCACATTTCGATTTTTAAATTTTGGACACAAAAGTGCAAAAATAGGCAACTGAAATGTAAATTAGTTTTTTTTCATGGGTTTTGTTAAAAGGGTTATACGTTGGTACAGCCCTTTCATAGTTGAAGTATAGTTTTATAGTAAGGGTTATACGTTGGTATAACCCTTTTATGAAAACCTATGGTCGCGACGTTTCACGTCATCTTCATGTCGTCTCATGGTCTAACCTTTGTCGTGATATTGAAATTTATTGTGGAAAAACAAAGTGTAACCCTTCTATTCAAAATCTATAGCAAGTTCTATAAAGTCACGCCGGAAACCACCAAATGTAAATTAGTGTTCCATTTACATTTATCATACAATTTACATTCACATTTACATATATTACAATTATTAATGATGTTGACAACATAATTAATATGTTGGCAAATAAGAAATAGATAAAATAGTATTAATAACTTTTACCTAAACTCCAGGAGAAAACAATTGAAAATTATTATTTGTTGTCATTGATGAATGTCAGACTGAAATCTCAAATTTCACTGAACTGTATAAATCCTGAATTTTCATTATCCATTGTCTGTAGATAGCCTGGAACAATATTAACGAGGGTTTTTATTCCATTTGAATCCACCTAACCGGTAGATTATTCCAATAATTAATTGCATTAAAATCGTTAGCATTTTTATTGTGGTAGTTTTATTTATTTTTTCTTATTTTTCGCCGTAGTCGGAATTTGTTTTGAAGATCATCGCCGAGAACTCTTACTTTTTTCGCGTGGATTCCTACGTGTCGATTTCCGAACAGAAAGTCCCAATTAGTGTTAAAGAATGTCGCTGACAGAGCCACCGGGCGTGCACAGCGATGCTAGTCTGGTGTTTCTTTATCCGGAGTAGGTAGCTGGCGTTTGTTCTGCCGATAAGCGCGCCCTATCGCCAACACCCCGGGGAGCCTTAATGCGCCCGTAATCTCTGGCCGCACTTCTACCGCGCCTCTGTCTTCCCGCGACGCTTAGTGTTACGTTGAAGAACCGGAAAACTTATCGCCGAAGCTGTCGGATGGAGGAAGCTTGTCTGCTAGCAGGGTTGATAGAGCTGGTCGAAAGAGTTCTCTCCGGTGGCAGACTACGTCAGCAGGAAAGATTAAGCCGTCATGATGTGGACTTTACCGTCTTTAATGAACTGAAATGACCACCACTGTACTTCGTGCTGCGGCATTATTGTAGCTTATATTTGAATATTTAGGCCCGGTTTTATAATCTTTGGTTAAATATTTTATCGACTTTAATAGTTTATTGACGTTCAAGTCTATTAACATACGGTTTGAGGTATTTACCTAACGCGACCTCTCAGTTATCATCTAGTTTACGTTATGGTATGTCATCTTTCGTTTTGTGATTAACAGACTTTGTAATTTCGTTCCCAATCGTAGCTTAACACGGCACATTTTATTATATACACATACGAATGTATCATAAAACGTACAAGAAAACAATGGAATTAGAGTAGGTTCTATTTCTCGTTCAGGCATTCAGACGATCATAAAATTTGCCGCTTTACACGGTAATAATTTACCCATAAAAGAGTTAATTCTTTTGTTTGTACAATAAATTGTACCGTGTAAACTGGCTTTAATAGTGATTAAATTCATAAAAAGGTCATTAGTAATCATCATCATGGAGATTAGTTAGCTACAGTACTCCACTCCTATCTCCTTGAACTTAATAGTTCCATTTCCATTCTCAGAGAGGGACTTGGCTTCGCATAGGAAGCATAGAAATAATTATTGCATTGACCCTTGCATAGAAAGACCAAGCCAAATTTGACAATTATGCATTTTGCATTTCTCGGCCTGATGAAGTTTTCAGATCATTGAATGATTTTGAAAGTAATTTGAAGAAGTAAAGAGGAGACCTTTGCCATGATTATAATTATTTTCTTATGGGAGTAAAATATGGGAGTAAAAATAGGAAATGTAGGGTTAAAGTACACTATTGAATAGCATTTTTTCAACCAACTTGGGGAGCCCACGTTTCGGTCCTCGAGACTTTTGGGCCTACCTCTCTTTGGCCAATTTCATGCTTATCATGCGGTCGAAGGACATTGGCAGACCAACTAAGATCAAGTTGTATATCACTATCTTGAAGCCAATGGTAATTTATGGATCGGAAACGTGGATTATGGCTGTGGAAGATAGAGAGATTCTAGGTGGATGAGGGAAAGAAATATGCTGAGAAAGTAATGAGAACAACAATCGCACTTTACCACAATTTTTTTATTACCAGTACTACGCGTTTCAACTCACAGAGTCATCATTAGGTACAAGACCTTCTACCTACAGGTACTCTTGTACCTGATGATGAGTCGAAACGCGTAGTACCGGTAATAAAATATTGTGGAAATGTGCGAATGTTTTTCTCATTATGACGGTCTTATATTTCATTCATTTCATCCTGCCTGATTTTGGTGCATGCATCAAAATCTGGATCGTTATTGAAGCTTTTTTTTGTGGAAAATCGCGTACATATTTATCTAACCATAATGTCCAAATCCCATGCCATATCGCCATAATCTCCTGATGATGTCCTATAAATTATTCTCCCTTTTTCTAAGAGTTATTGTAAGACATATTCTATCTCCATCTCTCAGAAAGACTTCTTCGGTAATTTTCTTCGTGCTACTGATCATCATAATTCTTCTGTTAGGTCAAATTTTCGTTGCTACCCATCATTTCTGATCTGCAGCTGTTATCGTTCGAGTTTCACTGCCCCTTAGGTTTTTATACGTATTTTTTATGTAGTCCTTCAACATGCCTCCATTGCTAGGTCTCGAAAGACTTCATCGGAGGGAACTCTTTCGGGTCCTTGCTCATTATGTAAATTCGGAGGGGAATCGGTAGAAGAAGGAACGCTGTGACAGAGAAAGACAATTTCTGAGTGTTAAGGTAATAATCAAGGTCTTTCAATATCAATTGTATTCTTCCTTTTGCAGGTCTTCGCAACGAAAATAAGTCAGCATTAATGTGCTTAGTTCAGTGTATTCTCTTAATGCAAATCATGGGATGTTCAACGTTTTTGACGATTTTTCAGTGCATTTGTGTTCTAAATGATGGCTGGCGCCGCATATTCGCAGATTTTGGGTGTGCAATGGTGGTAAATGCTCAGTAAGCTCATAAATGGCGGCCGTGTGCTGGAAATGGTTGTGAAGACCCATTTCGATAGAACTACGGATGTATCGAATCGAACGACCGTGGGTAATAATTGAAGCGAAGAAGCAACTCCACCGGAAGAGGAGTTTGCTGACAGGTAGTAATACAAGTCTTGAATTAAGAAGCACTTTATTAAAACATATATTTGGAGCATGCTCTTATGCGATAGTGAAGCCTGGACCAAGACAGGAGCGGAGCAGAAGAGATTGGATGTAATGATGATGTGGTATCATTGAAGAATGATGAATATTTAAAGAACGTAAAAATTTTTCACCATTGCGGAAACAATTTATTGAGCTTAAGCGTATGCAAGTATTTAAGAGGCTTGTACCCCTTCAATATCTTCATAAATACCGCATATTGATAGGAATAGCTTTAAAAAATGCATCATTATCTTCTTCTACCCTCGAAGGCTGTTTGAAATTTAGTTGACCATTTCAGTTTGTTGAAAAAAGGTGACACATCGACACGGTAGCGTGACAACGGGGGTGAGGGTGGCGAGGATATATTCATCCCTCTGTATATGGCAGAGGGTGTCGAAAGCGCCTTCAGTAGAGCACCGAAATATGTCAAAGGGGGGTGCGGAAGCCACCTCATAAAAAAAGGACACCCCACAGGGACAGTGCTTCGATGAAAAATGAAAATTGTCTCAGAGGACGTCAATTCTGAGTTTGAAATTAGCAGTTTTCGGATTGTGGAAGGATCGTTTTAAAGCTTGAAAGAATTTGTTTGAAATGGGCTGGGAATTTGACCGTGGGGGTGCCAAAATTCGTCCACCCACCCAATCAACCCCTATTCGCACATGGTTACGCTCCTGCAATTATGTCTATGAAATACAGCCATAGCCACCAGCTAGGTGAGTGGCACGGGTTGATTCCTCACCACGCACACAACACTCGGATCTCTCTCAAGGTCGGAACTCACATTCTCCTGCCCGTTAGTCGAGGACTGCAATCGGGAGAGTAATACATCACTTCTAAAGAAACTAGGAGAGCGCAGTGTTGCCGTTCACGCTAACATTCAGCAACAATATATGTACACTGTGGGTGGAGAAAATATAAAGTCTTCGGATGAAGTAAAATATCAATTTTACTTCATGACTTTAGACTTATCGTGGGGAACACTCATCGAAAAAGTATGCGGCACGGCATTAATAAAACCAGGATTCATCAAGCGTATAATAGGAAGGTCCTCGAATGGGAAAGTCAAAGAGTGCTACTTCGCTCGGGTTAGGCCACACCTCGAATATGCCACGAGCGTTTGGGACCCTGGACAGAAAGATATTACAAAAAAATGAATAAATTACATAAGTAACCTGAACCCTTGGTTAAAAACTACTACTGACGAACATGTTGTGTTTCACAGCTTTTAGAGGGATTAGGTTAGGAGCCGCTGTGATTTTTAAGCTAGAGAAATTCAGAACCGTGTGTTCCAAAGAGACATCAATAGTATAATTTAGACGCCACACTACATTTTCATGACCGACAGAAGCGATAAAATAAGAGATTCGTTGCCGAACTGGTGTGTACAAACATTCGTTCTTTCTACATATAATAAGTGACCATCTACATCTACGTAATACCCTGCGAGCCACCACGAGGGTGTGTGGCAGGGGGTGAAGATCACCAAACATGCACTATTGACATGCAACTAGGATATTTAATGAAGGCATGCTAGATAATAGGGTCACATGGTTAGTCTATACACAATACGAAAGGGATTAATGGTTGTTATTACATGCATCATGCACTACAGACTACTCTAACTATATTTCACCTACCTATCCCTTTGCTACGCTGCCTATTGTTCTCCCTTATAGTACGCGGGAAAAATGACATTTTAAATCTATCGGTACGACAATCTATCTCTGTAATCTTGTTAATATGATCAAACCTAGCAAAATACGCAGGGGTTCTCAATATATATCTAACGTCCTCTGTGAACAAATCGGTTTCGAATTTACTTAAAAGGTTTAACCTAAATTTTAACCTGCGTTCTGATAGTAATTCCCATCCTAGTTCTTCTATTAAACTCGTAACACTCATACAATTATCATAACGGCCTTTAACAAACCTAGCGGATCTCCTTTGCACGCGCTCTAATTCTTTTATCAAACCTATGACTTAATACTCATATAAAAATCTAACACTCATATAAAAATATAATATTGCACTATTAATCATGAAATATTTAATTCATGTGTCAGCACACACAGCACTGGTGAAATTAATACGTATAATTCGAATGTGGTCTCTTATTATGACTAGGGAACTATCTCGCTCAAATTACCTTAAACTATGGTGATTTCTGAGTCCTGACCAAATTTGTAGAATGTCGGTCTCGTTATCGTTCTCGTGTCGCTCAATTATGATACCGCGAGGGAACACTTATGGAGAACCGTGAACACTAATGTGGGTTTGCATCCTCTAAGTTGCGGTTTTTGTGGAATTCCGATTCGAACAAAGGGCGCCATGCGTTTGAGTGCGTAGGCACCCCGTGCTCATCAGTGCTGTGGGTACTCTACTCATCATTCTGATGGGGCGGTTAACTGAGCACCCATCGGTGACTTTAGCTAATGTTAAGCTCGCTCGCTCGCTCATTTTTCACGTGTATACGATCTCAAGGATTATTTGAGCTACAGATTTTCAATACAAGGGTAAGTCTCACCATTATTCCCCCTATCATGCGGCCTTTTCTGCCGCAACTGCAATCATCATTTCCGTTATGTGTATAATCTTTTCTTGAATACAACATATAATAATGTGTGGCGTCGCATTCTCCATTGTCTGTCGCGCGCTCTGATTGACTGTAGTTCAGATCACGTTCGTTTTCTGGAGTGGAAAACGGTACGGTTCCTTGTTGCTGAAGAGCGTATAAAGCGATCTGTGTCATTACTGCTATCCCCGAAGTGATGGCGTCTACGAGCGATCATTTGAGCTGTATAATTGCTGCTATCCCTGCATATGTCCATGAAAAATGGCCGTGTGGTTTTGGGCTTCGGATCACGATTATCTCGAAGACTGGTTTCCTGCTGCCTTTTTTCCCTACGGCCCAAGTAATTCCTTCCTCACCGGGCTATCCCCCATTTTTTAAGGTGGCTCTAGCCCCAGAGTCACTTATTCCAGATATTCTTAGAACTTGAATGTAACATCTTTGAGGTGCGATGCATCAAATGAGGTGAAAATGAAATAGGTTTTCCTGGCTAGCTTCTGCTGTAATTGACCCTTGAAAATGGAGATTTTTTCATGGGCTCTTATGGAGATCACTCAGATTACAGTAGAGAAACGTCAACGAATAAACGTATTCAAACTTTTATTAAAACATTTAATAAGAAGTGAAAAGTCCTGGAAAATAAAAATGAAACAGACAACTTACCTGCTATTTTTGAAAAAGTTATTAACGAATTGCCTACGTCATTGAAGTCAAAATGCGGTAGTTCCATACGAATGGCGCTGCTGTCGGCTCGTATGGCTGGACAAATGTGGTCATTAAAAACATATTCGTGGAATAATTTGCACATTTTGAACCTTAATTTTCGTTTTCAATGAGTAACCCAATTAATCGGAGAAAGCAGGGTTTTTTGAACTAAATAATTAAAAAAATTTTAAATTAGTAAATATTCAAACATGGCGGCGTGAATTTTTTGTGAAAAAATTGCCGTGAGAACAAATAATTAAATGTAAATTAGTATTTGTCTTGTCTTACAATGTCTAGCCCGAGCCACCTTAATGGCGCAGGTACCTCATCGTTTAGCTTCTCACTCAAATAATTAATATGGTGCAGTAAAACCTCAATCTCACGGCCAGCATTGGCCCATAAAAATGTCCATTTGTGTGAGGTGTCCATTTTCTCAAAAGGTTTATGATACGGACTTTCTGTCTCGTAGGTAAAGGTGATGTATCTAAATCTAAACGGAATTTGCGACCACCAGAAAGATTTTTGCGAAGGAGTTTCTTTGAAAACAGATGTCGGAATTGAAATTTGTCATGGGCCTTTAGTGCTAATGCAACATACTATAAAAGTGTTTGACGATTCACGTAGATTTAAAGAAATGCCGCAAAATGTACCCGTTTTGGAGGAAAGATATTTCCTTAATGCGTCTGTGTCCATAGGTTGGAGTGTCCGAATGTGAGACATTTGAATGCAAGTCAGCCCGGTATTTGATTACTGCCCATTAGAAATGTCCGTATGATAGTTCCTTTTTTGTAGAGATTTACCGTATGTGCTCATTTATTTTGAATAGCTTGTTTATGTATTAGTAATTCGCCAAAGTTTCCATTGATTTAACCTTATACCGTTTTCAGATATTGTTGCTAACGTTTTGTAGCTGGAAGATAGTAATGTAGTCATTTACCACATGGCCTTGTTCTTTGACCGTGGTGATTTTGGCCTGTTCCGGCTACCCGGTCGTTAATTCTATTCCACCGAAGTCGCTATGTGCCTTATCTACCGTCGCTCGACTGTCTTCCGTATCAGTTTCTTTACGGGTGACTGTGATACTAAATATTTCTGGAGAAGTCGTTTTCCTATCTGTGGAAAACTTGATCGTAATGTTGAGCGAGCAATGTATATGCTGGAAAGTAAAACGATGTCCCGGAAATGAGAAAATTAGATAAAAGCTGTCCAAAAATTATCAACAGGAAAATACTCACTAAGATGCAGTCATTGTTCTCGGGTTCTCCCCCGGCTTTTGCCTTTTCATACCAGCCGACGTTTCGATGCCCGACTCGCGCATGGTCTTCAGTGCCGATTATAGCCCTGAACGCGAAACCCCTTAAGGCGATGCACGAGTCGGGCGTCGAAACGTCAGACAGCATGAAGAGCCTGAATCCGGACGAGACCTCAAGAAGAGCTCCTCTTGAAGTTCTCCGGGAAAGCTCCAGATCCTGCTTAATATGATAATGCATTAATGATATCCGTTAGCAGAGGACAACGCGCTGTAGTAAATTTCATTTACAGAAAAGTGAAAACAAAAATTCCCACTTGGTAATAACTCAACCCACCTCTGCTGTGATTTCACTGGCTCAGTTGAGAGGACTGTTTTCAAACGACCAATTATCACTGCTTTTTTTACTTGCGATATGTTGTATAAATGGTAAATACTCAAAAACAAATGATGTGGTATGAAGTCACTCGCACGGGTGCATGTACACCAGGGTTGAAATTCGCCATGAAAAAATCAGTTGACTTGACCGGGATTCAAACCCGGATCACCCAATTGCCGGTCAGGTGTGATAGCCAGTTCTAACACACCTGACCGGCAATTGGGTGATCCGGGTTCGAATCCCGGTCAAGTCAAACGATTTTTTCATGACAAATTTCAACCCTGGTGACTCAAAAATTCACCCAGATTTACCTCGGTGGACAACAGTTAGTTTTTTTCAAGTGATACACGAGAAAAGTACTACCAGGCGAAGGAGAAGATTTCTATAATTTATCTTTACGGGACATAGAAATTTAAACTTTATAAAATTATTTGTATTGTTAGATAATAGATTTATTCACCGGTAAGATGTATGTTTCTCGACACAAAAGACCCGGCTTTTTTGAGTAGCGCTGATATTTAATCGAATTTTTTTAATCCCTCGCGGATTTAGGAACGAAGAGACTCCAGTTTAATATCTCCTGCAATAGCAGAAAACCTTTGGTTTATTAAATTGGTTTCACCATGATGATATGGAATAGATATAATGCATAATTCGCTCAAAACAAATGTTCTTGGTCCGGGAACCATGAGGGAAGCATGAAAGTCATTGACATCATTGTTAACATGCTGAAATTTCAAGCCACTTTTACTCTATAGGGATGTATGAGTTTATTTAGGAAATGATTGAGGGAAAGACGTTGACAATTTGAATCGCATTACGTGGAATTGTATACCACCTATGATGGCATTAGTGTTTAGTGTGGCACTGGCAATTATTTGATCTTCAGGAGTTAAAAAGTTGGTAAGTGCTGAAATCTGAGGATCGATTACTGCACGAATCGTAATATGAGGGCATATGACTGATACCAATGTGATTAATATATTTTGGTTATATTTGGTGGTCATCTGCATCAAATGGCGTTTTCTTGGGATTCCGTTTCATTGTATGTGGAAAAAGTTAGCTATTTTGGGATTTCTGTTGTTAACAGTTTTGCTCCGACAGAGAGTGGAATAAATGCTTATAAGTGCATAACTTATTGCTGGATATAGTAATCTGAGGATAACCAAAGGGTATTTGCCTCGTTTGGAAACTAGGTGCTGAGCGCCGCGCGCACCAATGACAGTGATCGGAAATGCCAAATCTCACATTTATTTTATTAAAGTAATGAAAGAGCAAAATTTGGTTTAGAAATACAAAAATGCTATAAAAATAATAATAATATTAATAGGGAGTAGTTTTCTTTTACTTTTAAGATTGGCTCTAAATGAATCATCTGCATAAATCTTTGTAAGAAATATATTTAATGGAGCAGCTGTTCTGCGAGTTTTAACAAGATTGCATCACTATATCTCGAAAACTTTCATAGATATCTGTCTCCAAATTGGAGTTTCTTATTTATTTATCGAGGCTTTGTAAAGTTTTTATAGAAGGGGTTTATGTCAAGTTTTGTGCGATTTGTGATGTGCTTGCCCCAATTATCCTCCAGATATTCAAAACAATGCCGTTTTGTTTTTTTGTTACGTGATTTCATCACGAGTCATTAATTTTTATCTTCCTATAAGGGCACGTCTTTAATGATCCCGTTTTAATAGGAAATGGAGAGTCGGTCCTTGGTCATATTCGTCCTCGGTCCTAGTCGATTTGAGCGGAAAATGATACACTTAATGCTTCAGTCTTCCATTTCTCGGTGGCAAGGTGGAAAAAAGATCGCTGCAATGAGACGTCGGAAATTTGTTAAAAAATGGCATCGCAAGTGAAATGATGCAGTCTTAGCTTGGATTCTACTGTCAGGATTATTATTTCCTTTGCGGAATTTGTCTGAGCCAGCGGTATTCCGATATTTTGACGGATTTCCGATTCTCCTCGCTCAATTAGATTTCCCGCCCCCTCGCGAACTTCGCTTCGCCTGCCGGGGATCAAAATGCGAAGTCTCCACAGTTTTGAGTCTCGAATTATTGTGTTTATGCGGGCCGTTGGTAAGGCCTTTAAGACACAAATTTTACGTTTGTAGAGCATTACTGACTGAGCATAAACGTTAAAAATCCCACCCAAGTGAAAACGAAGCGAATAGTTGATGTCAGTGCTTTAAAGTTGTTTTTTCCCGCTGACTTTTGCTGGCAATCAGTGAGGACTCTTTCATGTATGAGTGTGTCGATGCACGGCTCTTCCATGGTGCGTCAAAATTTTTAAGCATAGAAATACGTCGAAATTTTAAGTGTTAGTTATGTTGGTTTCTGTTTTCGCAACATGAGATAGTATCGCACGGCGTTGGAAGAATCAAGAATCCTATAACAAAGAATGAGTGACGAAGAGAATATAATGGAACAACTGTTCCATCTTCCTGCAACTCTGGTTGAACTTTTTGGAGGTACCATTTAGAAATTGGACGGATTGTTACCTTCTAAACATCTTCGTTTGCTACTTAGCATAATTGAAATAATTTACTAGGATGGATAAGTTGTCACTTCCAAACGTCACCCCTAGTTTCTGTGCTAACCTACAATTTTCATCGCATCAATAGTCTTAGATGCAGAGAAACTCTCCCTAGGAATAATAGAAGGATTCCAGAGTACAATTATGCTGAGGTCTAAACAAAAATATGATTCTAGTTGTAATATTCTTTATCATTTTTGTACATATATTTATTTAGTTGTGTTAAACGGTTAATCAGAGGAAAATGCTGTTGCATTCAAATGGGCATACCACTAGGCAACTGCAAACTATGTACTTCACTGTCGCCCGGTGGTATTCCCTCATTCTCCTCTTATTCACCCTTAAAATACTTATGTATTAACTGCTTCATTGTCTTAGCATGACATCTATACTGGAATTTTAAGTTGAATATATTAGATAATATTTTTTATATTTTCTTGAAATAATGGTTCAAGTCTTGGGTTATCTTACTCAGAATGTCTTGTAATTTACTCTAAAATTTACTAGCCATGGCATTTATTGATATTTTATGGTTAATTATGATTGAGTTCCTGGCTCTTAAGGTCAGTACTTAATTTATCCATGGTAATTGTGACTAATTTTTGTCTTTTCTTTTACAGAACCAACCCAAATATATAGATTCCTTAGGACACGAAACATGATGTCTGTAAGTACTGTAATAGTTGTTTTTAGTTTGTCAAATGTAATCATACATTGTCAGTTCAATTTTATTCTTAGCTTATTGAAAGTTTAATTGAGGATGAACAGATTTTACAAAGCCTGTTAATTAGATTAGTTAGTGTGTGGATTAGTTATTTTATCTCTGTGGGTAGAATGAATGGGAAGTAACTATGGGGAGCTGAAGAAAACAGTGGCATGTTTGCATCAGCACTCAGAAGTCAATCAGAAAGTTATGCTCTCTTGAGCTCATTAATCTCTGCTCTGGTGAGATTTTTTAATGATATAATTTATTTGCTTCACTTGTAGTTTGTGACGTACTCATAATTAAAACATTATCTGCAGAAGACTAATATAAGCTCCACTCTTGGCATAAGATGCTCACAGTACCTCAAAAATTTACAAATGCTGAAGTGGTAACATTTGAGACCCACGAGTAAGGGAAATGTGGGAGCATAATATTTTTTAAATGCAATAACCCATGTTTTTTTCTACAACATCTCTACATGTTTTAAGGTGCTTAAGTAAATACTGTCTTGAGTTGGTGAATGGGTGTCTAGTGTGTGTAGAATGGGAAGACTGAATTTTATTGGATTTCTGTATTTGTTGAATTGCTTGTTGAGTGCCAGAGGGCCAATCTATATGTCCTTGGGGTATCAGTGAAAAATGTTATGGGCTGACCAATACTTTTATTAGCCAGTTGTTTTTATTAATGAATTTTAATGCAAATATTTTTCCCAAATGAAAACCAGTATAGTGAAATCATATAACTTTTGCTTTGCCCCAATGGAAATTTTTCTCATGATAATACAGATACAGATTGGTTGCCTCTTTCATGCACAACAACATGACTTTGCAAGCGACTTGCCAAAACTTTTAACAGTTCTTTAAGCAGGCTTGAACAGCCGTTTACCCATGGAATTTACAGCAAAAGTTTCTAGGTGCAAGTAACTTGCAGAATAAACTTGCCATTGTTAACCAACCAAAATGGAACAATACTAGATACCTTAAAAAAATATTTAAGAAATATTTAAAAAATAAAAAATATTCAGGATAAGAAGTAGAGCAGGTATTGTTAAGTCGATTTGGAAAAATCTGGTCATGTCATGGAATCTGAATATCTCTATCCTGCAAGCAGACTACCTGAATCTCCTTTGGCGATAATTTTTATCGGGACTTAATATTCATTTCTTGGTTAATGTGGTTGTTATTTTCATTGAATGTTTATGCATTGTAGCTTTAGAACATACATCTTTCTGAAATGATTTAGTCTTGGTGATAGATTCAATCAATAATTTGTACAACCATTATTTGTTCTAATGGCTTATTTTTCTTTTTCAGCCTATTTTTCTCCATCGAACCCTTGCATACATGAAGGGACGTATGTCTCGATCAAATGTCAGTAGACAAATGTTCCGGGTTGACTCGCTGTTGGATAGGGCACTGGCGAAACAAAGGGAAGCCGCTCGACCAGATAGGCCACCCTCCTCTTACATGACACTCACATTTATAGGATTCTTTGATAAAAAAGGTTTGGAATGAGTCTGATCTCGTTTAAGAGATGCTTTTGTTTAGATATAAAATTGTCATTTTAATGGAAATCATAGTTGGATGGCATTTGAAATGATGGTTCACTCATATTTTAGTAAATTAAATTTGTGCTTACTGAATTGGAAAAGCTATTTTACCAAAAGAATTAGAGCTTGTTAACGCATGTTGCTTATGCATTTTAATTAGGGATTGGCAGATCTAGGTTTTTTTTCGGATCCAAATCCGGATCCTTCATTTCGGATCTCGGATCTCAGTTCTTATTTTCGGATCCTTGGATGTATTCAAGGGTATATACAATTCACAAATGATAATAGAATTTAAGCCTTGGAGACTTTATTGAAAATAAAAAACATCAAGTTTAGAAATGTTAAACTTAAATATTAAAACAAAGACAATGCCAATGCCACAATAATACTAATCCTTGATTGTTGTCACGTTTATGCAATGACTGCTGTCTTACCACATCTTGAGATTTGATTCTTAAGAATAATGAGATGGATAATAAGGGGTGAATTTGATTTACATTCAGTAAAAGCCAGTTGTCAAATGAAGTACATCAACAGCATTCTATTTGTTCAGCAGAAAGCCACCGATAGCCGACTACAGCTGATACTTCAATCGCTTAAAACTCTCTGATGCATATCTGATTTATTGTAGTATTAGGATCCGATATCAGTATCTCATCCCATGTAAAGATCTGCAGATCTTTGGATCCGCAGATCCGATCCGACCATCCCTAATTTTAATACATTTAACCTTGTTCGTAGTCTGGAACTTGCCTTGTATATCTGTTGCTTTTCGTATTTGATTACCAGGTGCATTAGGGAACATAATGGATTAGAGAGGATAGTAGATGGTATCTTGATGTAATAAATTGAAGCCTATTTTTTCATGTAAAATGATCTTTACATAGCAATTGCAGGAAATTTCCCCATTTGTGTTTTCTGTAAACATGTCCACAGGGCATTTATATGGGTGATTGAATTTCATACTGTGGAAATTCCACTACTGCTACCCATTTTTTTGTGTACTAAACCACAGAACTAATTCATTCATTGTGGTCCGTTGCACATTTCAATGATTTAAGTATTCACCTGTACTATTGCACTATATGGTTCCATATATTATCTTCTTTAATACATAGAAAAGACTAATCTAGCTTATAAACTTACTGTACTATCCTGGAATTCTGACATATTTTTTTAAAATCTGTGTACAGTGGAAGGCCCTCAAGATCCTGTTTTGGTTGAGACTTACCTGGTGAAAATATGCCATAAAAAGAGAAAGGATGTTTCCTCTCCAATCATGCAGGTTAGTATCCAAATTGGTTGTGTCTAAGTTGTTATTCAAACCATTCATTCCTTTCAAATGTGTTCTCTTCTTCGGGACCTATTAAAAAATCATTGAAAGATTTCTGTTTTTCCCCAGTCTGTTACTCCAAATTCATTCCCTACTCTTCTAAAGCCAATTTTATAATTTAGGATGTTTATTAATATATTTAATGGTTATAACTGATGGTTGTCACATCTTCATTTTGTCTTCCAGGTCTGCGTGGGTACAAGTGAAGTACCAATCAATCCAAATGATGACAGTGATCAAACCAAAGCAATTTTGCCCCAATCACCCACCGTTTCCATTCCTACAGACTCGTTTTCTCTTTCAAACGGTCACCTAGTTAAGTCATACATGCTGCTTCTTAGGGTATACTTCTCATCAAACAAGAATTCAGTTATAGAGGGTGCGAATTCATCTCACAACGACCAGGATTCTGCTGGAGGTGAGTAACATGGTTTAAGTGCTTGTTTCTTCCTAATTTTTAAAAATTCAATGTGAGTGTAGAAAAAGTGATGATTGCTCAGGAAAGTAATGGTGTTTGTGTAAAATAGTTGGTTATGGTAAATTTTAATGCAATGTGAGTTCCTTTTGACCTCTGTACACATACACACAGTTGCTCTTTTGGTTCTTCAATAGGTAGGGTTGGTCTCGGTTGTACAAATGAATTTAAACACCTCTTTCTGCCATCGTTTTGCAGATGTATACAGATTTTTGCCAATGTGTCTGCAATATATAAGAAAATTTTGCAAATGCATCTGTGAAATGTTGGCAGAAAGTGGTATTTGAATGCATTTATACAACCAAGACCAATCCTCAAGAACAATTTCGAGTAAGGAAATTTTTATCTATTTATGAGCAGAGCGTGTACTTTCCTGTCAATCCTTTCTTTTTATCAAGTGTGCATCATTAAAACAATTGAGTAATGGAAATTTGATGTGAGTGGTCTAAACCACTTCTTCCTGTGTGTTAGAAAATATATTTACCGACTTTTGAGGTTCTTATTTCCGAGCAACATATGATCAGAGACTTCATTACTGACCCCCTAATGCCCTTTTTAACCTTCAGTATGTAGACCATCGATGCATTATAAGTAAAAGATTGCATATTGAAGTACACACAATTGGTGAGGCCATGTCAGCAATAGTCTGGTGGATGTTTTGTAATTAGGTGATACCGTTACATACCCATTAAACCATTCCTTTAAGAGTTGGGATTTTCACGTAAGCCTAGTGATTTGTTTTGAAACTTGGGCATTGGTTGATTTATAGCCTTATTCATTTCATCTCCAATTTCTTATTCTTTTCTTGCTTCTTTCTTATTTTTCTATTTTCTTTCCGTAGATCACTCTTGTCCTTGTTTGTCTTTCTCTTATATTTCCCCTGAGAGAGAGAGAGAGAGTTCACTTTTAAGTTTGAAATTGGACCATCTGTCAAAATATTAATTATTCTCTATAATAAAATACTTATTATTTAATCTTCTCTTCATTCTTCCTCCCATTTTTCATCACATCTCCTTGTTCTTGTCCTGTCTCTTCCGTACTAACACAGTTCTTACTTACTAACAATGTTCTCCAAAGTGAATTTTCAATCAATTTCGAAATCCTGTTATGTTGACTTTATTCACTTCTACCTTCCATGAATTGCTTCTTTCATAAATTGAATCCTAGCTCCTTCAACCTAAACTCCTACCAGTCATGTATGATGTCTTTTATCCTGTCAAAAATAGCATGCGGTTTAATGTTTGTACATGATGGTTGAAAAATAAACGTTTTTGTCTTGCGTGAAAAAATAGTTTGATTTGTGCTTGTGAGCTGATTCTATAGAAGATAATAGAACTGTTTGTGTAGGTATGTGGTTACAACAATGGAAGCTGTGGGTTCAGTGTGTGTTGCTTCTTTTTCAGGATAATTGGCTTATGTGTTTTGGATTAATCTATTTGTGTTGCATTTTCTTTGTACATACAAAAAGTAGTGATAAAATTATCACCATTTAGCATAGTTACTGGGCCTGCAAATGACGGTATGAGTTTTGTAACCCAAGAATTTTAGTGATATAGTAGAACCGTGTTTAACAGAACCCTGCTTAACGGAAACCTGGGTTACCAGAAACTACCACCAAATGCTTCATAGTCAATAGACAGCTGAGATAGAGATAAAGCTGCCCACGACTGATTCAAAGAAAAAGTGCTGGTGATAATTTTCGATTATTTCTAGAAATAGATTTTTTCCACTATTATTGACTTTGATGATGTCATTATAATGACATTAAAAATAAATATGATTGAATTTGTACCAAATTAACTTTTGAATTTCAAACCACTGGTCATGTGAAAAAAAACAGGTTAAATGAAATGGTTGGCACCCCCCTACATTAGGTTCTAAACATTTTAGGTTCTACTGTACTCATGCTAAAGAAAATTCAATTGTTTATATAAAGATTGTTTAAGTAATCCCTGTGTTATAACTGGAGGGAAAATTTACTGAATACCGTATTTTCCCCCAGATACCATGCGTGTTATCTATAAAAAAAGTATAAACATCGAGCAAATGTGACTATGTGCGTTAAGCCTGAATCACATGATAGCTCCAATGATAGCTTTTCAGGGACAGTGACAATGATAGCTCGAGCTATCATTTTCTGAATCACATGGTCATTTTGGCCGTCCCTTTTTCTATAATTTTTTCCATCCCTTTTCGCATCATTTCTACATGTTTACTACTCTCATTCCATTGAAAGCCGAACTTTGCGTTAGAGTCGCTCTTTGTGGCCGAGCACTCTGATTGGCTAAATGGTGGAGTCAGCGATGCCTCCAGGGATGGAAAAAGGGACGTGCCCAGGGATGGAAAAAGCTATAGGGATCCCTATCGCTGGAGCCATCCCTGACTTTGTTCGAGTCACACGATCATTTTTGAGTGATCTTTTGAACTATCATTGGAGCTATCCCTTAATAGGGACTGAAAAAATGATCGTGTGATTCAGGCATTATACACAGGAAAAAATTTGTATCTCAAAGCGAACGTTATTTCATTGTAATTATTATGCTTTTCTTATAGTGATGGAAAATTACGACAATCTGTCGTAAAAACACTTGCAGACTTTCTTTTCATCAAATAGCAATTTTAATTATTTCCTAGCAGAATTACTCAAAAAAATATGCATTTTACCACATAAGTAAAGCATTTGCATATTATACAATTAAAATTAGTAATACCGATAAATATATCAGTCTATAAAGCAACGAATGAAACTATATCACTAAATGTTCTAACGTAATTCAACATACTTGCTAGTTTATTTTACGCTAGTTATTATTTACAATACAACCAATCGAAACAACCCAACTCTGTGTCTGATCATTTCATTTACGCACTTTAAAATAAACGACTAGAAGGGTCATGGAGATAACACACAAGCACCATTAAATCAAACTAACATCTGCAATCAAAGACATTTTAATAGATTTATTGAATATTAAACTACTCAAAGCCATGAAATTCTTCTTCAGAATCGACACAAAAGAAATCAATACAAGATATTACTTCATTGGGTACAATTTGTTCATTTTCCAAAATACAGTCGTTGTCTTCTACAACTTCCTGGCCTTCAGACATCAAGGAATCTCCTAATGATTTCAGGAAACCGTTTCTGACACATGTTCTTGTAACCGCATCCCAGCTATCAATGATCCAACTGCACATGTCACTGTACGATGGCCTTTTCATTTTCCCAGTCTTGGTGTATTCTTGAACACCACTCATCATCCAATCCTCCCATTTCGCCCACAACTTGGATTTAAACGATCTCTTTACTGTCAGATCAAGGGGCTGAACTAGTTTCCTCAATCCTCCCGGAATAATGACTAGTTTAGAAAATTTACTGATGGTTTCTTTTTCTTTTGGCATTGTATGTGCACGACATTAGTCCATTATCAACAATGATTTAGGATTAAAAAATGCTCCTTTTCATTTACTCCAAACTTTTTCCATCCAAAATTTCATCACCTCATGGTTGACCCACCCTTTCTCATTTGCGGTTACAATAAGATTCTTAGGAAATGAACCTTGAGGGATAGTTTTTCTTTTAAATATCACCATAGGTGGAAGTTTTGATCCATCTGCCATCACACAAAACACTACCGTAAAGTTAGATTTTTCATGTCCTGTTGTTGCAACCGACACATCTTTGGCTCATGACACATGTTCTTGTAACCGCATCCCAGCTATCAATGATCCAACTGCACATGTCACTGTACGATGGCCTTTTCATTTTCCCAGTCTTGGTGTATTCTTGAACACCACTCATCATCCAATCCTCCCATTTCGCCCACAACTTGGATTTAAACGATCTCTTTACTGTCAGATCAAGGGGCTGAACTAGTTTCCTCAATCCTCCCGGAATAATGACTAGTTTAGAAAATTTACTGATGGTTTCTTTTTCTTTTGGCATTGTATGTGCACGACATTAGTCCATTATCAACAATGATTTAGGATTAAAAAATGCTCCTTTTCATTTACTCCAAACTTTTTCCATCCAAAATTTCATCACCTCATGGTTGACCCACCCTTTCTCATTTGCGGTTACAATAAGATTCTTAGGAAATGAACCTTGAGGGATAGTTTTTCTTTTAAATATCACCATAGGTGGAAGTTTTGATCCATCTGCCATCACACAAAACACTACCGTAAAGTTAGATTTTTCATGTCCTGTTGTTGCAACCGACACATCTTTGGCTCCCTGAAGATTGACAGTCCTAGGAATAGGGAGATCAAAACTAACCGAAACCTCGTCCATGTTTCCGAAATGTTGACGATCTTCTCTACAAAGATTTTCGTTGATGAACAATCTAAATTTCGCCACTTTGCTTCCCAGTCCAAGGTAACTTTTGTCCGACACTGGTGGAACAACACATACTTAATCCATTTCTCCTCATGAATCTAAAAACCCATGGTGGATAAGCCTTAAACTCTGTAATTTTTTTGCTTCTTGCTATTTTTTTGCTTCGAGTAACACACGAACTAGTTGAAATTTGAATACCATTCAATCGCTCTTTAATAACCCAATCGTAAAGTTTATTTTCCAATCCTGGCCAGAAGCACTTTCCGTAATGCATCGAACGTTTTCTTTCATGCAAGCACTTAAGAATTGCTCCACTTTTTCTCCATTCTCGGACGCTGGATTCTCATACACTAAAAATTCTTCCGGCTTCACGATTTCCTTTTTCTTGAGCCACTTTCACCACTTCTAATTAAATTATGTGATTATAAGATTTTCGTCTCAATTTATTTTTGTTTTCCATGGGCTTTATTATAAACTAAAGGTTGTTATTATAACTGAGCCCGCATTCACACCATTTACCAAAACCACAACAAATGAATGACTAATTACTTGATGAATTTGAAGTTGGACTAAAAAAATTGAGCTGATTCAGTTTTCTATCAGAAACAGAAAAATTTCATCTGTGCGATATGGATACAATTTTCAATTCGATAAAATTATTAAGATGCACGATATCTGTTGGTGTGAGGTATCTGGTGGAAAATATGGTAATTATATGTATGGATTATGTACTTATAAAGAGGTTTTTAGTGGCTAATTAATGAAGATATATTTCTAAAAGATTAAATGTTTGTTCATCTAAAAATAGTTGTTGTTTTTTCATCTGAATTTTATATTTTATTAATGATCATAACTAGTTATAGGCTTGTCAAACCTTTTTATCCTCTTTGTTAAGAATAGTGGAATATAAGGAAATTAAGTTGATGATACATTTTCAATTGATTTATTTCATTGAATCCAATTTCCAATCTATTTCATCTTTTTGGTTAAATTTAAATAAAATGGGAAGGCATTCTTAATAATCTGATGTGTTTTTCTTGACACAGAACCACCTCCTAAAAGGAGAAGATCTTCAATGCATGTAAGTCAGCAAGGTATCCAGAGATCTGGTGAAAGTGATGGGAATATGGGAGAGTCCCGACTATATGGTGCAGAGTTGGTAGTTTATGACCGTCATAACAGGTGTCTGCTAATTGATGGTGACTACGAATTAGCATTGCAGGCTTCACAAATATATCTCCCTCCATATAACCAAGGACAGCAGAATGGTGAGTACTTGATTACAGCTAGTCTTTGTGCTTGTCTAAATAATTTTTAGTTTTTCAGTAAGAAGTAGATTTTTTTGTTATGCTCTAGAAATAGAAGCAAATGATTGTACACAATACTAATTTGGATGTTGGGATAAAGAATAGATTTAAAAAATGTTTTCTTAATTTTTCGAAAGTGTCTTTCCTCTTGTTGTGCCTAAGATTTAATAGTAAACGTAATAAATAACAAATAACACTACTTTTGCCACTTAAAAAAAATACTAACCTCATTGAAAGTTTAGCATTTTAAAAAAATTTGTTTTGTCCTGCTCATTTTAAATAACTCTTATATTTTATTTGTTTATAATGTTTGTGCCAACTGCCTCATACCACAAATGACTATTGCGCGCTATGCAGATTAATTTTAAGTTTTACTGATACTTACGCCCGAATTTTAACCCTGGAATACAGGGCATAATTGCTTAAAAGACAGAGGATAAGAAATTTTGGTGAATGTATTTAGAGAGATAATTATCTTTGTTCTTCAAGTCCTTAGTAAGCACAATGCAGAAATTTGTATGGAAAAATGTTCTTTTAGAAGCAGTTCGGTTACTGTGTACTGTTCTTTACTGATTTATTGTTATTGTTCTAGAAGGAGCCAGTTTGAGAGGTTCAAATGGTTTCAACCATGCAAATGGACCAAGTCACTTGGGACCACCCCCTCCTCCTAGAGCATCTCCTCGGAAACACTCGTCTTGGGAAACTGTGGGCGAACACTTAGCAGAGGTATGTATTATCAGGAAATTACATTGGTTCTAGCGGTATGGTGAATGCCTCTTTTTGTGATATTTTTTATTAACACGCCACAGAAAATTAGTAAATAAATCTTATTCCTTGGAAATCAGTTGTTATTTAATGAACTTCAAACTTGAGTGTTGTTTATTCAAAGTAAAATATTTCTGTCTATTTGTATTTTAAATCTAGCTTCTGAGTTAGGAGCTCATGAAATCAGATTCGTGATGATCTGATGTCTCCTGATGAATGTGAAATTTTTGTCTGAAGGACTTTTTTTTCTTACTTGGTGCTTGGCTAGGAAATAATATGAAAATGAGCAAATTGTAATCAAATCTGTAATATATGCACGGCTAAGTGTGTCTTCTCACTGCATGGATACTTATATCAGTTTCTAAGCATACCTTGTTCTCTTACAACAGAGCGTAGCTTAATGTCAGTCTCATTTCTTGAAAATATCAATACCTCATAAAAAACAATTTTCATATCTTTACTAATGATTTAACTTCAATACAAAATGTCTCAGCTGACTTTTAATTCAGTTTTTTTAAATTACTCAAGAATTAACCTTTGAATACCATTGCTTAAATTTACCCAATGCTAGCACCCATCTAATAATACTTAGGATTATTACCAATGAAATAACATCTGCTGTCTAAAATCCAGAAACCTTTTAGACATGTTTCTTTGCCTCATTGAGCATTATTGACTAGATAAATCTTGGACAGTCAGCACCCACTATCATGAAATACCAAGAAATCATAACTTTCCCCTGGGTATTCCCATTGTTCCTCCCTTTTTTCTTATTTCGAGTGAAATTTATTATGAGAAAGATGTTAATGGCTTGCATTACCTATTGCTCTGCTGTGACTGGTGGGGTATTTTAAGCTGGTGTATGTTCCAAATGCTGAGAATGATTTGGAAGAAGAGAAATGAGGTCAAAAAATGATTTGGAAGTGCTTCTGAATTCATCTGTAGAAATTGAGGAAGTGTTTCTCTTGTGGTATATGATGATTATAGTTAAAGAGCTTCAATATTGAATTCAGCTGTGATATGCGCACATCAGTACAGATTATATGAATGAATAGTATGAACCATAAACAGGGTGTAAAGACTTGTTATGGTGTTGTGGAAGTAGTTTCCAATGAAAGTTAATACTGTTTTGAGGATTTTTTCATTTCAATGAGAAATTTTCATCATTAGTTATAGCTTAATACAGTATTTCTGTGTTCACCTATTTTTGCATGTCTGGCTATAGAAATACACTGACAAAATGTGAAGCAAATGAGTAAACTAAAAGTTAGAGAACTCAGTCTTTTCCATCTAATGACATGAAGTGCATGCTAACTCATTGCTATCAAAAGTCCCCTTTTACCCTTGTGGTGAATGATCTTAAGAGTCATATATTGAAACTTTCAATTCAGCCCTTGACTTGGAAAGATTTTGTGCTATAAATTGTATCTTTATTTATCATGCACTGAAATTTCTTTTTCAGGATCTTGGACCCTTTGATACATTTTCTCGTGGTCCCACCCTGAAGTTCAGGCTTAAGTGGACTCCTGAGGCGAGTAATTCAACAGTTGAGAGGCCCAGACCCTTGAGACCACGTCCAGGTTCGGAGCAAGGTCTCCACTCCACTCCCCAGCAACAGCAGTCCCAGCAATCCTCGTCAGCCCCATCATCCACCCCTAATTCTACTCCCTCCACCGATGGAGACAAGGAGAACAGTAGGCCAGGTAAATTTTTAAAAAGTTGACTTTTTGTCTCTCTAATGTGGTGTGCAAAGGCTAATTTTATAAGTAGTAGTGTAATATGATACCTCCAGTAAGAGTGAAAATCAACATACTCCCAAGAGTTTAAATGCAAAAGAAACTTTGGCAAAGCATCTTACCAATGCTAATATTTTAAAAGATACATGAAGATGTATGAATAATTGATTTTGAGGTTAAGTTACTGTAGTTAAAATAGGGAGAATTATGGCACGTGTGTAACTAATATTAGGTTTAATTAAAGTTAAAGATGATAATTCAGTTTTGGAAAAATTTCACGGAAATAGTCACTCCTCGGATGTTTAGAACTTAGGAATGCTGAGGAAGAGGGAGCAAATGTCAGGTTGTGTATTCACTTTGCATGCTTATGGAAAGTTAAACCTTATGCACCAAATACCACACACAGACAATGTGGATTTTCCACTCAAAAGAATGAATCCTACTAAATGCGACATAGATTCTCATATGCAAAAGAATGAATACTTTTCATATACAACTAAGAGTTAAGGGTGGTGACTGCTGCCAGAACATGTACCCAGGTATGCTGCACCCTTCGAGACCCAGCTAAGTGAGAAACAAGGCCCTCTCATCAGCAACTGAGGTTGACCCTCTGGCTCATTAGCTACCCCCTCCTTTTGGTCCTCTATTGCTATTTGCAGTGTTTTTTTTTCTGTACAAATATTTGTTGCATACTGTAAAAAAGTAAATTTTGAAATAAATTTTTGTTTTTTGCTTAGTATGATCAAATTTCAAACCAAATTCTAGCGTTAACTCAAATTGAGGTCCAGTATAAAACTTTACACTGATTAATAGTTAATATACCATATTCATTAATAAACATGCTACTGGTCGAAAGCCTGGATAAAAAAGGTTGGAGAATGGTTTGTGCAAGTTTAGCAGGAGAAAATTTGAACTCATAATTACTGATAGCAGAAGATTAATAATCCAAATCAGTCGATGTGAATGTTAGAATTAAGTTTAAAATTTGTACTCACTCAGAGAAATGCAAGGAATTCATTTTAAAGTCTAAGTATTTTAATTCTTCAAATATCTGTGAAAAAATACTGCAATTTCAGTCTACCATGGACTCATGCTGCCTGAGAGGCTTCTAATCCCTAATAGTGTCTAAGCCAGTGCCTGAACAAAAGGCCCCATGTCTTCCTGAGTTGAGTCCCAAATGCAAGGGGAACATAACTTTGCCTTTTGTTACCACAAGAGAGCTTTGTACAGGAGAGTACAAGATATGTTCATGGGACTCGTAATGACGAGGCTTTTCCCTCTGCAAGACTCTGGTGCGAAAGGCTTAATAAGGGTTTCTTATACATTTTCATTAGCAAAATAGGGCTTTTAACTGTCACACGAAATCTTCACTGTCCAAGTGTTATTATTTTAGGTTAACTTTCATTCAAATATCTAAATTCAATGTATTTAATTTCTCATTAATCTTTGATTACAATAATTTTCAGATTCTGCTGGAGGAATCGGTTGCCGTGTCGGTCGTCGCAAAACGTCATCTCTTGGAAATGAGAATGCAAGCCAGCAGCAACAGGATGGAATGGTGGTTCCGTCGTCTGGTGCAATGGTCCATCAAAACCACCACAATCATAACCACCAAATACCGCAACAACCTCGCCTACAAATAGTGTATCAATTTGTGTACAACAGTAGCAGTAGACAGCAAACAGAAGCGTGTGAGGATCTACACTGCCCTTGGTGTTCTCTTGACTGTGTGTCATTGTATGCGTTACTAAAGCATCTGAAATTATGCCATTCAAGATTTTTGTTCACATATGTGGTAAGTATGATATTTTCGCTAATTATGACCTTACTATGTTTATGCTAATTTATCTCCCAGCTCTTTTCTCTTTGAGCAAAATGCTTCTGAGGGGTTTCTAACACTGGATATTAAACCCTTTTCCTGAAAGTTGGCCAATTCATTGGCTCATGGTCCATGTAATGAAACTTAAATGAGGCACTATGTCTGCTGGTTCATTTAGTCTAATGAATGTAAATTAACATTTTCTTCAAAAATGCATAATTTTTAAGAAAAGGAATCGATTAAGTAGATGGGGAAGGGGGGAGGGAAGGGAGTTGGAAAGGAAGATTAGGGGAGGGAGTTGTTGTGGTATGACCATTGGATAATCCAATGATTGGTGTATCGGTCGAAGCATAATTGTTGCTCTCCTGTATGTGGCTTGTCTTCTAAAAATTAAGCCAGGAGAATAATGTAATAATATTATTTTTAAAACTTTGAGAACTTCTGCATTAGATACTTCATGCTGATGGCCTTGGCAATCCCATCACTCCATATCTGGAATTTGCTGGCAGTGGAGATGTTACTTAGCTTCTAATACAAAAAAGCTCTAAGAAGAATGAGTCCTTTCAGGGATAACCTTTTAGAAGTCCATTATTGAATAAATAATGACATTACCAACTATGTTTAAATCCACAGAGTTCTTTATTGATACAACTAGTTTCAACACTACTGCATCGTCTTCAGGTACATCTGAGGTACCTGAAGATGACACTATAGCGGTGAAACTAGTTCTACCAATAAAGAACTCAGTGGGTTTAAACATGGTTTTGTTGCTATTTATTCAAGCTCTCAGAAAATGATTAATGTTATTAAATTAAGTGGACAATCTATCAGATGATTGGTCATGTTTCCTGCTGCTTGTTTCAGTGCCTTTTATTAGTCTTTATCTAGACACCTCTATGGAATTATATACTGCTATTAATTTTGAAATACTTTGTGAATGTTCTTTGGTCAAAAGTTGAACTATAATTATTTTTTTCAGCCGATTCCGGAGGGTGCTCGAATTGATGTGTCGATTAATGAGCACCATGATGGATCATATAGTGGAGGGCCCCACGACCTCCTCTCCCAACCCCCTGGTCTGGCCTTCTCCCGGGACGGTCCCATCCGGAGGACGCCAGTCACCCACATTCTTGTTTGCCGACCTCCCCGGAACAAAGCCATCGGGAGTGTCCACGGGCTTCCTCACCAATTGGGATCTCATCACAACTCTCAAGTGAATTCTGCCCTGCACTCTGGAACAGTAGTTAATGGAGCATTTTCTTCTTCTCAGGGGTTTACTGGTGGAGGGTGAGTACCTTTGATTTTTTTATTCCTCCGAGGTTATTGTTACGAAAGAAATGCCTTAATAATGGTAGCAAAATATGGTGGCAGTTGTGATAATGGTCCTTTCCAGTGGAAGAGTCCATTCTTTTTGAACTTGCACTGGTCGGGGTGTGAGGTAGTCTCTGCATTTCGCTACTGGCGTTCATAAAGTTTCAAGCCTTCATTGCCACCTTCAAAATTGACAATCTGTTTTTCATGTTATCTTTCAGGCTCTCTATGGCTCTCATTATAATGTTTAGTTGGGTTGTGAACAAAAGAAGCTTTTAAACAATTTTTTTTTAAATCCCGAGCATTGTTGTGATATGCTAACACTTCCCTGCCCTCCCAGTTTTTACGGGGCTATACTGGCAGTTTTGCCTACCAAGTTCTTATGCTCTTCCCTCCTTTCCCCTTATTAGCCAACTCATTCCGCAGCCTCTTTGCCACTTTGATGTCATGTTTTGAGTATTAGGCTGTCACCATGTTTTCCCAGCACTGTTATGTTAATTTAAATGTTAAGTGTTATGTTAATCTAAATTGTTTGTGTTAAGTTTGGAACACTTAGGTTCTTCAACAAATTAAGTGATTTGGATGTTAAATCTGGATTAAGCTTGCCTTGTCCTTCATTCATTCCTGTTGGATACTGATAGGGTGGTTTACAAATGTAGTTAAACCTCTCACTTAAGTTACCTGAAGAACACATTTAAGGCAAAATAATTCCTTGCCGTTTGCGCTGAGCATTGTACAGAGTTAGATGTATGGGAGCAAGATACAACACCAAATTCACTGAGAAAATAATTATTTGATGATACCAAGATTAAAACCCAGATCTTATGATTGTTGGATGAGTTAAATAGTTTTTTATCTCTTGTAGATTTCAACTCATTGATTTAATTTCTAGGGCTACTTGATTTGAATGCATCTTGCATTTTTTAGGTTACATATACAAAATGTTAACTAACGTTCTAAATTTATAAGAATCAAAATTGTCGCTGCTTATGTGAGATGTGCTGTATTTGGTGTATCATGAATATTTCTAACGAGCTTGTCAAGCATCCAAGGGATGACAAGCAGCGATAGTGCTTTTTCAGTTTCATTGTTGGTGTGAAGGGCATGGCATGTCTAAATTAAGCAGTTCATCTATTATCTCTGTTGATTTATTTGAGTTGAGGACTGATGTTGACTTGAGGTTGCTGGACTAGCCACCCAACATACAATAATATGATTTAAAATGGAAGATGTCAATTTTTGTCCCTAATCTGTGATAACATGGCTTTAGTGAAGCATCCAAGTAGTTTATTTTTGGAATATATCTACCAAAACATTAAAATCACTCAATCTTGCCCTTGACCACGTTTGAATCCATAGTAAATTATCTTAGTTTTGAAAATTTTAGACCGATATGGAAAATGTTGTTGTGAAGTCATAAACCTTAAAAATCATACAAAAATGGCCTAATTCTCTTTTTATCATGGATGCTCTCTTTAGTAGCGAAATATCTAATAAAAAAATTGTTGATTCTCTTGTGTGTTCATAATAATGAATCTAGATATGTTGGTGACAACAATGAATTCCAAATTTTTAGCTAGCAAGCTACCAATAACTTTGAAATGGCTTAGATCAGTAGTAATGTTTTTGAGGAAAACCATTTCATATTTAATAATGTAGGTCGTACTCTGATATTGAAACAGGGCTTGTAGTTTACTAACGCCCTTGGACTGAGTAGTAAAGCCATTTTCTTATATATTTTGAAGTGAACATTCAATTTTTGTATGCCAGGCTTTTGAATATTTAATAATTTTCGAAGATTTAGTTCACTGTTACAGCTCCAAACAGACAGATCGTGAATTTCAGTATTTTTTATGTAGGAAACTACCCTATATGTGATTTTGAAGGGTGTAAGTGAATAAATAAATGTGCTTAGTTGTTTCAGCATGGAATGAATTATTTTGACTCTTCATTGGGAAGGAGTTATTAGTTATTCATGTGGAAATGGAGACTTAATCTGCATTGTTCTTGTTACGAATTGTCATTCTTGACCCTATGGGTATTTTTGCCTATTTTCATATTCTTTCAATACTTCCGGTTGTCAGTATTTTGAAATTTTATGGCCGGATAACCTGAGCATCCAAAAGTCGGTGAGATGCGTAATCTTTACCATTAATTCCATCTCAGATTCGATACAGCAGAACCTGTGTGATTGCAAAATTATCATCTCGTGAATGTATAATTCATATCTCTTTACTTGTTTCTATAAATGAGCGTGCCGAGACTACTTGCTTCAGCCGAAGTTAAGAAGTATTTGAGAGCACTGTCATCAGGAAATGCGTCACAATGGTAATAGGGACCGGAAATGGAAAATTTATACACAAACCCGGCCAACCCCCAGCAAGTACTGGCAATGATGCGCATAGTATTATTTCGTCAATTCATTTATGCTATGAGGGTGAACAGATCATCAGGATACCCCTGCCGGTAGATGTCATCATCATTCATCATTTCTACCCAGATCCAGTGGTCAACCCAATTCCTTTGAAGTGGAGATAGAACCCCGCCTCGATGGGGACTTCTAGCCATCATATCATTTTCGCATTGCTACCTCTCAACTTGGCGATTACAATTTGCTGTTCCTGCATGTACCCAAGCATTGTGATAATTACTCACGTTTTTACTCTGCAAGCAATATCTTTGGATATATATTTGCAGTGTTTTTAAGGTGGCTGGATCACTAATCATGAGTACACATGTTAATAACTTTTCCAGTAAGTCTAAAAACACTCTCCGACCACGCTTCACTTCAGTACATCCATTTATACATCGATGTTGTCATATAAATGATGCAAGAATTATATTTTTTACCTTTTGTCTCAGTTAAAATATTGTTATGACTTAGATTTATGGCGTGGAATTCAAAATTCAAGCAAGTATTGTGTGCAAATTCTTGTTTTTTATTCGCTGTGATACATTAGTATTTAATAGGAACCGTCATAATATTATGAAAGATATGTTTAATGGTTTCACGATTAGGAGAAAATCTTTACATATGTCATCAAATTATTTTGAAATATATGCCAAGTTCTATAAGGCTATGTGTTAAAATAGTATTAAAATGCCTATAAGCTAAATCGGTAACATGCTAATTTTTTGCTGTTGTCTATATATATACACATATTACTAATGAGCTAAATTCCACACAAATCTGAACATAATCGAAAATTGCTCCAGCCACCTTAAATGCTCCGTCTATGTTGAGAAATTCCTCAGACATTATAGCACGTGATCCTGCTCCCATTTCTAGAATAGTGACCAAATCTAGATGCTTAGTTATCCCACCCTATCTAATTATCTAGATCTTAAGCGCATAATTCCACAGGAGATGAATAATTCCTCTTGACCAGGTCTCGAACCCAGAACCCTTCATATGACACGTGTGCCCTTTAGGGTGACTGTTTAGGTAATACTACGGCTGGTAGTAGTATCCTCAAAGTTTGTCATCGAGATCATGTATAATTGACTCCTTTGACTTTTTTGAAGTAATTAGGTAATAAAGCCAGCACGAGTTTGGCATTAGTGGTTTCAGGCGTAACTTCATGGAATTTGTCAGCATGATAATGATAACTGTTAACTTTGTGATTCTGCATATCTTTATTTGAAAGATATAAATCTATATACACTGTCAATATATATTTGAAATATTTATATAGTTCAAATAAATATATGAGGAATTGTAAAGTTGCTATTTATCATTATAATGTGAAGGTGACATTGTACAGCGAAACCTGGGTTGTTTCTATTAAACAACGAGAGTTTTGATGATCAACGCTATCTTCTCATAATTCTTCTTCACTTAATCATATTCTTGGAATAAATGCTATTCTCGTAATGGCAATAACATTGGATAGCACTCTATGTCAGAACAGCAAAAGTATTTAAAATCAAGTCTAACAAAGCTGAACTTCTCCATGTTAAAATTTTGTAGAAGAAAAGATGTTATACTCCCAATAGTGATAACTGGTAACTTAGTGAAATCACATATCATTAAGTTACCGGTTATCATTATTACGAGTATAGCATTTTTTCTCAGAGAAATATTTGATGTGTAGAAGTTCAGCTGTGTCAGACTTGATTTATAATATTTGTGCTTTTCTGACATAAATTGAGGGAGGAAGCTGACTGGCGAATGACTGGCGAAGGCCTTTGGGAAATGATTGGATGAAGCGTGGCCTCCAAAATGATCAGTCACCCTCTGGCTGCAGTCTTGTTCACTTTGCGCCACCATGTACGTTGTGCCAAATGTTATTGCTACCAGGGTTGAAATTCGCTATGAAATATCATTTGACTTGACTGGGATTTGAACCCGGATCTCCCAATTGCCTTGAATCCTTGAAGGAAGATGGCTTGGTGGTGTAACTGGCTAACACACCTGACCGGCAAATGGGAGATCCGGGTTCGAATCCCGGTCAAGTCAAATGATTTTTCCATAGCGAATTTCAACCCTGGTGTATATGCACCCGTGCGAGTGACTTCGTACCACATCATTTGTTTAATGCAATGTTTGAAAAGTTATTGCTACCCTTACTTCAACCAATCAGAGATCACAAGCCTGTCACTAGCTTACTCCTACCCTTTCCCTATCACTTTGTGGCTTGCTATGTTTACTAGAGTTCTCACCCCACCTTGTATTTCTGCTTTTACAAGGCAGTGGAGGTGATTGTGAGATCTCCATTAATTATAGCACAAAGATAGGGGAAAGGAAGTGTGGTGGTACTTGGTTTTCTGGACTGGAGATTGAACAATAGAACTTCAGCTTTCCTAGATTCAAAAGTTGAAGGTTTCACTTGGTGGAAGGTCGACATTGTAGTAAATCAAACTGTGTGTGTAAACATGGCAAGTTTGGTTTACTGCAATAGTCACCTTTCCACTTTCTATACAAAGGCCTCTTACCTTATCCTGTATTTCTAAATGCAAATGATTTATTTTAGGAATTTATAGAAGCTAGCAGTATGGTACCATTTTGGTCCATCAGGGATGCCATGCTCAAGAAGAATTGTGTCTCAAAGAAGCTTTAATTTTCAAGGATAGACCCCAGTATTTGTTACGTTGAATGTATAGAAACCATTGCAAGACTTATTTTCATCCACTGCAATGAATGGCTAAGATTCTGTTGAACAACTGACGAGAAATTTTCCTGGACTAGTAATCAAACCATGTAGTTTTCTTGCCCAATGTGTATATTATTAACCTTTACTGGACTCATAATACCGGAAGTAATTTTTTGGAGGACTTATGGCAACCTAACTGTTTAATGACTATTACTTGTTTTGTGAATATGTGCTGTTGTTATATTCAGTCACCAATTTAAAAAAAAACATTTCCTCCAGCCTCAGAAAAAAACCAGCCTCAAGCTGATGTCCCATGGGGAAAAAACTTTTGTCAAGATAGTTTAAGAAACAGTTTTAATTATTTTGTGACTGGTAGAATTGATAGGATATGTAATTTTCATTTGAAGTCATAATTTAATCATATTCTTGCAATAAAGTTTGTATTTCCTTTAAAAAAAACTGTTTGTTTGGCTTTATTTCCAAATTATTTGTGTGGGACTTCAGCTCAACTGATGAATAAATTTTTATATTAATGTAGTTCACCAATACTTCAAAAGCAATCTCTCATTTGATAATTCCACAGTTTTTCATTGTTGTGGGTTGAAGTAAGGTTTTCGTCTATTTAGATTGATAACTTTTCCCTTGAGATTTTAAAGATTGATTCCACAAAAGCCATTTAAATGCCATTCAAGGCGTAATGACCCAATTTGCTTTTGGGTTTGTGTGCTGTGCAAAAATTCTGTTTGTTAGGGAAATCATTATGCCCAGTTTTATTTAGGTAGAATTTTAACCGAAGCATGGCATTAGTTCAGTCAGCATGGTTGACGTTATACCTGCATCCTTTGAGCAAAGAAGAATCAGTTTTTTTTTAGTGTTTGTCTAATTAATGAGAAGCTTAGTCCTGCTGAATGAGAGGAAACTATTTATTAAATTTGATTGCGACATACACAGTGTTCCCAGTTCCAAGTTACCCAAGTATCATAATATGAGGAGAATCCATAGTGACAGCTTATGCCATAAACGAAAATTCTTATCCATGAGAATGGAAAAATTTGTTTGTAAATTAGAATATAATACTTCTTTTGAGTGCTATTCTCTTAATAAACTTAAGCAGTTTATCCTTAAAGTGTTCATTTGTTGTTATTAATATTTTTCAGTTGCGCACATGAGAGCAATAATCTCATCTTTATTCTTCAAATTTTCTCAGATTCTTTAAATCAGTAGTTTTAAATGACAGAGTGCATTTTTTGGACCTTATCTGGGATCATTCCCTGTCTTGAGCGGTTTTGCAGCGTTTTGGATTAGGGTAACTATCACGCTGTCGAAGGAACCTTGATTCCGTCCCTGGTATTCTAGATTCTGGCTTCCTGTCCAGTGGGGAAAAGGAACTTGTTCAAGGAAGCCATATAAATCCCTGATGGAACCACGATTCTTACCTAGAAAAACAGTGATATGTCTAACCTCAGTGACCAACCTTAATATTCATCTCAGAGTGCTTAAGGTAGTTTGAGCAAGATAGTTCCCGTGTCATATTGGAGACCATTTTTGAATCTCATGTTTTAATTTAAGCAGAAGTATGAATGGAATGTTACATTATTATTGGTGCAATGCTATACTTTGATTGGACTGAATTTCGTAGTAATTAATTCATAATATCTATAATATACATAAGTCTTTAATTTGACTAATTTTTTTCACGCGGTACATTTTAAAACTCCTTCAAAACGGAAGGTTTTTACGATTCTGAAAAAATTACTGCGGTGACAATACGATTAATTTTCAAAAATAGTCAAGAAAATATGGAAGCTACTCACGATTGATTATTTGACGAGATCTAGGTGCTAGAAGTTACTCATTTTTTAAATGAGGTTTCTCTGGAGTGTATACACATACCCACCATTTCCCATGTAAAAAGGCTGGTATTTTTCGTCAAAAATTTCGGAAAGTAGGTACTGTAAGTCCTCGATATACGTCGGAGATGCGTGTTGAAGAAGAGCGAAGAGGGTCAGTCGAAACAACGTAAAAAGAATCTAGATATTCGTGACCACCGTAATCCCGCGATAAATCAAGGCGTTAATTTCAAAATTCGTTTTTTGCCTTTATCCCGGAAAAAATAGGTATTTTAGATAGGATGATTATGTCTCAGTTTTCAAAATATGCACACACAGTAGTAGTGTAGTATGCACACACGGTTTATTTTATTAACGTTAAACAGGGAAAAGTTTCCGACGGCCCTTGTCAGCACGGACGTAACATCCAATCGGATATAAATCTAAACGACGCATACCGAGGACTTACTGCAGTTCGGTAAGGGGCTCATATTTTGAAATATTTGCAAGGGTTCGATATTTTTCTTTAAATTGAGTCCAAATTCATGGATAATTAGATGATATGTTATTTCGCTCAAACTACCATGACTCTAGAAGCCGGCAATCATTGTGCATTCCTTTCGCCTGAAGTCTCGCTCGCCTTCAACATCTTGCGTCACCGTGATGCAACTCGGAGCAGGCGGCCTACTTGTAACCGTTCGCGTTCCGTGTGAATAGCGCAGCAATGTGGTGACTCGACAATTATTGTTCGAAATGAATAGCTGATGTTCCGGGTGAAGAGCTACATGCTGCCCTTTTTCCGAGAATATATATAACTTAAAATAATCCGAAACAAATTAGGCCAGGTACAGCCTAAAGTTTGTTTATGTCCTCAGAAAGATGTTGAAACTCGTCATTTGAATTTTGGTACTGCATAAACATTCCCACCAGCGGAACTTAACCATTCGCTGATTAATACCGACCTGTTAATTAAAAGGTTGTGACGATGACCGGCTGCCTTAGGAGGAGCCTTTATTATAGGCATGCCCGATAATCTACCTTGATTTCAACGTATATTATAAGTTAAGACTTCTACTATCGAATGGTGTAACAATATTACTAATTAACCCGTCATTTAATGAAGCTATATTGGTTTAAAAATAATGATTTTTAACGCTAAATTATTTTGCCTTATTGGCAGTGCGATGTGTAACGTCAGACGTTTGTTTTGTTCCAAATCCTCTTTATTTTCTTAAAGATAGTTTCTTTTTGCCTCACGACTTCGAGCCACCTTCCCTTTCCTCCCTCTCTCAACAATCCCCCCTCTCCTCTCATCAACAACCCTCTAACAACATAAACGTCAATAATTAAATATCAAACGTTACAGTCTTCCTCCACCCTTTGAAGAATTTTGTCCAGGGATGTTTTAACACTTACATCACCGGACAAAATCCTACTGAGATTCCGTTGGAGTACCCCTTGCCAGACGGCGCCACGCCCGAACTCGGTTCCCGACTTCCAAACTATCTGATGTTACCTATTGACCTGCTTAGCGCATCCGCGTTCTTATGAGCAGACCCTGGCCGGTGTACGATCTCAAAATCGTATTGTTGAAGCATCAATGACCATCTCAACAGCCTTGGATGACTTCCTGACGTTGTATCTAGCCATCGTGTAAAGGATTGTGATCCGACACTACTTTAAATGGTCTGGGGCCATCTAGATAAACGTGAAGCTTCCCATCCTCGTCGCCAGAAAAGTGGGTTCGCGTCTACGTCTGTACCGTCAGACGTTTGTTTTGTTCCAAATCCTCTTTATTTTCTTAAAGATACAGTTTCTTTTTGCCTCACGACTTCGAGCCACCTTACCTTCCCTTCTCTCCTCTCATCAACAACCCCCTGACAACATAAACATCAATAATTAAATATCAAACGTTACAGGTGGCATTTCATCTCTTTACTTTTTTATCACAATATTCGCCCGTATATTATTGTAAAATTACTTGTTATTGTAAAATTACATGCACTAAGTATTGAGACCCCTAATATATTTTTTCAGCTTAGGTCAAGGATAATTTAACTCGAGTATTTTGGTTTAAATGTCTTCGTCCACATCAGCGGAAATTTTGTTTGTGAGAAATTCAAGCAGTTCACGAAAATGTCAGCGATAGTACTAGGTTTTGTAATAAATACACATATGGAAATTGTAAAAACTCACCTCTCACTCGTGTGGTTTTTGAGATATTAGCGTTCAAAAATGACCAATTTCGTGATTTTTTTTCGAAGAATTTCGACGCCAATTTTTTCATTTTCACGGAAGAGGGATAAAAATATTTCATAAATGCCCAAGGTTTGCTTATTATGTGGCTTAAGTTTCGTGGGTATAAGACAGAAGTGGCCGGAAACATTATTTTCGCTGGTGTGCAATAAGCCGCACTTCACCGGTTTAAATAAGACTTCCGGATCTCGTTGGAGCACATAACCATCATCATCATCTGGTGTTCTGCCTGCTGGCAGGTCCCGTACACCACTGCTGTCGCCATCCGCTTCTATCTCGAGCTTCTTTGCTTCATCATAGCTATGACCAAACTTTTCACTTAAGTACGCGAAACATATTGCACATAACCGACATACTTATAATTATGTGGTAACCGTTGCCAAGGGAAACTTTTACGTTTACCTTGTTTACTTTATATATATTTTGTAATGTGTGTCAAAATTAGGCATTGAATATAAATTGTTAAATGTTAGAAGCCTGAAGATAATTATACCCTTCCGTAGGTTCATTAAAAATATTGAGATCGAATCCTGCCGAAATAGCAATGAAGGCTAGATTAAGTATAAGTACTAGTTTTCGTGACATGGTAAAAGATTCGGTTTAACCATTTGTGCTATAAGATTTTATCCGAAGGAGTATTTGCATGAAATTTTAAAAGTATGATAGGCAGCACTAAACCTTAACATACTAATCACAGCAAATTTTGTAGAACTCAAGAAAACAGTGCTTCGAAGCGCAGGTTGCCGTTAAGGTTAATTGATAGTGTCGTCCTGAGTTTCTGAGTTGAGTCGCCATGTCTCCGCAACTGAGTTGGTTTCTTAATATTTTATCGATCTATCCCACCCACGACAGTTTTGCTTGAAGGTTTACCCCATCCCGGCATCACGCTATGCGTATCCACGCAATGCATACATCTTCCTCGCGCCTTTTCGAGCCAAGGGTATTTCTGCCTTGTGATATCAAAGATGGCCGTCCCTTAACGATATTATATCCGTTTGATGTATTTGCTCCACTTCCTCATTCTGCGTAATTCTATTTGGGAGCCTGGGAAGAGTAAATGTCTGCGAGTTCCTTGACTGCCCTACGAATTTATTTTGGTAAATATGTAGTACCCGGGCCCATCGTAAAAAAATTGACTCCCATGTCAAAACGGTGAAATTTGAAGGGAAATAGTGAGGAGATTGTTGAGAAACAGGGAAAAGGTGGTATAATAATCAATGTCAATTCTTTACCTTTAAAACAAGGCTGAGAAGAGGGCTGTTGGTGGTCCGGAAGGGCGGTACTAATAGTTTTACGATGGGCCCGGGTACTACATGACTACCTTTATTTTCTTCGAATGCGACTTGATTTTCCTATTGATTGATTGTTACCAGTTTAATCTCAATAATAAAGTTGTCTCAGGACTGATGTGGTGGAGATTTTATGCGACGAAAGTAGATTTCTTAGCAGTTCTCCACTCCAATTCATTTGCTTTTATATACTTCAATAAATAAGATTTTTTTCTCGGAGAATTAAATGTATAAATTGTTCTCTGGTTTATGTCCGAGTCAGGATTTTGGCTGCTGCCAACGTTTCAATGGGATACTCCTCCATCATCTTCAGGACAATCGATTCCCAGGACGTTCTGTCTACGCTTATATAGCTGTCTAGTCTGGGGGGCATTTTTGTTTCCTTTTTCCGTAATTTTTTGAATCAACGTTTACCATTCCCTGTTTAGGATGTAGCTTGAGTTCCCATTCAAGGTGTTATTTCCCAATCTGATTTCAATGAATCGAAACCTTGGCCGCAGCCAAAATCCTCACTCGGGCGGAAACCCGAGAACAATTTATGCAAGCACTTAAATATGTTCTCAGTTTTTTCCCCTTTTTTATGAGATCTGCCTTTGACGCGGTGGAAATTGGCCTGTATTCTCTTTTATGTGCGCATCGTGTGTATTATTCTCTGCCCTTCGGGTTGTATATTATAGCGTTGGTTTGCTCGTCGTTATTCTTCCGAGAGGCGATTCTAGAAAGTCGGGGGAATATGGCTAACATCGGTTATATTTAGAACTCCGGACAAGGCGAGGAAATTATCGAGGAAATTTGTTGAAATAACCTTTGGAAAGAATGCTGTGGAGAGAGGCGAACTGCCGTCGAATGCTACGGTGTAGCTGTGGCATGGGGGAATATCATGTTATTTTTCGGATCCGAATGAATAAATAGACTTAGATTCGAAATTAAGACGCGGTCCCGAAAATTGGTGCGGATACGATGAAGAATGTATCAGTGGAGAGTAATACAGTGGCACAGAGATCGGAATATTCCGCTCTACTGTGGCGTTGATATCTATTTTAGCCTTAGAAGCGATTGATGCGAAAGTTATTGAAGGTAGTTTGAGATTTTCCTCAGTCTCGGTATATACCATTTTCACCCCATGTTCTTCACGAGTAATTGAGGTATCTTTGTTTAACCTGTTCCAGCTTGCGCTCTCCTAATGGTATAATCACCGTTTTCGGTTTTTGTCCCAGAAATCTCACTAGTTGTCATATGATAGAGTATCATTCATTATACATCACGCTGATTTTCTGATGCGCTAACCAATGACTGTAATTATGATTTTTAATTAACCAATATAAAAATTAATAAAATGCAAAGAAAAGGAGCACGCTTCGTTAAAAACTGCAACACAGCTTTAAGAAGGGTAGAAGGTGGGAGCCCCTAGAGACTCGGAGGCTGCACGCTAGGCTTAGCTTGCTTGAGAAATTCAGAACTAGTGTGTTTCAGAGCGACACAAAGAGTATTATCATGGCGCCTCATTACATCTCTAGGTCTGACAGAAGCGATAAAATAAGAGAGATAAAGTAAGAGAAAATAATAGAGAGAGAGAATAAAGAAAGATAAAATAAGACAGAAATTGCCAAATAGATAGGTTGAAAAACTCGTTCTTCCCGCGCCCAATAAGCGACCACGATGAAAACTGAGCTCCACTAAATACACTCCCATAATACACGTCACCATTTAACCTCTCAAAACCTTATATCTCTACACGGCTAGTGTCCTAGCACCCCCTGCCACACTCCCATGTGGCGGCTCGCAGAGTAGTATGTAGATGTAATCCTTTAAATGTTTGGGAATTCGACGCCTTGTCTTTAACGGACGCTAGTCTTCTTCTTGAAAGTGTAAAACTAAGCGGTCAAGGGAGAGTTGATCTATTGCAAGTAATAAGGACTTTTTTTTAAATATCGTGTTAAATATTTTCATAAATCATGCATAAATCAGCATGAAAGCCGATGGTATTACTTTCTCCCATCGGTAATGATCGCGTCAAATAACCAACAGTCTGGTGTGATATTATGAACTCAAACTGGCAATTAAAATCGAGTGAGCATCGAGTCTACGTTACCTTGTGGTTTAGGTCAACATGACATTTTAAAACCGAAACCAAGTGTGCCAGAAATCGGGACTGGTCCTGAGAAATCCGTAGCGATCAAGTTAATTTCAGGAAACTAATGTCCAGTTTTTGTCGCCATCTTCTCTTTCACGTGATTGAGTGTTACCTATATCGACCCACAATATAGTTCCCAGGTCCGTAATCTCAGGGAGTTGAGAGCCTATGCCCCTGGAAAGACGTGGGATGATATGTCTGGCGTGGGCGGGCTCAAGAGAGGGTCTGGTGTTGGGAGTAGCGGGTGAGGCGGGTGAGACGGCTCGATGAACTAGATACCGAGTGCTATAAAAGGAAATGCGGTTGACTTCCTCCTTGGCCGTAAAAATGCCGTTGTATAGTGGGTGCGAAGACTGGACTGATGATAGCGATGCCAAAAATGTTTTAGGGTAGTTTGATTGAGATTTTTCCCTTGTCACAGAGGCCGCTTTACACGGTATACTTTATTGTACAAACGAATGTATGGATTCCTTCACGAGGCAAATTTCACCATGTAAAGCGGCTAATTGTACGACAGTCTGAGTGACTGAACGGGAGATAGAACCTGCTCTAATTTCATTCATTTTCTTGTACAATCTATGATACATTCGTTTGTGCAATAAAATGTACCATGTAATGCGGCCTTAATAAAAGCTAAGTACACATTTCATTTTAAAATTTAGCGAGTTTTAAGACTTGTGAGGTAATTTTATTGCCGCAAACACTTTGCTCTCTATGAATGAAATACGCGGTCCTGTTAAATATTGTATTGAATATTTGTTTCACACCGTTTGCTGAAAGCGCCTTCACATACAGTTTTTGGCGATTTTGTATGCTGAATTTCGGTGAAAATATGTTTATTTTTATAAATAGTCGGTTGCAAGTTCTAACTTCTCACCGTGCTTTTATGACGCGATGTGTGTGTTAGACCGTTCTCATTTTTGTAATGTCTATTAGGAGCGCACAGCCATTGAAACCAGTTCTATTTTCTGGGAACCATCTCGAAAAGTAATACGACTCGTGTTATTTTGGTTCTAAGATCTTTTCTTCGTAATGAGGCCAAATTCATCGAATTAGGCCCTCTCATTAAGACATCTGTGACAAGGGAACGGTTGTGAAGGTTGCATGGGGAGTTAAGAAAGCGGTCTACACGTAACGAAAGACGCGTAGCGTCCATACCTAAGGTAGTCTGAGCGAGATAGTTCCCTAGTCATAATAGATACCATATTCGAATTATACGTTTTAATTTCACCATCTGTAGCACACATCAATTAAATATTGCATCATTAATGGTGCAATAATATAGTTTTATATGGCAGAAGTGGTAAGTAATTAAATGAAAATATCCAAATAAGCCTTTAACTTGACTCATTTTTCGTGCGGTGCGTTTGAAACTCCTTCAAAACGGAAGGTTTTTTGTGATACCCAAGAACCTACTGTGTTGACAATATGATTAAATTTCAAATATCGGTGAGAAAACATACAAACTACACACTGTTGGTTTTTTTACGAAATCTAAGTGTTAGAAATACCTCATTTTGTAAATAATGTCTCTCTGGATTGCATACACGTACCATTTCCCATGTGAAAGGGCTGGTATTTTTGGCAAATATCTCCGAAAGTAATGTGGCAAGGGATAGAATTTTTGGTTTCATGGGATAGGTGAGATATTTTTCTTTAAAATGAGACCAAATTCAATGATTTCTAAGTAAAATGATTTGTCGCTCGGACTACCTTAAGGTAGTTTGAGCGAGATAGTTCCCTAGTTAAAACGGAGATCATATTCGAATTATACGTTGTAACTTCAGCATCTGTAAGAAGCATGAATTAAATATTACAATATGGATGGCGAAATAATGTATTTTATGTGGCTGACATTCTTAGTAATTAAATAAAAATATCTATACAAGTTATAAACTTGACTCTTTTTTTTCACGTGGTACGTTTCAAACTCCTTTACAACAAAAGGCTTTTTGATTCGGAAAAAATAATTGCGGTGACAATATGATTTATTTTCAAAAATAATCGAGAAAAACGTGCAAACTGTACTCTGTTCATTTTTTGACGAGACATAGATGATAGAAATTCCTCATATATTTAACAATGTCTTTCCGGGGTACATTCACGTGCCTTTTACCATATATAAGGGCATGTGTTTTTCGTCGTAAATCTCGGAAAGTAGTTCGGCAAGGGGCTGATATTTTGGTATTTTTGGAAGGGTGAGATATTTTTCTTGAAAATGAGACGAGAAAGGGTCTTATCTGGCGAATGGAGACACAGGCGTGAAGTGCTCTTTATATGGCGCTGAAGGATGCTTTCGGGCCATGCTGCGTTTCGTTCATTTTTTTTAAACTCAACGTTTCGCTCCTCGTACTGGAAGCATCTTCAAGATAATGAGTGGTTAAGAGCTTCAGCTTGGTCTTATATAGCATCGATATCCGTTGCTCCATCGTTGGGCCGATTTGAATCGTTTACCGGAGAATTTAGCCGTTGGGCTATTGCAGGAGCCAGGAACTCCTTTTCCAAACCCGGCTCAGGTGATATCCATCCACCCTATTGAAGTTATTTGGTATTTTGGCTATTTCTATGGCCTCACGTATTGGCCCGTGTTTGGTCGAACATCCAGTACGTTTACCAATCGACCTCAGATCGATTTGGCCGGTTCAGCTTGGTATCGTATACGCAACGGACTAGTGGGTTCGATATGAGAAGCGGGCTTACGCTGCCAGTCTGTGATTTCAAATCGATATGAACCGATTCAAATCGATATTTCAATCAATTAGGCATTGGTAAACCAGGCGATCCGAGTCGGCTGGCTTAGAATGTTCAGAGCGGTCCGAGTTCAGATTGACCTGAGTTCATTTGATTGGTAAGTGTAGTGGTTATCTTAAAAACTCCACTTTCTCCGGCGAGATATCGTAGAACAGCATAATGAGTAATGAAGCTCAAATGATTTCGTACTGTCTACTAATTTTATTTCAACCTCTTGCTACACGTGTTTCAACTGTCTAGCAGTCACTTGCCTGATGATGACTGCAAGACAGTTGAAACACGTGTAGCAAGAGGTTGAAATAAAATTAGTACCCAGTACGAAATCATTTGAGCTTCATTACTGGTTTTCTTATGTTCGGGGCTCGAGGCGGAATGTTCGGCGACCGCTGATGTGTCCCATTTATGCTATTCCATCACTCTCTCGTGCTCTTTATAGACATAAAAGGCTGCGAGAGTCTTAAAGCAAAAGCCAATACTCCAGCCAACACGTTAACCCAACCATCTATAGGAGATTCAAGATATTTCAGGATTCCAGACAGTATCAGGTTTTCATCTCAGGTGAGATTGTTTTTGTCTTGAGACGAGATTTTTTGTGGTAGAATAGGGAGGCGGGTGGTATATTGTAGTAATTTAAATGCCCGAAAAAATTAAAACTGAGTGTATATATATTGTTTTGATGATTTAGTGTTCGGGTATTGAAAATAAAGAAACCCCTGCAATGGTCCGTGGAAAGAAATTTTTCTGTTGGATATACTTTAATTATCCAGAGGTGTTATATGTTTGCTGAAAACAGCCACTACTCATTGCTAATTGAAACAGAGGTCAAGTGACGAACTTCGGATATATCGTGGGGAACACACATACAAAACATATGCGGCACAGCATTAAAGAAATTAGGTTTTCTTAATCGTGTAATAGGAAGGCCCTCGCATGAAAAAGTAAAAGAGAGATGCTATTTCGCTCTGGTTAGGCCACACCTCGAAAACGCCGCGAGCATTTGAGACCCTGGTCATTAAGATTTAACCAGAAAATGATAGAATACAAAGAAAAAGATTTAACCAGAAAATGATAGAATACAAAGAAAAGCAGCACACTTCATTAAAAACTGCTACGAGCGAACATGTATTGTTTCACAACTTGAAGAGGGATTATGGTGGGAACCTCTTAGAGACTAAGCTTAGCTTGCTTGAGAAATTCAGAACTGGTTTGTTTCAGAGCGACTCAGAGAATATTATCATGAAGCCATACTACATCTAGGTCTGACAGAAGCGATAAAATAAGAGAGATACACTGCCGAACAGTTACGTAAAAAAACTCGTTCTTTCCGCGTACAATAAGCGACCACAGTGAAAACGGAGCTCCCATAAATACACTCCGATAATACATTTCACCTTCCAATACCTTACATCTATGCACGGCTGGTGTCCTAACACCCCCTACCACACGCCCATGCGGCGGCTCGCAGGGTAGTATGCATATGAAGTGACGGGCGAGGACTCAAGTTTCTAGAGTTGCTTCATATTTTATGGCTATCGTCGAAGTGGCAATTAGTAGAGAAAGTTTATCGATCTCAATGTGATATTACGACAATGGCGAGTATTTCAGCATGAATCGTGCTTCGTGTTCAGCCGAAAAAGTTTGAATTTTCTTTATTTGGACACAATGACCAGTTATAAGTGTTGAGTTGGTATTGAAGCCGGATACATTTTTCTTGCCGTTAGTGGCTGTTTGGGTAGACTGATGTTGTGTCGATGGAATTGAAGGTTATTTAGAATGTCATTCATTCAACTGTCTCGTCCTTGGCACGTGCGAAAAATACTCCCTGCGAAATTCGGGAGAAGGCTAGAAGGGCTGAGGAACAGATATCGCCAATAAGATTGCGTTGGGAGACCAAAAGACACGCTCACCCGATAGAGTCCCCATGTAACCCATTTAATATGTATATTTTTCCACTTGCTGTGTGTGTTTAGGCATGAATTCGATTGTAAAACAGCTTCTAATGTATTACAGCTTGCTAATAGTGGTAGCGAAACATGGCGTTGGTTTCGCAGGTGCGCCTATGCTGTGGAAGAATTCTATACCACATTGCTCCTCACGGGGAGTAAGGTAATCTCCGCGTTTAACTACCTGGGGCCTCAATGTCACACACACTCATTGGCCTCTGGTCATCAATGTTATTTATAACCTTTTTACAGCTCTCTATGTTTCTCAATCCAATTTTTTAAACGTGTTTCTCCTATGTCGACTAGAGACTCTCAAGTCAGTGTCCGGCCATGTTGGATGGCTCGCTTTGGGTGCTTAGTTTGATCAAATAGTTGATCAACCACTTAAATATTGGATTATCAAATTATTAATTTATTATTTTTAATAACTTTATATTTAATTTTATGCTTAACAATGAATAACATTTTTATAAAAGTAGAGGTTACGTTGTTACTAAGTTATTTTTACAAATATTTGTGCTGCTCTTCGTTCTAAATGCGCGATTGTCATTTGTTCCGCCATATTCCGTGGTCCGCCAATCAGAAGTGGCACCGAGGTTTTCAGTCTATGACTTGAGGGTCTCTAATGTCGACAGGTACTTAACGCCTGAAGGAACTGAAATGTATTAAAGGTTTTATAAAATAAATGTGAATGGTCCTTCGAAAGTCCGTGGAACACGGTCCAATTTATTGGCCAATCCATTGTGTATTGGATCGTGGCCCACAGAGCGTGTATGCATATCGTACGATTTTATACCGACCATTGTAACATGTGAACGAAAGAAGTTGTTTCCGTTATTAATCGAAGCATTCAAATTTCACAGATGTTTGTACAACGTGCAATCGGATGGACACAAAGATAAATCGTGTGTGCTGAAGCCCTGAAGGACATGCTAATATCCGACGGTCCCGAGTATTCAAGGAAGATGTGAAGGCAAAAATGAGTTATTGAAGGACAATATTTTTATCAGAATGAACAATAATGTTATCACCTTCTTCCCTTTATCTCGCATCCCATAAACCAGCGTCTCGTGATGTTCTTTTTCGTATTTTTTTATTATTATGGCGTGCTCACGAGGGGGATTTGAGCATATATATGGCAGATATTGGTCCCAGTACTGATGTTTGCCTTGCGGAACTTAACGCCCAATTTTCTGCCCGGTATTTTACCGCATGGTTGTGTCAAGTTCTTGGTCAATAAATTGGATCGTGTCATGCCGGCTTTAGGAGCACTGTATGAGTTCTCTCTTTTCTGCATGTGTGAAATGAGACCGCTTTCCCACATGAATGGAAGAAGCGTGCTTCGTTTGTTTGGCCACGTGGAGGAAGTCGATGATAGTCGTGCGACGAAGCAGATTTATGATAGGGGACTGGATTGTGATCGAGGAAGGGGAAGATCACGGTAGTCGTGGGTGAATGTGTTGGGAGATATTCTCAAGAGAAGGAACATTTAGAATCTTAAGCACAGGAGAACGTGTGTGAAGCAGTGTAACTGTGGAAAAAGTATGCTAGGGTATGCCAACATGAAACAAAACATTATGTTCAGCGTCATCGACTGGATAATAATTCTATTTTCTTGGAGCTGATTTCTCCGTTAAATGTGTTATTTATCTCAGTTTCCTTGTTCGTGTTAATTTTTGAGCAATGTTCTTTCTGTCTGATATCATCTTGGAAAATCCTGCCTTATCACTCGATTTTCTCTGAAATTAAACTGCATGGGTGGAGATAACATTCCGTAACTTGTAATAACCCAAGTGTCGAGGCGTGAGGGGATGAAACGGAAGAAACATAGTATATCTCAGAGTTGTAAAAAATGTTATTTTTGTGTTTAAACTTTCTTAGAATTTTTCCAAGAAATCAAATTTAGACGCATGGACTCCGTACTTTTATTTTTTTGGGCTTCTGCAAATAATTACAGTTATTGATCGGAATTGGGCGAATTTCGTTTGGGCAGGCGCTCTGTTGGCTCTTAGGGATGGAAATATATTGATCTGATAGTCGTCGTCTAATCTATACGCACAATGTCTTACTTTTGCGTCTCAGTTTATCGGAATTTCAGTTAATGAAATCAGTATTTCTCAAAATGAAAAGGTTTAATTGATTCTGGAGAACATTCTGAGCAAATATGCACACGCTCCGGTGGTTTTGCCGGCGTGCTTATCTGCAAAGCAGGCAGTAGGCATTTTATTGGTTGAAAAGGAAACTGGAATTCATGTGTGTATGTACAGTAGAGATAACATGCTTAGCTTCCCTAGTTGGCTTATCGTCTGCACAGTAACTAAATGCACTCACGTTTTGGTATGTGCTTATTTAAAAGCTTTTCCTCCGAACCCGATATCTAAATGAAGTACATTACGTTTAACGTGCCTCTTTTCCCCTTAAGACAGGTTGAATGAGATAGTTTTCTAGTCATAAAGGAGATCATATTCGAAATAAGCGTTTTAATTTCAGCAGCTGCAGGAAACATTAATTAAATATAGCCTTATTAATGATGCAATAATATACTTTAAATGACTAAAATTCGTAACAAATTAAAGAGTCTTTATAAGTTTTTAACGTGACTCATTTTCTTCACGCTTTACGTTAACACTCCTTCACAATGGAAGGTTTTGTGTGATTATGAAAGAAATTACTGTGGTCACTATTCGATTTATTTTCAAAAGTGTTGAGAAAACATGCAAACTACACACTTAATTTTTTTTACGATATCTAAGAGTTAGAAATTCCTCGTCATGGCATAAGGAGCTCACTATGGTTAGCTACCACTATTGTGCGCTAAATTGGGAATTCAGGAGGACCCAATTTCGTATCTCGGTTGCGGCAGAATTTCAATATTTCTTCCTTCCTTTACCACTGCCAAGAAACCACTGTGAGCGGATGCCACCATGTTTAGCTAGCACCATAGTGTGATATATTACCATTCCGACGGGCCCGAAATCGTGTCTCGATTGCGGTAGAATTTCAAAATTTCTTCCTTCGTTGACGAAATTATCCTTGTCTCTCGTACCGGCAAACCTATGTTCAATTACGCGCACGTTACTTCAGAATTTGGTACATTTTTCAATGAAACATACATACAATACATAACGTTTTCAATGAAAATATTGCAAATTATTCTCCGATTTCAACAATTGCATATTTTCTTGGTAACCTGAGCAATGGCTTTAAACGGGAAATTCGACCCGGTCATTTTACGCCTTTTCTAATAGATGAGCGAAAAGTACATTCACAATTAAATAATCGTTCTGTTACTGTTTTGTTTTTGAGCAAACCTATGTCGGCGATATTAATGAGATTTTGTAAATTTATGATGAAATACATAAAAAATTATATTACATAATATAATGTCCATATTATTCAGAAGAAAAGGATACATATTGTCTACCGAGCAAAGCTCGGTCCCCAGGTACTAGGTAATTATGAAGGAAGTGGCTTGTTAAGGATGAATGAGTGGAGTACTGCCGCAGACCGAGTGAATGTTTTTGTGAATGGTCTCGTGAGTCTGTATTTTGGTAACTTGTTGCGCTCAAAGGCTTTTATATTCGAGGCCAAGTGCACGGGCCTGGCGACCTTTACTTTCGCTTGGATTCATCTAACTTCGGAATAATCTCCGGGTCGATTGCGACCCTAGCGATGATAGAAAAAAGACTCTACACCTGAATACTATCCTTTGAGCTGCCGCGTGGGCGTGTGGCAGCGGGATTTAGGACACCAGCCGTGTAAAGTTGTGAAGATAACGTTTTGGGAGGTGAAATGGTAAAGTGTATTATGGGTGTTTTCTTTGGAGCTCAGTTTTTATTTACAGATCATTTAAAAAGTGTAGAAAGAGCGATTTTTTATAATTGTCTGTTCGGCAGTGTATCTATCATATTTTATCGCCTCTGTGGGACCTTGAAATGTAGTATGGCAACAAAATGACATTCTCTGTGTCGCTCTGAAACACACCTGTTCTGAATTTCGCAAGCATACTAAGCCTGGCGTGTGGGCTCCTAGTCTATAGCGGCTCCCAACTTAATCCATCTAAAAGCTGAGAAAAAGTGTATGTTCAGTCGTAGCAGTTTTTAACGAAGGCTTTCCTTTGTATTTTATTTATTGTTTTGGTAAAATCTTTCTGAACAGGGTCCCAAATGGTCGTGGCGTATTCGTGGTTTAGCCTAACCTGAGCGAATAAGCATCTCTCTTTTACTTTTTCATCCGAGAACCTTCCTATCATACGCTTAATAAAACCTAGTTTTTTTAATGCTGTGCCGCATATGTTTTGTACGTGTGTTCCCTACGATATATCAGAAGTTAAGGTAATTCCAAGATATTTGACTATTTCTGAGGTCTTTGTTTACTCCACGCACAGAGTAGATAGTGCAGTGGTGTTATGAATTCCGCAAGACTGTTGCATTTATTTCGATTTTCTTCTAGCTCCTACTCTTAAACTCGGGGTAGTTAGAGCGAGATTTATCTCGAGTCATAGTAGTGAATATATTCTAATTTCGTTTACTGATTTAATATTAGCGGTTTGAGATTTTGAATTTAATATGGCTATATTAAATACTCAGCAAGTATGTTTTAGATGGCTGAACATTTGAGTAATTACTAAAAAAATGTGCATTTAAGGCTTTAACTTATTTATCTCTCACCAAACGCTGAAGTCGCCATCATATCCTGACGTTTTTTGAAGTATAATTGTGAATTACAGATTCATATTCTTCTACATTATCAATAAATCTTACGAACTATGTATTTGGCGTTCCATTTCTGAAATTATCTGTGAGACAGAAATGCCTCACTGTTTTTTTTATATAGTCACCATGGAGCGCCCAGCCGTACCAAATCCGATGGATACGAGCTTCAATATTGTGGCAAATGTCTGGAAAAGATTTGTTGAAAGTGACCGATACTTTGGTGTGATTTAAAAACGGAAGATCTTTTTCATTAAAACGTTGCCAACCTGTGTGTTTTTTCGCATGGTTATATGCAGCCCAAACAACTGTTAGGTCAAAGGTCGATATAGATACATGTTGAAGTGGACTCGTGATATTTATTCATTTTACAAAATCCTGCTTTCGCTGGTGAAGTGCTTTTCCTATTAAAAACCAAAACTAAGGTACAAAATATGCAGGTATTATTTTACGAATATATTTCTCATGGCGAAATTTGCCCGGCCAAAGGCGTCAACTTCAGCGTCATCTGCATGGAACTATCGCATTTGGACTTCAACCAAGGCCGCTTTACACGTTTCATTTTATTGTACAAACGAATGCTTGAACTCATTCTAGAGGGAAATTTTAGTAAAAAGCGGCAAATCGTATGATTGACTGAATAACTGATGGGAAATAGTCTGCTCTAATTTCTATTCGTTTTATTGTACAATCTATCATACATTCGTTTGTACAATAAAGTGTACCGTGTAAAGCGGCCTTTACGGAAGTAATACGCTTATAACTTTTAAAGATACGTGGTTAGATGCCTACGTTTATTTTGTAATACACTTCGCAAGAATTTTCGCCTCTTGTAAACAGTTTCAATTAAAAGCTTGAGTATGATTTCTCGAACAAGTAGACTTTTTCCTGCTGTAAACTGAGTAATATTCATAAAGAGTCCATGTTAAAAACTCCACTTTCAAAGCTGAATTACTGTAAAACTAGCCTGGGGACCCTATTTTAGTTTATCTCAGTTTATGAAACACACTTGAAAGGTACTACATTCAATTATAACTCGTAATAAAAACGATGCACCGTTCTACTATATTTTAATGCTGCAAATACTGTAATAAGCTAAACAGACTTGTTTTGTTTGTTTTGAAAATGACGCTATAGACTCGAAAGCGATAGACAGCATTGAAACATAGTGAAACTGTACATTGTTTTTATTGTAAGTTACTTTCTCTCCTCTTTCAGCAACGTAGCGCCAAAATCAATTGATTTGATACTACATTCAAGTTTCCATAAGATCTGGAATGAATGGCTGAGACCAGAGCCTAAAGCTTTAAAGCTACGGCCTGGAGTCGTAGATTTGACTGTCACTACTGAAAATAAGTGCATATAGGAAAGTTAATTCGCATTTCAGTTAATGAAATTAGAATTGCTGGACGCAGTGCTCAAGGAGTCACTTAATTTAAAACATAGAGTAAAGGTGATGTCAGTGGCAAACATTGAAGATCTTGGCTCTACTGAAGATAGCATTTCCGAAATTGAAAACTGTTTCTTCTTAATTGTGTAACAAAGGCTAAGCAAAAAGTGCAAATTTATATTGATTCTTCTTCTTCGTAGTGGAATCTGTCTTCCGACAGGTTTCAACTGGATGCCCTCCATCGCAGTCGGTCCTGGGCATGTTCTTTCATTTGCCTGTAACTTCGGCCATTTTTTATGTCATCGAGCATTCCCATTCTTTTTCTTCCCCTTTCTCGCTTTCCTTCAATTTTTCCTTCAATAATTCTTCAATAAGACAATTTTGGCGTTATATATGACCCATCCAAGCTGTCTTCCTCTCTTTTATTTCCCTCAGCAGTTTTCTTTCTTCTCCTATTGTCGTTAGTACTTCCTCATTTCTCATTCTATCCGTCCACTTCACCTTAAGCATTTTTCTCCACGACCACATTTCGAAACTTTTAAGTACTTTTCATCTTTCTTTTTTGACTGTCCATGTTTCGCTGCCTTAAGTCACCACACTCCCTACAAAGTTTGATTACTCTGTTGATGAATATATTGTATTTAATTAAAAATATATAGAGTAGAGATTTACGATGGGTTCGACTTACGATCTGAGCTGATTTTGCGCGCGCTTTTTAAAATTTCAAATTTCTCCGATTTTGTTTTCAATATTGATAGCGTTTTAAATATTGGTTTAATAATATTTTTAATAATTTTCAATCAGGATGTTTCCTATGCATTGGCTCTGTCGCTTACACTGAATGGATTGGCCTTGGTGCTCTTAAAACCGACTCCTCGTCCGGAAATAATGCCGATTCAACATACGATGGAATTCGCTTTACGATCGGTCCTCCGGAACGGATTTATATCGTAAAGCGAGGGTCTCCTGTATATGTTCAAGTGGAGATTGATGAATAAGGAATTGACGAAAAATAAAAAAAACATTGACAAACGAGAAGAACAAAACATCTTTTGTTGGGGACCACTTTTTTTAGTAGTGCTAAACGTGTGTCTATTCCGTGCTGGAGTCGTATGTATGTACAATTTCTCCGCCGGCCGCAGTGTGGGATACCTGGAGAGAGTAAAATCAATAGAGGCGAGACGGACGAGATGTCTAGTTTGGGTCCCGGCGTGACATGATCCTTTGAGACTAGCCCTGCTCAGCGAGTCGGGGGTAGAGGGAGGACTCTTCCCAACCGTGGCATCGGAAGAGGTGAGACTCCATTATCGAGGCGGAGGTGAGGTATTACGCTTTCACGTTCGGGTGCACACTCTGGCTGGCCCCTGCTGTCTTGTCTCTCCCCCCTCCCATTGCCTCCCCCTTTGGGGTCTGTAGAGCGCCCGGCAGGCGGCTGATATTCTGAAGGTCGCGGTCTCGATTTTGCCTCCGCGGGCCTGGCTGTCGCAACGCCTGTCCCGTCTATCACCTTCATCATCCACAGCTCTACATCCACGAGAGCTATGTACGAGGTGACGAAGTAGGAGTAGCAGATGAGTAAATAAAAATAAAATCTGCGAGACGTTAAAAATACCTTCATGAAACGATGAAATAGGTTAATTTCGGTTGATGCAGTGACGGCATGGATCGATTTTCACCACTCAATATTTAATAAGACTAAGAAAATCATCGTAAAACACACCAGTGTTACAACGTCACAACAATTAGCAATGGTAATAATGAACTTTACCACCACACCGTAATCACCATCATCCACAGCTCTACAGCCCGGTGTGGGCCTTGGCTTCCTCTACAATGTGCCTCCATTCATTTCTTCTTTTTGCCTTCTCCCTCCATCTCGTGACTCCCATTACCTTCAAGTCTTCTTCAGCATCCTGTAGCCATCTCTTCCTTGGTCTACCTCTCTTCCTGACCCCTTCCATCTTGTTATTTATAATTAATTTTGGCATTCTTTTGATTCCCATTCTTTCTACATGACCAAACCATGCCAGCCGTAGTGCTTTGGAGAATCTAACTATGTCCTCCTCTTCTAGAATATCATTTATCTCCATATTCCTTTTAATCCGCCATCTCTCTCCTTCTTTAATTGGGCCATAGATCCTCCTTAGTATCTTTCTTTCAAATTTCTTAAGGATTTCTTCATCGCGTTTTGATAGAGTCCACGTCTCAGCCCCATAAGTTACTACTGGTCTTATCAGGGTTTTATAAATCTTCAATTTTGTGTTCCTTAACAGCAAAGTTGATTTGAGGAGAGGTACATTCGCAAAAGAGGCTTTGTTGCCTTCCATCACTCTGTGGTTGACTTCATCAGACACTTTATTTTCATTATTTAATATGACTCCCAGGTAAGTAAATTCCTTGACCCCCTTAAACTCATAACTGAAAACATAACCCGTCTATCATCTGTTGGGTTTCATTTCGAGCTTTAATGCCGGGATATCAACTCAAGGTATTTCGAGCGAAGTATCATTTCACCTAGAAATAAATGAATTTTGCCTCATTTTAAAGAGAATTTTCGTACTCTTCCCTAGATACCAGAAAATCTGACCCTTACCGACCAACTTTCCTAGATTTTTGACGGAAAATTCATGCCATTTCACTCGGGAGATAGTGATAGAATGCTCTCTAGAGAGACCTTATTTAAAAAATGAGGAAATTATAACTCTTAGATCTCGTCTAAAAATTACAGGGTGTGTTTTTTTATGTTTTTTCGACTATATTTGAAAAGAGATCATATTGTCACCGCGGAAAGTTTTTCAGGATCACAAAAAACCTTCCTTTATGGAGGAGTTTTAAACGTACCGCGCGATAAATTTAAGTTACATTAGAGACTTATACAGATATTTTAATTTAATTACTTAGAATTTCAGTCATAATAAGGTACATTATTGCGGCATTAATAATGCAATATTTAAATGATGCTTCCTTCAGCATCTGAAATGAAAACGTATACTTCGAACGTGGTTTTCCCTATTACTAGGATACCATCTCGCTCAAACTACCTTAAGTTCTAAATTGAAAAGGAATGGACAACTCCACCAAAACAGACCCATCCAGTACATGGGGAATGCTAGAAAAATAAGTATACTCCGTCTGCTTAAGGTTGTTTGAGCGAGATAGTTCCCTAGTCGTAATGGAGACCATATTCGAAGATTACTTTTTGATTTCAGCAGCTGTAGAAAGTATGGATTAAATCTTACATTATTAATGGTACAATTAATCACTCATATTTGACTGAAATTCTAAATGATTGAATAAAAACATGTATATTTAAATTTGACTTTTTTATTTCACGCAGTACGTTTAAAACTCCTTCACAATGAAAGGTTGGGCCCCGAACAAAATTACTGCGATGACTGTATGATTTATTTTAAAAAAATAGTCAAGGAAACATGAAAACTCCACATGTTAATGTTTTTCCGAGATTTAGTGTTAGAAATTCCTCATCGTTTGAATGAAACTATCTTCGTTGTGACGGAGCAGTAGCTTTTTTGTGGGTTATAGTATAGGATAGTGAGAAATCATGTTTCTAAAGGAACAACACCCTTGAGAAGGAAGGAATTATTGAAGGAGAACAAAGGAAAACAATTTTAACGAGGTTGAACCATGTTATGGCATCATTTGTGATGAAATTCGTCATGAACGAAAATAATTTGACTTCCCGGGATTCGAACCCGGAACTCCCAGTTGCCGGTAAGGTGCCACACTGCCGTGTCACCAATGTGTAAATACACCCGTACGAGTGACTTCGTACCATTAATTTGTTCATGCAGCGTTTTGGCATAAGTTGTGTTGTTTCAAGTGATACTGCAATGTTTTATGCCTCTTATCTTCCCCAATAGGCATCGATCGAGGAAAAATGTTGTCCGTGCTTGTCAAATCTAGAGCTTTAACTGAAGATTAAAATAAGTTTGTAAACTCCGCTTGTGAGCATCCGTCTCACCTGGGTTTAGACAGCTGAAGATGACACAATGTGGAGTTCACAAAGTTGACATATGGTCATATGGTCTATGTGGTAATGGAAAAGAAAACCCTCAATACAAGTTACTATGGGGAAGAAGAGAAAAGTTGTTGTTGTTTACTTTGACTGTTGAGGAAGAAATATAAAAGAAGTTGGCGAATATATTTGTAAATCTTCCGAAGGAAATAAAGAAAGACGAAAAAAATTGTAAGTAGTGGTCTGAAAATTAATTCAACCGTTGCTGTACGACAAAGTTACTTGAATTCTTCCATGATGTATAACCTCCACTAAGTCAAGTCTACAACCGTTTCATTTGTGCAGAGCTTCAATTTCGTCGAATTCGCCATGCACTCTATATCGATTTGGGTACCGTAGCAAACTGAAAATGCGGTGGTAAACCTCGCGATTGCGTGCATATGTACCGTGGAATTAAAGGAGAGAATTGATTGGAGCCACGAGTCACGATAACACAGGGAAATGTCGAAGCCCTCAATATGTGCTACTTAGCCTATGCCATTTAAAAGGTTTTTATATGCTCGTATCATCAGCACATTACAAATTCTTATCTTACCCTTCCCGAGAAAGACTTAATAATAATAATAACAATTTTATTGACGAGTAATAAAAAACATTTACAAAATATAATCGGCGTACATATTTTTACAGGAATGACAAAATATAGTTGAATCACTTTGACGTATAAAATGACAAATAGAAATTTTACATATAAATTTTAATATAAATATACAAAATAAATAAGCAGATTCAATGTAGATACAAAGGAAATTTTATTTGACAAGTTTGCTAGTTTTATATTAAATGGATCTATGTGACTGCATTCACAGTTAATGTTGCGCATTGCCTTACTTAAAGGTGAGTGAAAAGCGTATTTTCTAAATGCATGAGGGGGTGAAAACATAAATGTGTGACTAGTGTTCACAGTAGGGATATGGAATTAAGTCAATGCAAGTAGATGGCCGGAGTCGATGTCTCCATGTTACAGACGGTGTTAGAATATGAGGTCCAAATGCAATCGACGGGTAGCCCGGGGTAACAAATTTAGTAAGGACGTAGTCATATCATCCGTATATATTATTTCTCAAAGGTGTTTTTTTTCGCAACGCCATAACTCCCATAATTCTTCATCAAAATTAATGATTCAAACATCGTTTTAAAGATTTTGTTTCCCGATATTGACGAAAAATAGACAAATGGTTTAAATCTAAAGTTTTTGTTAAAAAATTTAACATTAAGGTTTTTGTTAAAAAATGATACAGTGCCATCTGTTGACAATATAATCAACTAATATGTTGGCTATGGTTACGTGCTTAAAATACTGTAGGAGGCGCCATCTATTAACACATCGTTTAGTTAGATTGTTTACATTCTACTTGCAATCAGTGTGACCGTTTACTGTTTACGTTTACGTTATGTATCTCTAACACAAGCATAAATAACATATAATTGTTCGTGGGAAGAAAAAGGTAAAAGAACAGGAAGAAAGAAGGAAGAAACAGAAAGAAGCTGCATACTGTGCGAAATATTCGCACGGGTCAGCTAGTATATATTATTTCTCAAAGGTGTTTTTTTGGCGCAACGCCATAACTCCCATAATTCTTCATCAAAATTAATGATTCAAACATCGTTTTAAAGCTTATATTCCCCGCTATTGACGAATTAGACAAATGGTTTAAAATTAAAGTTTTGGTTAAAAAATTCAAAATTAAAGTTTTTGTTAAAAATTGATCAAAAATTAACAGTGCCATCTGTTGAAAGTATAATCGACTAATATGTTGGCTACGGTTACGTGCTTTTAAGACTGTAGGAGGCGCCATCTATTAGCACATCGTTTAGTTAGATTGTTTACATTCTACATGCAGTCGGTGTGACCGTTTACGTTTACGTTCTGTATCTTTAACACAAACATAAATAACATATAATTGTCTATGGGAAGAAACAGGTAGAAGAACAGTAAGAAAGAAGGAAGAAGCTACATACTGTGCGAAATATACGCACGGGTCAGCTAGTCATAGTTAATGGGATGGAGATTAAATTTGTAAGATGAATCTACGTTGGACACTCTCAAGAGCTTTGATATGTACATTATGGTATGGGGACCATACGATGGAGGCATAGTCAACAGTAGGACGGGTTAATTTACAATACAAGATCTTATAGACATAAATGTTATCAAAATCTGTGGAGATTCTGAGAACAAAACCCATTGTTTTTTGTAGATTTTATGATTATTGGATATGATTTTTAAATGTCAGTGAAGAATCAAATGTAAGACTTGAGTTGCCTTCAAGGAAAATTCTGAGCGTAAGCAACCCTAATAAAAATGGACTCGCACAATACTTAAATTAATGATATTCTCGTGGCCAAAGAAATCTAAGCTGGTCAACTTGTAGGAGAGACGTTGGAACAAGTGGAGCATTTTAATTACTTGGGTTGTGCGCTAAAAGGAAATGGTCCCATTAGCAAAAAGATAAGGAGAATAGCGCTAGCGAAGGAGGCGTTTAGTAACTGAAGGGAGCTGATGACGGGGACCATGAGTAAGGATATCAAGAAGAGGCTGGTGTAGAGCTTGATATGGAGTGTAGCGTTTTTGGTGCGGAAAAGTGGACTCTGAGAAAGGACGACGAGAAATAACCGCAGGCCATGGAGATGTGGGTGGGGAGGATGATAAAGAAGGTGCGGTAGACAGCAGGGAAGGCAAAACACTCTTATCACCACGATTTTACTCCTTTCGCGTAAATTTCAGGGTGTTTTACTCGACATTGTAACTCGTGACGTTCAGTAAAACCTACCTTTAACCGGTAGATAACTAAAATGAACTTAATGGAAAACCTTTGTGGCAGGGGTTGCTAGGACACCAGCCGTGTACAGATGTAAGGGATAAGGTTTTGGGAGGTGAAATGGTGACCTGTATTGTGGGAGTGTATTTAGTGGAGTTCAGTTTTTATTGTGGTCGCCTATTGTGCGCGGAAAGAACTTTTTTTTTGTACCTATCTGTTCGGCAATGTATCTCTCTTATATTATCGTTACATATTATCTTGTCTGACCTAGAAATGCAGTGAGGCGTCATGATAATATTGAGTAATGTTGATGCTAGAGGTAGAAGACTTTATTTGCCTCATCATCATTGGTCTTTCATAAGATTGGTTGACTGCAGCCCTCCGTCTTTCCTTGTCTAATGCTAGCACGCTTACTTCCTGGTAGCTCTTCTTAAGTACTCTCTTCTTTATTTATCCAATGTATTAATCAGGTTAATACGTTAATTAACCAGGTTTCGAAGGCTTCTAGTCTTTTGTAGTCAGCTTTTCCAAAGGTTCATGGTTCCGATCCGTAGAGTGCCACGCTCCCCGCGACTGTCTTCACCTCCTCAGCAGAAATATGAAATATTCCGATTCATAGTGGTTCTTTGACTTGCGCAGTTAATTCTTTCTTGCTCGTGGTTTGCTTCTCGAATATTTCGTATCTCAGAACTCAGTTTTACATTCAACGTATGGCAAATCAATCCGTTCCCGGTATCTGAAATTTCAGATTCATTTTTTAAATTTGTGTCGCTGGCAGAGCTTGTCGTGGAGCAAATTTTGCTATAGCTGCTTGTAGTATTTTGAGAGACGTTGCGTTGGAAACACTTCACAGCTTTTTACCTCGTAGTTGTTCTGCGACAAATCTTCTGTCTCGGAAAATTCGTATGTTGAGCTGGTCGTCAGTCGAGGTATCGCTCTGTCGTCATTTTATGATTGAAATGATATATGTATATACTTAATTTCTCTTCTAAAAACAGTAGTCATTGACCGTTATTGCTCTTGTTATACGGATGAATCGTATCTGTATTAGGAATTTGAAGTAACCGCATAGTTTCCCCCCTTATGAAGAAAGTGATGGACTCGGAATTACCGGGAAACCGTTTTATTACCTCTAATCTCTTAAAGTTTTTTGACCTCAGAATCTCCATCATTTGCCGATATGTCCAGAAGTTGCTGCTTATTCACAGTGAGCGAATATCTAGTGGTTTTTTGTGCAACTACTTGATTTGTGTTTGTTGCAATAGCAGGAATTATAAACGACTGATGATCTCTCGACCATGGCATTTATTAGGGACTTCTATCAATGATGTATCATGTCTTTTAACGCCGCGTAATTTGCGTATGATTGAACTCCATTGGTGACAAAAGAAAATCACTTGCAGTATCTCATTCATAAAAAATTACTTACGACTAGTTTCGACGTCATTACACCATTTTCAAGTGAAGATTCATAGCTCTGAACCTGTATCTTAAATGGTCCACTTGAAGATGGTTTAGTAACGTCGAAAAAAGTTGTATTAAATATTTTATTTGTGCAATACTGCAAAGGTTTTGCTTATGGCGTTATGGAACAACTCACCATCTCACCGAAATCTTTATTTTATTATTGAACTCCAACGTTATAAGCATTAATACAACACAGATTAGTGGGAGATGGAGTTTAATTAGCTTCATAACCTCGGATAGTTGAATGTGTAACCAAGGAAAATGGGTAAAAAGGTAGAGTTGCTACTTGTCTATGTCATTTCTAAGTCCGCTCTTCTATTTCTAGTCTCAAGAGTATGTCGAATAGAATTGTGTTTATTTTTTCATTACCTAAAATTAGCCCGACCCTGTGGAATACCTCAGGCCTGCATCTATCCATTCATGGGTCTTAAACTCCGGTCTTATTTTTTATATGTATCATGTGGTCACTACTTGATTACTATACTATTGATCACACTTCTGTGTGCATTATTTACCTCTTTCCGGTAAATTTCGTTGAAGGTAGTTAGAGCGAGATATTTCCTTAGTCATACTGGAGACCATATTCGAATTATACATTTTAATTTCAGCAGCTGTAGGAAGCATGAATTAAATTATAATTTATTAACGTTGCAATAGTATTGGAAGAACTGTCAGTGACTGACATAGACTGAAATTTTATATTAAATTACTAAAAATTTCAGTAATATAAAAGTATACTATTGCACGTTAATAAATTTAATAAAGATATCATATATGAAAGGAGTGTGCTTCGTCGGTTTGGCCATGTTGAGAGAATTTATTTATTGTGTTTAATGTTCGCCCAACATATACATAATTATAGGGTGAACAAGCCAAAAGTATAAGTACAAAAATTAAAAATAAACTGGTCACAGCCACAAAATAATAATAATCAATATTACAAATACTGAAAATACTAACTAAATAGGTCACAGTCGCAAAAAACACACAAATCAACCTAAATCACTTCACAAACAGATTCTTAGCTTCTTTTAAAAAGTAGTATTTTCTTGTGTATAAGTCCAGGTCGTTGCAATGCTTGTTATATATTACACAAATCCTTTGTATTGGCGAATTTGCACAATAATTGGTATTCGCCCTTGGTATGTAAAAGGTTCTTTTTAACCTACTATTAACATTAGGAACTATGATTCTTATTTCCTTTAATAACTCATTAGTTAGTCCCTTATTGATGACATCATGAAGAAATAGCAGATCGTTTATGCAGAATGGATGACAGTCGAATAATGAAACAGATATATAAGAGTGAAATGAATGGTGCGAGAGGTAGAGGTAGGCCGAGAATGTTGCGGTTGAGGAAATTCTTTGGAGGAGGAATATTAGGAGTCTTAAAAACAAGAGGGCGTGTATGAACTAGTGCATGGGGGTAAATGGGGCAAAAGAGATTTGCAAGGATAGGTCAGTATGGAGGAAAATATTGAAGCAGAGTTAGGTGTACAAATGTGTATTTATGAGTGAAACCTAGTGACTGTGCCTACCCCGGAAGGGAACGGCGTGATTGGTAAGTATGTATGTAATAAGGATATCTCTTTAAGTCTTTAACTTGACTCATTATGTTCGTGCGGTACGTTTAAAACTCCTCCATAAAGGAAGGTTTTTGTGATCCTGAAAAAATACTGCAGTGACAATATGATTTATTTTCAAAAATTGTTCAGAAAACTTACAAACCTTGTTAATTTGTTGACGAGACCTAAAAGTAATAAATTCCTCATTTTTTAATCGAGGTCTCTCAGGAGTGCATGCACGAACCATTTCCAATGTAATCGGGCTGGTATTTTTCGTCAAAAATCTGGGAAAGTAGTTCGGTTAGGGACTGATATTTTTGTCTTTTTGGAAAGGTGAGATTTTTTTCTTTAAAACTTAATTAAATTACTTAAAAAAACTTAATTAATTAAAATCATAATTATTGATTTCTAGGCGTAATGATATTTCGCTGAAACTACCTTTATAAGCCGGAAATCTGGGTAGTGATGAAAATATTGGAAATCGGTTCGGGCGTTTTTCGGTAGCCGCTCGTGTACAAACATTTGAAACCCTTTTTTTTCAAAATTCAATGGGTCTGCGTAAACTTAAAATGCTACATTATGACCCTTGCGACGAACCTGAAAATATTCGAAATCTTAGCTCTCTCTCGTGCTTCGTAGTTGAGTAGTGTAATCTGTGAACATTTCGTCTTGAAGGAAGAGAAACAGTGGTTAAATTTTCCACACGTTTAATTGCCACCGACCTTGGTCGGGGGTAATCAAAAGATAGCCATTTTGGCGTCATCAGTGTGCCGAAGAGCTGAAACCTTGGTCGGCGGTTATTAGGAGTGTGGAGAATTGTAACTAGTGATTCTCTTTCTTCAATATGTGCATATATTGTTTCCACAAAGCGAGTGCCTATACTCAAGCATGTGACTGCGAACGTTGTTGGAAAGTAAATGAAGTAAAACTCGGTCCGACTTTGTGGAATTCCACGTTAATTTGTAAAAATAACTTTCACACTCCACTGGTCAGTTCACTGACCAATTTATTGCTCGATCCGGATTTCGATGCCTGGCATCATCTTCAGGTGTTCACGGACTTACTTCTTCAACATTCTTTCCTACAACTGACAGTTGCTGGGAAGAATGGAAGTAGCTTATGTGAAAATATGGGCTTTCCAAGACCGCATTCACTCCTAACCTATGTTCCTAAAACTATGGTATTTTCTTGAGCGATGTTATTGTCGTATATTTTGTTCGGTTTCGTATTGAAAGGTATTACACATTTAAATCCATTCGTTTTCCCTTGAGATGCTGCTACAGCATTTAACAGGTGCTATTAGAGCTCCCAATTGTTGAAGTGATTTTCCTCTATGTCGTTTGTCTGTATCGTCAGTATGTATGCTCTCATTAAATATTTCATAGGCGTCGTGGAGGTGACTCAATAAAATAAACGTAGTTTTATGTACAAAAATCTAGCCCTATGTCTGTTAATAGCATAGAGTTAGTAGCATAAAGAAACAGCTTGATTCACAAATACCTTTTGGTGTGTGAAGTACCAATCGGGTGACATTTCAGTTTAACTTCCAATGGAAATGGGAATTATTCATTGTTGTTACAGTCCCCTGGGCAAGTACCGGTTAGTACAATAATTTTCGGAAGAACTTATTTCTGTTATCGATTCTTTGCTTGGAAAATATAGTAGGCTTGTGCGTAAATTTGGGATCAGAGTTACCAGTCGACATGGAATGTGTCATGCTTCATTGATCTCTCAGTGGTGTGTTCAAGCAGAGACTCTCTAGTCTCTCCCTTAACTCCTTTCAATGATCTCTTAATTATAAATGTGACCTTAATGGAAAAAAGGCTTTATAGACTTAAATTTCAAGTCCAACGATGAGTGTTGTGCACTGAATCAGCTGTTTGAATCGTCCGCGTTTCTTCATATTTTATTTTGCCCTCTACTTAAAATAAACACATTCGAGAAGCTACTTTAGACGATCCTTGATGCTAATGTTTCTCCCGGCGTTATACTTTACCGCATGAATATTGATTCGTCTTTCTTCTTGTATCAGCAATTCCTTTGTCGTCGCTATCTCAGAGAGGTCATCGACCTCATTAAAATCTATTCATGGTCACCGCCTCGAGACCGCTCAAATCCTTGACGCGCTAGCAAAAATAAGGACGGTATTACTCTTAAAACGTAAGTAATCCAAGTTTACTCGGGGCTGTGAATGTGGTCGAGGATGCATGTCCATCGTTATGTATTCCTTTGCGTGTTCCCCGCCGCTTATCGCTGTGAGACAGCATGGTTTTCGCTATTCATCGGGGTGGTATCGGTCGAGCGAGGAGTAGAAAGAAATTGGCTCTAGCGACCCAGTGGAACGTCCGTACCTTAGTTTCGAACCGCCCGTAGCTTTTCCGTTCATCCAGCCAGCGTAATTCATCGCTATCACAAGAATGTGATGATCTCAGGAGTTCGGGGATATTTTGTTGTGCTCGCATACCCTCAATGCGAGCGGAAGTTGTCCGTGTGCCGTGTTGCCAGCCAGAATAGTGCTCATATCTCACGAGTGAAGTATTTTCACGTGAATTAGTTTGCCGACAGACTAATGATATACTCCGGGGTACGGATTTTCTTCTGTATTACTGATGATTCGTTCAATAACCTTCGACGCGAACGCCGTCGTATATTGATCCGTCGACAAAAATTTATCGCACAGCTTATGTAAGATAACGGTAAAGGTGAAATATCCTTCCTTCAGTGATTTTTTTCTTGAGCATTATACTCAGCGCGTTGTCATGATATTACCATCGAAGTAGTGGTCGTTCATTAGCGAAAGCGGTCAATCAGATACCCAAGTCATCCCTTTTCGAAATCAAAAGATTGCGTACTAAGTACACAGAGAACTCTTCATCTCAGTTCAGGCACAAATGTTTTATGTAGATAAATAAGTATTTGCAAGTTTGGGGGTTTTCTTGCCATTGGTTTTGTGAAACGGTATATTCACTAAGCGTATGAAATAATGTTTTCAGTAACAGTATGCGATGTAATAAACTGTTGTTTTGAAAGACATCGAGTCATTGAAGTATTGTAGACATATCGATACTCTTGCTTGTTCTTACGTTCGGAACAAGCTGCCTCTTTAAGTTATACCCGGGATACTCCTAATTTTTTAAAGTATCAGCGAAAGGACTTCCTCGTTCCTTCTGCGAATCAATAATCACGTCCTGCTCTTGTCTCTTAAGAAAGACATAATGTTGCGTCCACGGGCCGACGGCTGAGATGTAAATGAGAACGTATTATGCCGTCCAATTTTAAAGTTTTTGCGGTCTACATCTAATCCGAATTGTAAGTGAGATCTGGCAACGTCGGCCTCGTTGACGAGGGGGAACGGTTCGGCTTGATAAAGTTTTGCTGGGCATGCCGCACACCTTGTCGCTTTCTTCTGGGATCCATTGCTTGTATCGTTTGGCCAGGAAAAGGAGGCCTAAGCGATATGACGATTTTTACTTACATCCGCTCCTCTCGTCCAGAAGATGGTGTCGGAAGACACGTTCGTGTGAGAAGACTAACTTAGCTCCCTGGAAACGTACCAGGTTGGTTATTTCCACTGGATCACTCATCGTCTTGAGTGCGCCTCGTGAGCGTTCGATTGTCACAGAATTGCCGGGTGAATTTTTCGCAGCTTGATTTCTCCGCATGGGTGTTCAGGCGGGATTATTCGAAAAATTAATCGTTCCTTGTTTTATGTCGTGTCATTTGCTTTCCGAAAACCTTTTGTTCGCTTTAAGATGTTTAGCGTTTAAGTACCCTCACCATGTAAAATTATTTCAATACCATTTCGTTAAGTTTGCTTACTCATATTTTTGTTGCAGTGCTTAGAATTGTCGTTCTTTTTAAGTGTAGAAATTGAGCTAATTTCAGTCGTCATATTTTTATGACTGTTGGGCTAATTTTTCGCCTAGATTTTAGTTTAATGATTTGTAAATAAAATATATCTCGTCAACATCCGGAATAGCTGAAGTAGATGCATTCAAGAATCGTGTTGGTCGAAGATCCCATATTGTTACTTTTACTTAATGGCCCCTTTAAATCGAAGAAATACCTGGCTGCAGCTTTGCAACAACTTAAAATAATGCAACTCTTATTTTGTTGGAGGAAATTGACCAGCTTTTGTTTATGTCAGCATGTAACTCTGTGAATTACAGGTGGCTACATTAAGTGAATGATATCTCGTGATGAGTTGCGTTTGAAAATACGATTAATATTACCCAATTACGAAATTATTTGATTTTATTTAAATTGAAAATAACTTTACCATGATTTAGAGGTATGATAAAAATAAATAATGCGTTTCTTTAAGCCTGGTGAGGTAATTAGGATTCTTATTATGCAGCTCCGAAATAATGACTAAGTTTATTACTATCGGACGACCCATTCACAAAACAATTCCTCATCTAAGATGCTTGTAAAACCCGTCGAATTTATTATAGGTATTTAATTCCTTGTTATTTAAAATTTACTGTGACACGTGATGTATAAGTTATTATTTTATGTACTGTGTATTAAATGAATGTTTGTGTAAAAGTTCCATTTTGTTCTTCTAAAAGGAGGTGATCACAAGCTGAATTTCATCTCCAACACCAACAAATTAGGTATTGTCGTTTCAATTTTCCTGAGGTGAAAAAAAATGACTTGGCAGTGTGGTGGTAGATTATCATTCTTCCTTGATTGCCTACATAAACTAATAAAACATAAGGCTTCAATCCTGTATTTGTGATTGTAGCCTGGGCTATTTAAAGTAACTCATTTTCAATATTCAGATTAATTTTATTAAGTAACCACTTGGAAAGAAATGTGAAGCCTACTAATTTAAGGGTAACTTGTTGTTTTTCAGATCTTCTCTCCACCAAAGAAATTGTTCTGCCTTGCTGCCATTATCTGTCCCGAGCAACCATGTCAGCAATGGGGGCAGTTCCAATCAGGGTCATCAGGCGAATTCCCAGCAGGCAGTGGTTCCTTACATTCCCTCGCAAGGAGGCAATGCAGGGACGTTCCCACAGGGCTGTATACAGGACTCTTCTGTTGGATGGGGGGGAACAGGCTCCCGTCCTAGCCTTGCAGAGTTTCTGCAGCCTGAAGCTTTGGCTGAGGAGGAATTCCATAACCATCGCTCCTATATCACTGGCCATAACCGGTGAGTAGATGTCAATGTCCAGTCATTGTGGTTGCCAGCACGTTGCTGGAATTATAATTGACCCTATTAATATCACAATTGTTTATTATGATAAACATCTGTTGAACAATGCAGTGGTGTACTGTGGTGACTCATGCAAGTTACAGTGATAAATCATATCATTGTTTCTGCTTTGGTTTTTAATTTATGTATTCTGCATAGGCCTGTGTATCACATGCACATTTTTTCCCTGAAATCGTAGTTGAAAAGGGGGGTATAAGTCTTACATGAGTTCTGTGTCTCTCTGATTTTCATTGAATTAATGATATCTGTCAATGTTTGATCATTTTACAGGTTTAGGCATACACTTTTAACCCTTTTTGATTGTTTTAACTTGTATTTCATGTGAAAGATTGTGGGTTATGTTTGGTCATTCATCAACAACTTGCTCAACATTGCTCATTTTGATAAAGTTATTTCCATTTCCAAACATTTACAATAATTCTATTGACTGCATGTGACAAGTCATACACCATGACTGGTGGAGGCATAATGTTTAGGCTACGGGAGGGGCAATGAGACACTCAAAATCGGTGCTTGGTGCCTGAATTCATACTCACAAACTAAACATCATGGAGCTAGTTTTATTTGTTTCATAGAACTAGCAATTTATCATGGAGGAAAAAAACGTATGAACACTTATGGAAAGCTTGGATATCTGTGGAAAGTACTGTGGCCCCCAAAAATCTCGTGTTAGAAGGATGAAGAAAGCTGCAGTATTTTTTTCCAACAATTATAAAAGGAGGGGTGTGCATCTTATACGGGAGTGTGTGGTATACGGGTCTACACAGTACTCAGTATTTACTAAAATTTGAGGCAGTAAATGTGATCTTATGAATAACCTTTAAACGGTGGAATTTAAAGTCTCCGTTGTCATTGAGCTGGCTAGAGTTTTTCTGGGCAATTAAATTCCAGGCCCCAGAAGTTCCCTTTTGTCTGTCGGAACCCATTTTCCTTTTGAAATAATAGTTTTCTTTCATAAAATAAAGGCTAATAACTTAAAATATCACCAAATAGTGTTGCTCTTTTCTAAACTGATTCATTTTATCTAAGTAACCATAGAAGTTTCACCATTACTCTGCTGAATATTGATGGAGAAGGTGGAGAGAAAAATCATATGTATTAAACCAATTATGTAACTGATGGACTGGGTTAGAAGGGAAATGTTGAGCACTGTGGTGTATTAATTATGGAACAATTTTATTTTTTTATGTAGTGATTTATTTATAATCATTAAAAAGATGCGAACTATCAAGGTATAAAATTCCCATTTCCTTTTGCAGAAGTGATTACAAATTTTATGACTTGGCTTCATTCTTATTCACAGAGAAAGTAATTTTCGATTTACATTGTAACGGGATGAGTACCATGGTATAAGTCGAACAAATCCTATATGATATTCATTTGTATAAACTGCCCCATTGTTGGATTGTGCATTAATTTTCAATATTTCCTGGTTGAAAACAAATATTCAGTTGGTAATTTTGCCTGAATTTTCATTTTTGGAGCATTGCTCTATGATCTCATTGTATGAGAAAAGGTAAATGGTGGCTAAGTTATTGATTTGCTTTTTTTTCTTGTGTAGTCTCATTTTAGTTGGCTCTGGCCTCAGGATCACATTCCAGAAATTCTGAAAATTTTAATACAATATCTTTGAAGTGCATTTCATAAACTTAGATGGAGTAAAAGTAGGGTTTCCGGGCTAGATTCACTGTAATTTTTCCCTGAAAATGGAAATTTTAACATGGGCTCAAATGGAGATTGCTCGGATTAAAGCAGAGAAACATCAATTTGAGTAGGAAGTATATTCAGGCTTTGAATTAAAATTGTTCATAAGGAGTGAAAAGTCCTGAAATTTTTAATAAAAATAAAGAATAGGTATGTCACCTATTTTTTTAGTGGAATACTGGCATAATTGAAGTCAAAATGGGGTAGTTCCATACAAATGGCGCTGCAGTCATCTCCTACGGCTGGACAAATTTGGCCATTAAAAATATATCTGTGAATTTATCTGCACATTTTTGTACCTTTATTTTGTTTTTCAATCGGTTACCAATTGCATAATTGAAAGGAGGATATTTTAAACCTGATATATAAAAATGTGCACATAAGTATTTGTTTTGACTAATGCAGTCAAGCCAGACCCCCATTAATACTTTTTTTCTCCATGCAGCCTCTATCATCACACAGTCACTTGCCTGCCAATATATCCAAAGGAACTGGATATTGACTCAGAAGGAGAGAACGATCCCAAATGGCTAAGAACCAAGACTGTGATGATGATTGACGATTTCACAGATGTGAATGAGGGTGAAAAAGAATTGATGAAAATGTGGAATCTCCATGTCATGAAGAATGGGTGAGTTCAAAATTTTTCTGCCGTATTACATTTCTGGTTTACTGTTAGGTTTCCCATCTTATTAACTAAAGTGTATTAAGTGTAAATATGTAATAATCGGTCATCTTTCAATTTCTCTGTGAGTGGAACCTTTCTCTTTATTTTTATGATAAATGAAAGACCCATTAGCCAATGAATGCATGTGCCTTTCACTTTTATGAATGACTAATGTTCAAAACTCTGCATAATTTGTTGCTGCTATCATTAAGATCGTTATTGATGCAGAGCATTTTGTACACTTGGATATATGCAACAAATATTATTAAAAATAAGGACCAGTAACTTGATAAGAACTTGGATTTTAAAGTTCTTCACTTTTGCAATTTGACCTCAAAGGCATTCTAATAAGAATGTTTCCCATAATAATAATTCGAATTAGCCTACCGTGGATTTTGGAGATTTATGCTTACTCCTCTCCTTCATAAATTTGATATTTAGAGATCAGATATTCTCTTTGCGAGGTGAATTGTGAGATAGTCTAACAGCACTCTATTTGGCTATTATTTGTTTCCATGCTCTATTTAAAATCTGTTTCATTGCGAGTAGAATTCTATAATGAGATGAGTCCTATATTTTTTTAGTAAATGTCCTATTTTGATAGATGTTGAAAAAATTGTTTCAAGCCTCATCAGCTCATTTTCTTCTCTTTTTGGGTTTTAGCTGTGTGTTTTTTGTGTATTTCCTTTACCTTATATTTTTAAAATTGCAGGTACGTGGGTGATTGCCAAATCCCCCTGGCTTGCACAATGTTCGTGGAGGCGCATGGGAAAGAATTGCTGCTAAGGAACTTATATCGTAATTTTGTGTTGCATTTGTGCAGTCTTTTTGATTTTGGGCTCCTATCGCCGGTTACAGTTTATACTACCTTACAAAAGTAAGTAACTTTGTATCTATTGTAGTGTATCACTTATATATAAATATGTAATTAAAATGTTATTAATGTAGATACTGTCATTGCATCTCGACATATGGGAAATATTTTTGCAGTAAGTTCACTAATTTTGAAGATCTGTGCGGAGTGTAGCCTGACCATAGATTGTTTTGATAGGCAGTGTTCATTTATTGTTAAGCAATTTTAAATTTTCTTTGTTTGGTAAAAGTGATCTTTAAATTTAAATGGAAGATTCTTTGCCAAATACAGCAAGCACAATTATGTGTGTGGATTATTTGCGCAAGTCTCTCCTCCTTACCCCTTAAAATTTTGATATTCCTGTGGTAAACACTAAAATAAATGCTAAAAAAACCTCTATATAAGCTTAAAAATATTCTAACAGCTCTATAATTTTAATTTTCCATTCATTTGTATTAATGTAATACGAAATGCTTTTCATCTTGGGAATTGAATTCTGTAATTCATTTCTATCATCACCACTTTTTTCTGTTTTTGGGTCACCATAGTTCTAGAATATCCATGCTTCATCTTTTATTCGTAAGCATTAATAACAGAGAGTTGACTGTATGTACAGTTTTTCACTGGTTTATGTATCTGAGGAAAAGATGTCCTTCAATCTCGGGCTTGTTTTAGGCATGCACTGTATGTTTTTCTCATAGTATATTACATAATGATTCTTTCTAGGTATAAAGCAATGCAGTATTGGGTTCTCATTAATTTTGTCTGTACAAGTTATATTGAAAAGAGTTTCATTGTCAGCCTCAGTTTTTAGGGATGGGCATATTTAGGATAAAGTGTATTTTTTTTTTAATTTTGGAGACACCTTTCTAAAAGATTAGGTGGTGATTTTTCTAGACCATTGTTTCTGGCAAAATTGAAAAAATAATTTATTTTTGCATCTTTTTTTAGAAAGTGAAACTCAATTAATGTTAATTTTTCTTTATAGTATTGAATGTATTTGATACGCACCTCTGAAGTTATCTGAAAATTAAGTGCAGTTTTTTTTAGGAGACTGTTATTTATTAGTTCTTTTAGAAATTTAAATGTGTATGTATATTTTTCTCTCCAGGCTGCAAGATATCATTGGAACCACTCCAGAAGCTTGTAAGATATTGCACGATTCATGGCAGGAGCAACGCAAGCATTGGAAGAAAACTGGGAAAGCACAGGCGGCTGCAGCTGCTGCAGCAGCAATGGCTTCTCAGACAAACATCAAGAGCAATGCTCGTAGTGGCTCACCTATGCCTGGCTCTTCTCTTGGGGCAGATGATGAATCTATGACATCCCGAGAACCAAGTCCATTGCCCGTGGCAGGAAGGACAAGAGGAGGAAGTGGCATAGGAGGCAGTGCTCCACAAACGCCAGCTTCAGGTCATGCATCCAGAGCGAGTGGTTCCTCTCAAAACTCAGGTAATTGGGCTGTGCATTCATGCTTATTCCTAAGGTGTGAAGGGTGGCCAATTGTGTGGTCTGAAAGAATCTCAAGTATTCAAGTTTTCCATTGTGACGCCAAGCGACTCTAAAAACCATTGTGCAAAATAATAGCTCAAATATGTCAACCAGAGCAGTTTTATTTTTTGTGTGAGCATCCTTGAAAGTTCAACATTTTACGATTACTTTTTCAAACCTTTTAGCTCTATGAAGAATCATAATGCCTTGGTAATTTTTCATAGTTTTATTTTGGATGGACATTGAACCAGGAATGGGGACTTGATGGTTTTGGGGGGGAAGGAGTGTTTGAATCAGGAAGGGTATTATCACTCGAGATGGGCAAAATACCATCATTTTCTTTTGAGGTCAATTACCCTGGTAAACTGGTCATTTTTGAAAAATAATTTTTAAATTTTAAAAGAAAAATTAGTAAATTAATTTTCAAAAATGACCATAATTTTATGGTAATTTTTAATCAGTAGCCATTAGAAGGTTTAATGGGAAAGCCAATACTAATAGCAAGGGACTAAGGCATTTAAATCATTTTTATTGCCTCATTAATGCATTAGCAATAAAGAAAAATTCAAAAACAAACAGCTCCCCACAAACAATTCGGCATTATTTTTGGCATGAGAAATTCTCATTCAAACCTTTGAAAATGATATCCCCACAAATATTCTATATATAAAAGTATTCCTAAAATGAGTCAGACATGCCTATATCAATAATTGTGATTGTATTAAATGTGTATAGACTCAAAATAATATGGTTGTGATATATTGGTGTGAAAAATATGTGAGACAGATATGAATAATACCTACTTCACTCTGGTTAGGCCACTCCTTGAATATGCCATGAGCATTTGGGGCCCTGGTCATAAAGATTTAACTAAAATAATTAATAGAACACAAAGAAAACCTGCACACTTCAATTAAAACTGCTACCAGTGAACATGTAGTGTCTTACAACATGTAGAGGGATTAAGGTGGGAGCCCCTAGAGATTCGGGAGGCTGCATGCTAGACTTGGATTAAGTGAGAAATTCAGAACTGGTGTGTTTCAGAGCGGCACACGGAATATTATCATGACACCTCACTACATCTCTTGGCCTGACAGAAGCGATAAAATAAGAGAGATACACTGCCGAACAGATAGGTACAAAAACTTGTTCTTTCCGCGCTCAATAAAAACTGAGCTACATACTACTAAATACACTCCCATAATTCACATCACTATTTCACCTGCCAAAACCTTACATCTTTACATGGCTGGTGCCCTTACACCCCCTGCCACATGCCCATGTGGCAGCTCACAGGGTAGTATGTAACAAAGAAAAAAAAAGGTAATTTTCAGTATCTGCGGTAAATTACGTAAAATACTGTGGTTTTTTTTAAGAATGCCCCAGCTCTAATTATGACACTGGGAAGCTTGGGGAAGGGGTCTAGGTTAGACACAGTGGGACATCCAGCTGGGCTATTCCGGTTAACGAGGCCATAAGTAAGGCCGACCATAAGTTTGATTTGTTCCGCAGTGAAGTTACGGCCTTCAGCGATTCCAGTTACTCTCGGTAATATCGTATGGCCCGGCTGTAAGACTTAAGGCCGGTGTCTGAGGGTATGCATGAAAATTATTTTCAGTACAGTATGCCGAAATTACTACTAGCGCCACCAGGAGTGAAATTTCTGCTCAGTCGATTGAAAATGGCAAGAAAAATTGACGGTCGAAATTAAAATTGCAGGATTGTAAACCGGTATAGGATCACTTGATCCTGGGAAATTCAAATTTAAAGATGAGTGAAAACGCGTAAGTAAACTGTATATCTCTTTAAAATAGTATCAAAACCAACCAACAAAAAATTGGTAGTTTGAAAAAATTGAACGTATTTCCTAATTTCGAGATTAACTGTTTAAAGAAATGGATTGATTATTCTATTTTTAGAGAAATGAAGAAAAGAGCTGCTCATGTTCGAGACAGCCAGGTTAATGTCATGGTTAATTATACTCATGAACATCGCGATTTTCCCTGTGGCCGATTCCAAGGTCCATGGGGAAAGAACCTGGCGGATAGGCTGTGGAAGGAGTTAGGGGAACTACTGTCTGCGCATGGACCCGACAAAAGCATTATTGAGTGAAAAAAGGTTATGAGCTATGACAAGGGAATCAGTTTTTCATTCCATTCTCATATTCCACACCACTGGTGTATTACTTTAGTTGAAAAATCTGTAACATCTTAAGTGCAAATATGGTAAATAGGTACATTCCTCTCAAGGTAAAAGTTTACTGCATGTTTTTTTAGCACTTTGTTGCAAACACGCCCTTTGACTGACCCCTCTTCGATAACCACCCTCGGCCAAAAAGCAGAGAGCGACAAAAACAAGCGAGAGTACATGTTGTAATATTGTAATGAAACTATACCGTCGAGAAAATTTTAAGAATGAAATATTTCATCTATTGTAAGGTGGGAACTGTCAATCAAAAACATGCCTAAAAGGTATGCATTCAATATAAAATTGTAATGCATCACCTGAGTTTGTAGGCTAAGTCCATGAGATTTTTTTTGTTTGATTCATGCAACGCACCACAGGTATGTTAAAGGGCAATTAAAGTACGACCCTGCATATTTTGAGGCACGATAATATCGTTTAAACACCTCGTCGTCCAATTCAAAAGCATTAAGGGCGTCTCTAGGTCTTCGCCTCTCTAATGCCCTGTTTACATTACTAGGGTTAGAATGACAGTTAATATGGTGGCTTAACCAACTTGCAGTTACACAGGATTCTTTAACCCGAGTTATCATGCTGGTGGAGAATTAAGAAGGTGATGTTGCCCACAGCCCAACAAACAGCACAACTCGCTTGTCATTTATTCAAGGGCTGTGGGCTATTATATATATATTCAGGAAACTTGTAAGGGCGAGAAAAAGGTTTGAATATGCAAATGTTTCGTGTAGTTAGACTTCTCATTCATCACTATTTAATGATATACTTATCATTTCATGTCTAGACATCACTTTATGCATCGAAAGATGAAAATTAAGAGAATAAATTTCCCTTAAAGAATGACATGTCACTATGCTTTACTTTACCATGAAGAGACCCCGAGGATGTTGCACTATTATGAAGTATAAAAACTTTTACAATATATAAAAGCAATTCAACATGTTGTGCCGACATACGAGGTTTAAAAATGACTTCCATTTCGAGTCCTTGCCTCAATATATGCAGTGTAATAAATGACATTTACTTCCAAGTTTTGCACATGACTCGTCCTCAACTGCACTTTTAAGATAAATTCTGAACTTAAAGTACAGTTTATCATCCACTCATGCATTTTAATACATAATGCTCGTTGGCACTAACGCTTGGATACGGAAGATAACTAGAGATGCTCTCGTAATATTTTATGAGCTTCAAATAAAATCTACATGTGGACTGGATGACTTCACTACTATTCTAACTAACTTGCTTTTACAAAAGTTTAAAGCTAGTAATGTAAACAGGACATAAGGTAAGTCTTCGGCACACATGAAAATACATAATGTTTTTTACCTTATGGTCTGACTTATGATGGCCTCCCCAGTCAGTCATAGGTTTGGGCCATACGTATGGCTCAGATGTAAGGCCCTCCATGCACCCGGAATCACCCCAGGCCGTAGTTTTGTTCTGAGGTCAAAATTATGGTCAATTTTCAGTTATGGCCTGGCCTAAGAGATCCGGAATAGCCCTACAGGCAGTTCTCAAAGGTACCTTTGTTCAGTGTTATTCTTTCTGTGTTTCTGTTTCTATTTCAGGTGTTTCCTAGTCCCTAACTATTCCAGGAAGTCTATCCTCCATACTTTTTCTCCAGGTGGAGAATTTCCAGGATGAAGTCACTTTTATCTTGAGGTTTAAATAAATGTTTAACAATAATGCCCTTTTTTTTCAGGCACTTCATTTGTTCGAACTCGGGGTGGAAGCCTTGGAAGTTCCAACTCAAATGGAGCTAGCTTTACAAGATCACGGAGCAGTGGTCCATCGTGGTCTAACTCAGGGACTATGCAAGGTTCCTCTTCGAAAGTAGCTCGGGGGACGCCACCGCCTCCGAGGAAGTCTGGTGTGGGACCAAGAGGAGGGTTGGATGACAGTGAATCCTCCGACAAGGCCATCGGCAGGGAGGAAGGTTCAGAGAGAGGAAGCTAGGGGTTTCTCCATGCCCACCCATTGTCCAGTTCACTGGGAAGGTGGTTGGGCCTTTACATGTGGCCTCAGTCGTGGCTGGGTGTTGGTATTGGTTTGCATCAGTGATCTCTGGCAATGAATCACTTCCCATTGTGCCAGAATCGCATGATTTGAAAATTAGTGCAAGAACTTGGGCTGCAATTCGATGCATCGAAGTGCATTGTTTAAGCAGTCATAAATAATGTTGAGAAATAAAGTACAGGTTGAAGTGGTAGAATTTTATGACATTATTTTACGAACTTGAAGTTTCTTATCTGCTAACGACGTTGTTGATTAAAAAAAATGTCTGTACTAGTGATCAAACTCACAAAGCTTGGTCCTATATCAAAGTCTCTGGGAATTTATGTAAAAAAACTAATAATCATGAAGGATTTTAATATTTGGAATTCTTATGAGAGTATTGTTTTCCTGTAGGCAATGCAGACGTTTAGCATAAAGCTCAGAATTGAAACAAAGATTAGGCGAGTGATTTGATTACCCCCTTCTTATCAAATAAATATTTTAGTTGAAATTTTTGAAAAACTTTCTATTGTTATATTTATTCCTGAGGTATGAAGGCAGATTTTTCTTTCTACTTTGTGTTCATCCTGAAAGTGTTACGAGGTTAAGTCAAAGATTAGCTCATTAGGAGTTAGACTTCTTTGTACCTTTGTATAACAAGCCATAAACATTGATTGAATTATACATTGCTAATTGAATCGTGAATTGCTTTGTTACTCTACTGCCAGAAAACTGCCACCTTAGCTCATAATGATAGCTTCTCACCCTATTGAGGGAAGCCATTTGTTGGTTCAACTTAAGCCATTGTTGAGAAACTGTAATTCAGGTTTAAGTGGTAGTACCCTGTGATAGTGACCTCCTATTGAGAAAATGTTTTTTTAAATCAGTTAGATCATTAGTTTTCCATAAAAATATTCTTTTTATTGTCTTTTTTGTGCAATGCTCTTAATTACCATTGCTTGATTTTTAAGTCTATGTCGTTTTTCTCTGTATAAATACGGAATGCCCAAGGCAATGTTTGGAATATTTGTGTACTGTTTGTTTTATCATTATATTTTGATGGAAACAAGATTCCTTCTCATAGAACCGAACTGAAAGGTAGCCACCCCTAATAAATATTAATGATTTGCCATCACAGCGAAAAATGTTGAGCCATGGTAATTTGGAGCATCCAGAAATGATGTCTTCCTTTTTTATTGGTGATGCCTCCTCATTGTAAGTTCCACTCCTGTCACTGATAAAATGCTTCAGATTTTCAGTCACAAAAAAAGCTGATGAGCATTGAATCTGCGTGTAATCAATAATGAATGTTGATTTTTTTATACTCAAATGTTCACTTGCATTTGATGTCCACTGGAATGTTAAGGCCAGTGTATCATTCATTTTAACCCCAGTCAATGTTTTAATGACGGGTGATAGGAATTTTGCTCAGAAAAAATTGGTATCACCATGCTGATATCATGCGTTTTAAATCTTTGTTCATGCTGGAGAATTTAAAATTGATTCTTGCATTTTCTGTCAAACCCACATCTGTCTTTCATGTGCAAATTGAAGCCGATGTTGGTTATTCAGTGACATGGCCTGGGAGGCTACATACAATTTCATCTCCCCAGGAAGCATTGGGGTTGTATGCTTCTATTTCATATTTATATTATTCTTTCTTACAAAACCAAAAAATATTAAGTAATAGGCTTGCCACTGGCCATGTATCATATAAGTTGTAGGGATACTTTTTTCCATTTTAATTTTCCCTCTCCCTAGCATATTGATGCTTTCATTTCTATAGACATCTTGACTGTGCATGTGAGCTGCAATAAAGAAAATTCAGTGAATATCAGTCTTTGGGGATGTGGGCAATTTTTTTTACCTTATAAGTGGTTACTTTGTGGCTTGATCATATGTTAAACATTTCCATTTGATATCCTGTTATTCAAGGACACACAAGAGTGATATTGGTTGCCACAAAAATATGAAGAAAAATTTTCTTGGATCCCTAGAAACATTTGAATGGAACAATATATGGGCATCCTTAAATATTTTGTGTGAATGTGTGTTATTTTAGTTGGTATGTTTGTGTCATAACTAAAAAAAAACTTCATATTGTATATATAATATATTAGACTTTGTATAATAAATCTGTAAAGGCTGATTGAGATTTGGTTTTCATGCCTCTCTTGGTATGCAAAGATTTTTTTTCACATGTAGATGTCACTGAGTTTACCTTCCCCTGGTGCTGTATTTACCAGGGGTGAAAGCATAGTTTTCAAAACTTTCTTTGAAAGTTACTTACATATTACTTTTATTCAAGTCTTAACTGTGCACTCATATTCATTATCCTCGTTTTAAAATACTGAGTTGTACAAATAGCATTAAATGTTTACTTAAAACATTTTAAACCTCAAAAAAGCTTGTGGAAGGAATGTTGCTAATTTGATGAGCGTGCATTTATTATATTTTTGCAGTGCTTTTGACGGCCATTATTTGGAATCATGGATGGGAGGAGAGAGACTTCAGTTATCACCCTGTTAAGCTCTTTTACATTAAGTTTTTCATCTTGAGTAACTTCTTTGACAAGGTACTCACTCTTTGAGTGAACTGTTGAAGTGTTTTGTCCAATTTTGACTAGTATGTATGATCAAGTTACTTCAAGTTGTAGGCTTCTTGTCTTGGACTAAAATTATTGAGTTTTTGCCATTCTAGTGAGAAATGCATTATCATTGGACACAGTGGTGAGTGATTCTGTAGAATATTGTACTCAAGGGACATACATATGTCTTTTGCTGTGATCCTATGCTCATCTAATCAGTGACAGTTTTTCTTTCATTAGGAAAAATGATTCCATGTTTCTTTTGAGGTTTAACGTAAGATAAAAGAAAAGAGAGGGATTAATATCCTCATTCCAAAGTGATCATGTTTTCATGTAAACATTAATGTATGGCATAACTATTTATGAATGTTTCTGATGAATCAATGAGGTATATTATGTTGATAGTTGTATGAGTAGTCAGTAGGCTGTACTGCCAGGGCTGCCTTAAACTACTGACTTGTGATTGGGTTGCAGCGGCTTCATCAAAACTTATATCATTGTACTTGTGTGTTATATTAAATGTCTGCACCAATTTTAGCAGAGCCGCTCAAGGATTGGATGCAATCACAGTTTCCTTTCCTTGTATTTAGAATGAATATACATTTTCTTATGAATATGTTTGATTATTTCAGCATTATCTTTATGGATATATAATTGTCACCTCATACCTCTAAGAACTAAATGATAATTTTCCCAATTTTGGTATTCATAACACAGTAGTGTCTTAGTCATTCAAGTTTTATGTGGATTGAAGCCACCTCAGATAGTCAGAACTTGCATTGCCAACACCTATGCACTACTGTGTGAACCGTTGGTGTTGAAACAACCACAATGAAAGGGAATAGGAGGGAGAAGGGGATAGTTTTTTTTTGCTGCCGGCCGTGCACTTTAGAGCTATATTCCACTACTCAGTCTATAATGAATTTTATATACTTTCATGTCCTAAAAAAAAGCTCTTTTTGGCCACTGGTATTCTAGAAAAAGAGTCTAGAGCAACCTTGATGCCACTCCCTGAGCTGAATTCTTCCAGGCATAAGGATAAGGAGATTTTCATGCATCTAAACACAAAATTCTAAACATTTTGATTTGAAAAATTCCTCCAAAATTTGAAAAAATCCTCCGAAAGGAGCATAATGTTAAGAAATAGGTAATGTGAAGGAAATTGAAGTGTGTTGGCACAACTATACACACATTAATCCATTTATACAAAACTGTTAGCACTATGACAATGCCAACATGACTAGCAACATTATTTTTTCTTTTCTTGCTGGACGATTCTGTTGGCCCGTATGTCCCCGGAATCCCGATAGGCTGCTGAGCCTGTCATCAGGTTTTCTAGGGACCGGACCAACAGAACTTGACTCACATCCATGCCCTGGGTGGTGAAAAACCCACCCAGGCGGGACTCGAACCCGCGACCCTCGGTTCAGCAGGCGAGGACTTTACCCCGCCGCCACCGGGGCCGGCAATTGATGTCAGTTGAATTTTATGTCAATGGTGTGTCTTCTGTTAGTATCATTTTGTGATCATTATAATCATTAATGATGCATTGATACAGATCGTGATAGGACAAAATCATCTGGCATTTTTGAGGTATGATGCAGCCCCTCCTATTTTCATGCTGAGAAAGATCTGGAAAGACAGCATAATATTACTTTGTTGGAATAACTTATTTTACACATTTGAGTGCTGCAGCTATCTTGAAAATCTGTTTTCATGGCAGAACTTGTAAGTTGCACTTGTCTTTAGGGATCCATCTACCTACGAAAAGCACGCAGTCGTGAATCACAGATGTGTCATCTGCATTCAATATGTTATACAACATATTTCTCTTTTCCTCGGTAAAATATGTCAATTGTCCAGGTACAGCATCCTTCAAACAACTTTTGAATCTAATAAGCATTGGGAATTCTTATAAAGCAAACAAAAATTTAATAGGCAGTGCGTGAATAACTGGCTTAATAATGCAGGTACCTTACTTATACATGTATTGTGCCTTTGATAATGTGGAATTTCTGTCAACCAGTGCTCAGATAATGAAGTCTCTGCTGTATTGGTTTAAGTGGTTTAAGAAATGAAATTTATCAAATAACAGGAGGAAAATACCTTCAGGGATAATTAATCAACACAGGAAATAACATTCAGAATGATAGGTTTTACATAAAATAAATTGGAAGTTCTCTTAATGAGAATAAAATGCTACTTGCACAGTAATCTCAAGGATTAAAAAAAAATGGAACATAAGAGAATTTATTGAACACATTCATAACATAATGTTTACAAAACAAAAATAAACACATTGAATCATAGCAAAAAAATAATCCATCCCCTTGAGGTACTGACAAAGGAATATGTTCTACCGTTAAAACAAAAAAAATTCATTCTCTTGAGGTAACCAACAAAGGAATATGTTTACCATTAAAACAGAAAAGGGTACGGTGATCTTATTTTGTTGATATGACAACTTGATAAATGACTTAAATTTTGCGCTCACTTCAGTCCTAAGCATCACCAAAAAATTTCAACAGTTACTAGCTAAAGCAATAGCTCTGTCAATGTAGCATTTAAGACATAGTACTAAATACTTGAAGAAAATCATGTACGTATACCTGGCCAGCAATAAGTTCATTCGTTTTCTTGCAAATGGATTACAAACATTCATCAGTATCATGTAACAAATTGCTGCATACTATTTGATGAAGGGAGTGCATAATCCAAGTCCTTCATTTGAATTGAGGAATGGGATAACCAAAGTAAAATTAACAGGTAGCATTTGAATTATTAACAAGATTATGAAAATCTCAGTTAGTATGGCACATTTTTACTCTATGTATACTTTCAAAGAATTAGATGAATATCAACTTCTTTTTTATCAACAACAGAATCTTTAAGCTTGAGATATCTGCCAAGCAGGCTGAAAATAATTTTTCAATTTGAAATTGGTTCCCATAAACTTTCTACTATGAGCACATAGGTAGGTTGAACTCTTCAAGTTATCCTGAGTCAATATTATAGGGCATAGAGAACACCTCCTCAATATCTGTGAGATCACACTTAACGAAGGTGCACTTCAAATAATACTCTTATGCGACCATTCATTTGACCTCTGGCTAATTATTTTCATTCATATTCATTAGTTCCCAACAACAAAATATACATACATGTATGGCTGTATTTGTACCTCTTACTATTGTCTGAAATTGCTTAAATGTTTGACATCATAAACAATCACATTTTTAAGACTGATTAGTCAGTCTAATGGGTTAGTAAATAAGTTAATACATTCTAACACAGTCACAGAGCATTTTTTTTTAGAGAAAACTGAATTACTCAATTATCTATGTACGTACTGCTTGTAGGGTATTGGAGATATTTTGGGAATGTCTCACAATTTCAATGCAATACTTAGTTATATTTTTCTCTGCTGGTCATTGAAATTTTATAGACATGATATGTCACAAATGAGCTCTCCTCAAGAATGCAGTACAAGTCCAACCAAGTTAAGATGGAGATGGAAAAATTGTACGTCAAATTTTATTAATAAAAAATGCTCAGATAATTCATTTCTCTCGCCAGCAATTGGTGAAAAAAATCAATTAGTAAAGTACGACGCTGAAGATAAGAGCAGCAATTTTGAGAAAAATTGAAAGACAGGCTTATTTCTTAACTGATTGGAACTTAGCATTACCCACAAAATTTATTCCGGACTGTGAACTAAAAATTAGTAATTTTTATATGAACAGAGCCCATGACTCAATATGTGGTTCTCTGATTCAATAACAAATCTGTTTCCAGCTATTCTCTTACAAAGAGAATAAAGCTTATATATTCGCAAAATAAAATTTCAGAAATTAAATAAATTAAGTGAAACAAAAATAAATAGATTAAAAAATAAATATAACTTAAAGAATTATTTCCTCTTCAGAAAATATAAATATTTCAGGTATATACAGTGCATAATTAAAAAATAGTGCATTTACAATATGTTATTGTCACTCAACTGCGATAGAATGTGTTACAAGTCTGAGGTAAATTCCTAATGCAGCCGCTACCTGAAGCTTCCATACATCCTCATGGAGGGACTTTTTTCCTTAGTCATAAACCTTTCTTTTAAAGAGACTGGTTGCCATTGTGCATATTTAGGTGCCATTGTGCAGAGTAGCGACTAGCATAAGAAATCAATGAGAAGAAATGTGACCAAGAAGTCACAGGAAAAGCTGAAACAACCCTCAAAAGTATTAAGTGGCACTCCAACATGCCCGAGCCTCGTAATCACTGTCATGAGGTACCCTATATCTCAATTATTTTTGAATTATTGAAGATAGTGCCAAAAATGATACAAACATTATGATAAATGAGATATAGAAAGGTGAAATAAGACTAAGTCAAGCGTAGAGGCTGATGAAACATAATAGTTATTTAAGATAAATAAAGAATAATGATGAAAACATACGAAGGAATTTAACTTGCTTGTATCTATTGTCATGATGTGATTTCCTTTGAGGAATTTGCAAGCAGTAAGGTATAGAGATCACTACTTCTTGAGTTCAACTAATTTTTTCTACATAGGGAATCAGCATGGGCATAGCCAGGGGGAGGAAGGGCAGCCACCCTCCCCCCTGAATGCGACATTTCATGCTAAATCTACTGTACGGAGCCAGACAGGACATTGTCCTGCCCCTCCCCCAACACAAATCAACAGCTAAGGATGGGTATCCTGTCTCCACCTTACATAAATCCTGGCTATGCCCATGGGAATTGGGTGTAACATCTGGTTGTATGTGAGAACTAAAAAAAAATAGTACCTGTTATGCTTAGCTTTTCATTAATTACACCCCTTCTATTTCCCACAAAACCAAATCCTTTCCTCTTTCATAGTTGAAATACTGAGGAAAATCAATGGTAAGGCGTGTTGAATGGGACCAAAGTGGAGAGCTTTGAAGGCAGGTCAAAAAATACTCGTAGCATGGAGCAACTGAGTCCAAATCTGCTGTGGTGAAAACATACCTAAAAAAAATAATGTTAAGATTACTTTACGGCTATTCACTTCCAACACAAACTATGGAAAATTTCACCTCTACCATAATGACCAAATTGGATCAAAACTATTTGGCCTTAAAATTAACAACTATTCAGATGTACTAGGATCTACACATTATTTTTTACAATCATGATACAACCTCATTTGGAGTTTTCTAGATTTCAATTGCTTTTGAAGAGCAATTGTGTAATTTAGTGCTGGACTAAGGTGGTCAGACGCAGGGTATCACACTATACCAATTTTACAGGCAAGTATAAAACCATCAATACATGGATATACCGATGGATTCCAATTTTTAGGCAGTCACACAAGAAAAGACATATTCCTTAAGCTTGATCTAGTTTTCACATCTACATAATACCCTGCCAGCCACCTCCAGGGTGTATGTCATGGGCAGACTTGATGAATAACGAACAACCACCACTAGTGAACATAAAAGCCACAACTGTACAATCTTACAAAAACAATCCATTATGGTACAGTGGCATAGCTCCTGGGAGCACTTATTTCAATGTGGCATCTTAGGCATTGAAAAAATTTAGGTAAACATTTCTTCAATCATTAGAAGAGTAAAATCATCAACTTACACAACCAAGCGTTAGCCATCACTAAACTCAAATGACTGTCATTGAAAAATGTTTTACATGGTACCCAATCTAATTAGGCAAAAGACTGGAAATTTATTGGTGACAAATGAAAGGGTAGTCTAGGTGACTCAAACTGAAGCTACAAAACAGCCATGCTATGCTCAGTTCTTCTCACACTTATTATTCAGTTAACAAATTCCTAATCGACATTGAATTGTAATTGAAAATATTTTTTGTCTATATTGTATTTTTTTACAAATCCCATTCAACATGTAATTGTTGGCACAGGATTGAATACATTATTATAGTTATTCACTTAACTAACTTTCTGTCCACAGTAAAATTTATAAAACAATTAAAAATGCTCAATTGCCTCACTTCAAAATTTTTATGGTTATAACCATAACCATATATGGCTATCTTAAAAGTTATTTTACATACCGTTTCTCCATTGCCAAATAGGCCTTCCTCTCTTTCCCAAATCCAACCAGGAGACGGCAAAGTGTGTCCACAAATGCCTCCGTGAGATCATTGTCATAAATAACTGAAAGGAAGAAAAATAATCAGAACTAAAAATAATTACAAATATAAATGAGGCCTCAATCGAATAACTTGAGACAATCTTTGAGAATTTCTCACCCCACAACTAAACCTTAACTATGTTAAATGCCCAATCAATGAGCACCGTTCGTGCAGAACTAGTTCAATGATGACTATTTTGCAACAATGACATAAAATTCCTTTTCTTTCTTTATTTGAGTATGACCAATCAAATTTTTAGAGTATCTTTACAAGTAATTGTCATCTCTCAGTGCCCATATTTAATTTATTGATTATTCAACTTGATTTTTTAATGCTTCACATGTCAAACATCATATAATATTTTGGAATAATTTTCAATAGAGTAACATCACCAAAAAGTACCTGCTATCAGGATATTATGAGTATTTGACATATCTCAAAGCACTTACCTAGAGGTATCATTGCTCAAGACTTAGTTTGACCCCAGAGACACCTTAGTTGGACAAGAAAATTTCTAGTTCTTTTCTGCTTTTGCCCTTCATAGTAATCATGGTAACATTCTAAGGTTGTCTGACCAAGAGACCAAGCTATGCTTCCAAGCAGGTGTGCAATGAGATTGGAATCTCGCCACCACTAAGCTGGGCTTACATAGCATTTGAAAAGGAACTGATACTAAGATTATACTAATAAATGCACGAGGTCATTTTCCATGATTCAGCATTGAAATACAATGTCATTTCAATTTATGTTTGAGGTATGTAGAGAGCTAAAGTTCTTTGGATCATTGATAAAATTATCATAAAAATGCTTACAAATAGTCCCTCGACAGAAATAATTATCAATACAGTAAATATTCCTAGCATAGAAGAGATTATATCATAATTGAGACACTTTCAAATTATGCCATTTACAAACACATTATATTCAGTTGTACTATTCTTAAAATTGGCACTAATATTACCCAGGTGATACATGAGCACATGGCAACCTTTCATTGAGACTATGAAAGCCTTGGCAACATTGTCAAAGCTGATGCAAAGCTTCAGCAGCATTGAGTGAGCAAGGTCGTTTATTGCAAGGTCAATTTTGGTTTCCGCAAGGTTGTTCCTCAAAGGTTTGTCCTGCATGTGGTTTGCGATATTTGGCACATGCCCAACACTTCAACTGTATTCCGTAATGCTGCAGTAGTACCATGGAAAGATTGATAAAATGACGTTGTACTCTCAAGGTTAGTGAAGGTTTCAGCAAGGTTGTTTCTGTAAGTTTAATCCTTCTCCCTTATGCAAAAGGCAAACTAATCAAAGAATAGGAGGAGGAAACTCATGACACATGAAGATATGTGTTGCTGATTTAGGTGAAGTCAAATATTTTTCTTCATCAAGTCGAGAATACACGAAACAAATTTATGAATAGATAACAACATATCAAGGCAGTTATAGCTATTTTATTTTATTAATACAACAAAATAGAGCAACTTGTTAGTCTCCGAGTATATTATACATTTAGTTTCCATACTGGCAATACTAACATGTATGGTTGTGACTGAGGTATAGTGATGTGTAGTGATCCACATGATGCATTGTCTGCCACATTTGAATCAAAGGACTGTGGAGCTGGTCAAGAGATGGTTCCAACGTTTCTGTCACTGATGAACTTAAGTGTTGCTGTCCCAACTGCAGACATTACTGAATGGTTTTACCCAGCTTAGTTGATTGTAATAAATCAAAAGTAAAATGAGGTGTAATTCCTGTAATCATACATTTATGATGAGCTATTAATGAGCATGTTACATAGGTTCTTGCACTGAAAGGGCCAAATAAAACAAATGACCCTTGGAATTCATTGTATTTGTCTTACTTCTAACAAAGGAAGTATTTGGGCACTGTAACTGCCTGGTGAGAGATACTACTTTTCTAATGCATGAAGATACTCTGATTCAGTTTTGGCTTTCTAACCCTGGTAACCTCATAATACAAGGCTAGAATTTCCAGGAGACAGTATCATAGGATTCTAATTTTGTTTGAAAAGACATGCTAGCCCTTGGACACTGCTTAGGGTCTACTGTCAGAAACAAATGAAACAAAGCAAAGCAAGTGCGCCGTTGTGCTGTGAAGCAAGCAGCACTCTAGATGGAACAGAAATGCATTTGAATATTTTGTGTGGATGGGAATTACGTTTTGTCATTTTTCAAGTGACCATATTTTGGCATAAAATTATGTCCATTTTCAATGATTTAGGATGTTGAAACTTGACCTGCCTTAAGTACACCATTGCACATTATTACATATTCATAAGAGATAAAATGATACATGTCTATATCTTTGTAAAATATATCTTTATACATACTGTATATTCGACTTCCTTCAGTCCTCTTGGAGCCAATTAAAGACATACAATGAGGAATTTCTGTATTAGTTTTAGACTTTTCTTACACTTATCGAAAATTTTGTTGCATGAATTAAATCGGAATCCAATGCTATTTCATTGCTAGAGGTACATCTTATTTCATATAATTTGTCTTTAATGGTTAATAATAAACAATAACTATGCATAAAATACCATCAATAACAGTGGTAATTATTTTATGCACCATATCAGAGGAGGAAAATAATTTTCATTTGCTAGTATGACTTGTAATCCAATCTTCACACGCACACATTTTTATTTTCTTTCAGCAGCAAATTTACAACAAACCTATTGCATCAGGAACAGCATATACTGACATTGAGATACACCAAGGCAGACAACCTCTCATTATCACCATGTTTACCAATCGAACTCAGTGTGATATGGCAGGTTGAGCTCGGTTAAGTGCAATGTGCTGGTGGGATTGATATGAGAAGCAGGCTACGTAGGCCCACTTTCTCTGCCAGTCTGAGATTTCAAATCGGTATGAACCGATTCAAATCAATATTTCAATCAATTTCGCATTGATAACCCAAGCGATCCGAGTTGGCTGGCTTAGAATGTTAAGATCAGTCCGAGCTCATATTGACCTGAGTTCAATTGGTAAACGCAGTGTATGACTACATATTTTGATGCAACTAAATTTTGAAACATGAAACTTGTTGTTCCACAGAAAGCTTGGGAGTAAAAATTCTACAAAAGCTCTCGTTCAACACAAGATCGCACAGCTACCTAACTATGTTATAGGGTTATGTAATCATCCCCAGTGTATGAAAATGAAATTAACTTATACACTTAACTATCCGGTAGTTATGCCTGAATCACACCATCATTTTTTTCCGTCCCTTTGAAGGAATAGCTTCAATGATAGCTCAAATGATCGCTCGAAAATGATCGTGTGACTCGAACAAAGTCAGGGACGTCTCCAGCGATAGGGATCCCTATAGCTTTTTCCATCACTAGGCACGTCCCTTTTTCCATCCCTGGAGGCATCGCTGACTCCACCATTTAGCCAATCAGAGTGCTCGGCCGCAAAGAGCGACTCTAACGCCACGTTCGGCTTTCAATGGAATGAGACTAGTAAACAAATGGAAATGATGCGAAAAGGGACGGAAAAAATGATGGAAAAAGGGACGGCCAAAATGATCGTGTGATTCAGAAAATGATAGCTCGAGCTATCATTGTCACGGTCCCTGAAAAGCTATCATTGGAGCTATCCCTTGAAAGGGACAGAAAAAATGATCGTGTGATTCAGGCTTTAGACACACGGAAAAAACAGGGCACACAAGGCACCTCAGGAATCGTATAAAATATGATTATTTCTTCCCATTAATTGATTTAACTAGCAAAAAAACACAATGTTTAATTTATTTTCAATGATACTATAATTAAATTACACATGTTTTGAAAAATAGTGACCATGTCATTTCACTTCACTTAATTTTGCAAAGAATTCTAGTGATTATCTACACTTACCATCAGCAGCAAAGATAACAGATATGTTGCTAAGTTTCTTTTTCAAGGAGTCACTCCATTCCTTGTTGAGGAAGTCAAGCTCTTCAACGTGGATCGTTCCGACATCCAAACCCAAGGCACACAAATTTCTTTTTCCATTGGCTCGGATAAGTTCCAATATGTTTCCTCGGTTTAAATCTTAAATGAAATAAAAAAATACATTGATTACTAGAAAAGTTGAACTAAAAATACAAGAAATCAATGGAGTTGAGCTTTCTCATAGACAAGGACACTGCGAAAACATGAATGAATATATATGTGCTTTAAATGGTAGCTAACTACATTAACCCAACGTCCACGAAAATTTATTATTATTTCGCGACCATCAAGGTTAGACAATAATTGAATAAAAATAGTAATATAAATAAATATTTTAAAGGTAACAATACAAAAATAAGGGTACATAGGTAAATAACGACAACCAAGATAGTGAAACTAAGAGAAAAAATAATAAACAGGCAAAAAAGGGTGTTGAGGGAGATAAAAAAGCGATAAGCACGCAAGAACGATGGATGGGAATAAATTGAGAAAAAGTATGATGCTAAGGGAGAGAAATCAGTCTAAAAGTGTTTCCAAAGAAGAAATACACACTTATACACGCCTCCAAGGGTCACCGTAGGAGGAGCAGTGGAAATAATCAAGGAAGGAGTTAAGGACACGAGAAGGAAACAATCTGACCAAAGGCAGAGAAACGGGGAGCACAGGGATTAAGCCCGGGGACATCAGGACCTGATTCACGATAAGCGAAATCACAAAAGGTACCACTGAATAATAATTAAAGGAACTCTATACTCAGACATTCACAAAACAAAAATAATTACAGTTTTAGAATTTAGAAAAGTGATAAAAAACATTTGATGAGAGACTCTCAAACTTAGAGCAGTCATAACTCATTTAAATGTTCAAAGTTAAAGATTTATATGTGTCAATGGTGAGTGATTAGTTCAAAGAATATTAACCCGACTAGTGAAATAATTGTATTAATTAATTACTTTTGTAAAATTGGGCCCAATAGTTCTTCTTAGGTAACCTAAAGGTTAATGTGCGTGAGTATTTTGTGAATGTTCGTGTGAATAAATATGCATGTTCAACGTCTTCTATGTATATGTTATGATTTTATGTCTGGTATCATGTTTTATTTATTTTCTGCCAATGAGGAGCCAGAAAATTGGCTAAGGTAGGTTAAATTATATGTGACCAGTGTCTTCAAGTCATCAACTACATAGGTTACACTACCCAGGTAAAAATATGTCTGTAACAGCTCTGAAAGTCTAAAAGTGGTATAAAATCTAAAGATCAGATCTAAAACTGGTGTGTAACTGGACAAAGCTGGTCTGGATTTTAAAGATGTATTCAAATCCAGGCCAGTTTCAGAGCTAGTTACAGATCAAATATTTTTTTCTGGATTGCTGCATTGTTTCAAAATGGAAGAATATCATCATATTCCAGACAAGATTCATTGCATCCTGTATGTGTACCATCATGGACAAGCCTAAACATTTTAAATTAACTCAAATTATTAAATTTTCACCTGCTGCAGAAATAAAGTAAGGATTTCAATGTAAGGGATTCTGAAGTTAACATCCTTTTGGAGGGGACATAAGATGGAATAAATAATTCACGTTAGCATAGGAATCAATTACCTCTTTTATTTTCATCTTTTGGCAGAGGGAGTTTGTACACTAGCAATGGGAAGGACAGAATACAGAAAAGAAGAGGAGAGAGATTTAAGTGATCTGGAATGAATATGGGAATCCTATTGTGAAAAATTATGCAGTTAGCATTTTGAAGGTAATGAAAAGTAAAAAATTAATATTTTAGGCTTATGTGTAATAGATTGGCAGCCTATGCAGCAAAGGGTAAATCCTATTTCCAAACTTACTTGACCCTAGAATAATTTCTATTTTCCTTCTTTAGCACTTAAGGAGAAATAGGACTCCTAATAACAGCCATTACATTGGCAGTATAAAAATTGGAGCCCTAAATAGGGGTAATGAAATGTTTCATGAACTCATACATTTCCTCGGGAAAAGGATAAATCTAATAATAATAATAAGTTTTATTACTCTAACACAAAATACATTCTCAATAGCACATTTTGAGTAACTTTAGGTAGCCTTGAAGGAGAACCTGTTTAAGGCTACCGTCAAATAATAACATGTTATGCTTACACTTAAACATACATATAGCTCATGTAGTGAGACCAAGACAATCACTTAACGATGTAAGTGCGTACCTTAAGAAGCTACTGACTAAGAGTTTATGGAGTTATTTATAAAACATTAACTTCAACATTTTCTCTACATTCTCTTTGGCTCAAAGCTAAGACTGTACATTTTCCGATAATATTTTTACGAATATTACATAACATTTTCAATATGAGACAAACAATAATAAGACAAACGGACAAGAATGCATGAGAAACACACCTGTACAGATGACTTCCGAGCAGAAAAGGGCAGACACAATTCCAGACAGCCCAGTACCAGAACCTAATTCCAGGGCTATCTTATCCTTCAACAAATGAGATCCATGGTGCAATAAAAAATCAGCAAGTAATAGGGCACCTCTCCAAATTTGCTCACCTACTAGACTTAGGGTAGTCGCTGCTCTATGTTCTGAAAATAATATGCAGTAATACATCAAAATACAATGTCTGATTATTTAAATTGAATATTTAAATGAAAATAATAATAAAAATATATATTTGTACCAAGTCATCATAAACAATGCTGATAGGAAAAGTCAAGTAATATTAAAATAGAAAAAGAACACAAAAAAACGTTGCTATGAATAATATCACAAGGTACAATCATTAAGATAATCATTGACTGAGTAATACAATTTGACCAATAGGAATTTTTTCAGGTACATTTTAATGAGGAAATATTTCTTACATCTTTAAGAGAACGTCGAAATTTATTAAAGAGTTGTATGCTTATCTCCAATGGACCAATAGCCATCTTTTTCAAATTAAAGAAAAAAAATGTAGATTATTTTTATTTCGCTGGTATAGTTTTGGACAGAACACTTTTTTGTGATGGAGAGACTTTTCCCTTATAAGAGTTATGATACAAAAGATATAGATACATGGTAAAGGCAGAAGGTTGAAAGATTTAAAATTAGGTTGACATGATGAGCAAGGAGGCTTGCCTGCAAGAATCCTTACTGCTCTTATTTGGATCTTGAATATTCTTAAGGCATGAAAAGAATAAATTATCTTGCATGAATTTAACTCATTTTTACACATAATAAACACATACAAGGCATTTTTCATCTTCCATCAGTTTATGAAAGCTAATTTGAGTGAGACTTTGTTGAATACATTCACAGAGGTTCTTTCACTCAGAACAGAGAGTGCATAGCTCCTGCTAAGGTTCCTGGTGCTGAGCTACTCAGCAAGGAGGAGAGGTAGAAGCAAAGAAGGTGAAGGGAAAGGATGTAAGGAAAGAGAGAGAAGCAATGAGACCGAGAGTGAGGTTACTACCAAACTACTTCATGAAAAAGGCATGAGGAAAACACACGCAAGACATGAGGATAAAATCAACCATCACGATCACTTCACCAGGAAGCCTATCCTGAGGTCTAATTGTGAAAAGAGCTGAAATGGAACAGCAGGTAGACTAGAGTTGTCCCACTTGTCAAAGTGCCATTGTTCAGAGCAAAAGCAAAGGGTTTTAGACCTGCCCTCCACAGCTTACAACCTTCCTCCAGTTTTGCAGCCTTTTGAAAGTTCCATAGCTCATATCCTGAAATCATCAACTTTGAAGAGCCACGATTTTTTGTGAGAGCTAGAATGATAAGACTATCTTGATAGTCTCTAAAAACTCCAAGGCTACACGCAATGCTAAGGACAATTAAAAAATTTAGAGATTGAGTTTCATGGAGAAGCAATGGACCTCCACACCACATCTCTAGACTTGACAGAAGCGACAAAATAAAGGGATGCACTGCCAAAATGATAGGTACAAAAAATGGGCCAAGGACACCTCAGCGCAACTGTCTCAGCTTGGCCGTCTCGGCGAGGGTCATCTTGGTGCAGGCCATCTTGGCGCTGGCCGTTTCGTTATAATATATGACAATTGATAGCATTACTAAATATTTAAATAATAAAGAGATTGCCTTGGCATTTTACACCCGTCTCTACCGCTGCCTGTTTCCCTCCTACATTCTCATGACGTGATATACCGTAGAATGCTGGAGTTAGTAAAGTTTTAATTACTTTGTCTGAAAGTAAATTGGTTTTGAATTTACATAAGCGATTGTCTAATTTTTAACCGTTGGTCTGAAAACGATAGATAGGACTGGCAGTGGAGTATTCTTAGCAGTATAATCACATTTGAATTGTACTGAACACATATAAAATGGCAATGAAATAGAGAGCGTTAGGTGGACTATTAAACAACAGAATAAAAGAAAGATGCTTCTTTTTTTATTTTATAGACCACAGGACTTCAATATACATGCTCTGTACCAATTAGAAACTCAATTATCATCATTTACCTCGAGAGGTAACAAAAGCGTGATAATGCATGCATAATTCCATGCACAATAAGAGTATATAATGGAATCAGAGCAGTAATGCCCAGGTAAGCCTTTTTGACTATACTGATCTTTATTTTTTGCCATATTCATATCTTTCATTACGGAAAAATATTTCTATACATATCTATTGTTTTTAATGTGCTTTTAAAAGTTTTAGACCAGTTGTTAGCCGACTTGTTACTGAAAAGCCAGCGCCGAGACTGCCATGTGCCGAAACGGCCTGCGCCAAGACGGCTTGAGCTGAGATGGCTTGTGCCAAGACGGCTGCGCCAATGTGTCCCATTCCCACAAAAAATTCCTTTCCCTTGCAATTAATTGATGATTACAACAGAAACTGAGCAACTAGCCAGGTACGCAAGTCATTATAAGTTCCAAATATATATCAGAAGCCAAAAAAAACCTATTAAAATTTTATCAAAATAATTTTTCCATAAGTTTATTCATTTTCAGTAGTTAATTTTTCATCTTGGATTTTAATGAAATATATAGCATTAAAACTTGATTGGTTCAAGCAGTATAGTCATATTTTGACCGTGGCTATGAAATTTGGCACAGCTTTTTATGTATTTTTATGCTACAACTTCACATTCACTTGTTCAAAATAAATAAATGGTCAATCGCCGAGAAATGTGGCACTGCTTGCCTCTTATTTGTATTAGGTATAAGACCCTACAGAATTTATAGATTTAAAATGTCTTTCTTCCTACAGACAATGTAGGACCAAAATAATTGTTGACTATTTTCTCGGCATGAATTAGTATTACATAGTATTCATGAATAATTAGCACTGGTAATACTAACCAGAAGTTGTATCTTAACCAGTGTACAGCATGCTAATCAATGTCACACCCTTCTGGTTTAGCCATAAATGGTTCTCCTGACAGCCTTGTGATCTGCTACCTAGTGGTTGGATGTGTGTATAGGGCTCAAATTTGTACTGGGACGAGTATTGCATTCCTGTTGTGGAGCCATCCCATTCCATACATCCTGGAGGTGGCTTGCACAGTACTCCATTGATGTAGATGAAGTATACACCTAGTCATGCAAAAATATGCAGCAGCATCAGGAGGGTGCATGGCTGTCTCAAATGATAAGCCTGCCTAGGTCGGTTTCCAGACATGATCAAAAGTTCTTTGCAATCCCCAAAGCAGAATGGGTTTTATCTGTCTGCAATGGTTGATGCAAAGACGAAAAACTTTCAGCAAGTTTGTGCATTTTATTAATAAATTAATCATAGAGGTTTTACAGGTGAATAAGTAAGAAGTTCACACATGATCAATTCTTTGTTTTTATTGAGCTTAGTAAATACTTTGATTTCTATAAAATACTTTACATAATTATAGATTTATTTAATGGAGTTTTTCAGTGTGTACAATATCTTTCTGCAGCCCTCATTTTTCTTCTGCAACTATGTTGCGCAGTCTCTCGATGTTCTGCTTCGGGGCTTGCATTGATTTACATAATCTACACAGACAGGTTATAGCTAGTCTATGTTTCCCTGTAACTTTCCTTCACCCACCAATGGCAAAATGCAGGCACTAAAGGTCATAGGTCACGAGGGTTAAAGTACCAAATTTTCAGCATTCAACTTAACTTGTTTTATGCTTGTTTCTTAAATTCCTATACTCTATTTTATGATTGTCATTGCATTAATGATCCCGAATGATTAACTTTGTTTGTGTATGTACTTTAGTATATCTGCCCAATGCTTCTGTGGTTTTTTACATCTCTGATATTTTGCTGCCACAAAGGTTAAACCACAAAATCTGCCTATATTCAATTTATTCTAATTTTATACAATTGTTCTCGATATTCATATACTCAATATGAATATTAAGAATATTATGCATTCATACACTTTGATCTTATGGTTGTCACTTGTATCTATGAACCACAATGATTACAGGTAGGTCTACGTAATTTTGTGTGAGTGGGATGAACATTGAATTATTTTTATTTTGGCTGTTTTGTCATTTGATTCAATATTTACTAAGGATGGGTCGAATCCAAAAGTCGATTCTCGATTCCTCCGATTCTCAGGATTAGAATCGGTATCGAGAACTGATTGCCTAAAGTCAATTCCGATTCCATCAATTCCAGATAGATAAATATTCAAATCAAATTTCATTTATCGCATCATATTTGTCTCAGTAATTTTGGGTACAGGCTATTAATTGGTACTTTTTATCTACCTTAATAACCTGAGGATATATTTGCTATTTGTTGATAAATATAATTTTTGAGCAACTTAATTGTCTTTGCTATTTCATTTCAGCCAATACTTGAATTTAAATAATAGTCGTACACTACTGGTATATCAATATCCCACCTGTTATTAACCCTTTCACTGCGGCAAAACTGCAGAGTCGTTCCAGCCCCTGTGCGGCGGAAAAGTGAACGCTAACCTACGTCGGCACAGAAAGTATGCCTCTCGTTGCACCTGCAGTAGTCAATAGTCACTGAAGCTCCCGGGATGGGATTAGTACAATGTATAGCAATGAACTTGGTGAATGGCATTCGCAGAAAAAGAGAAAGTTCAAAAGCGTGGGTAGGAACAACCCCTTGCCAACGGAACGTAGGAGCTACGTTCACAGCAGTCACCCGGACGAACGTAGCTACTACGTTCACAGCAGCAAAAGGGTTAAGATTAGAATCAATGGAATCGGAATCGAGAATCTGGAATCGATTTGAAAGAATTGAAATCAGAGTTGGAAACGAAACAAAGTGGAATTGACTCATCCCTAATATTTACATATAATAATAATCACTTATGATGTGCAAATTACTTTTGATATAATGATTAATATGCAAACCAACAATGCCAATTCTAGACATGGACCTCGAGTCAACAATTGGAGATTAGATGCATTAGACTGTAAGATGTAGAACGTTTTTCCTCTAGTTAAATACATTAACGTGCCAACATTGATCAAGAGTAGTAATTTATACACTACCACCCAACAATACAGACGTACTTTTATGCATGTAACTTTGTACTTAAATATTCACTACTTCACTCCCCATATTTTTTCACAATCATGTTCAACTTCTTGTTGTTGAATAGTTATTAAATGGGTTTCTACCAGTGCACTTAATAAATAATTAAATATTTGAAAGATATGATTGCATTTTTGACAGCACACTAACTTCTTTCAAGGCCTATGGCCATTTACAGTTTAATTTACCAGAGGAATATTCTCTCCTTCCAGCCAATACAAATTCTGAAGATGAGTATTTTCCAATTCTAATCAAAATCCATACATCAAATCACCACTAATTAATTATTTAGGGCTCACACTCATTTGCAGAAATCGAGAGACATGAAAAAAATGGATAAAGATATAAACAAGTACTTTTTGCCGGGATGTAGAAAAGAGTATACAACTGAATGGAATATGCCTAACAGAATACATTTATGAAAAGTGTATTACAAATGAATTCGATCAACGTCAGGCGTAACCATGTGGAAGTCCATTACTGAATAAATAATGACAATACCAACTACGTTTAAATCTACTTATTTCTTTATTGGTACAACTAGTTTCAATTCTACTGCGCCATCTTCAGGTACAAGCCTTAAAATCAAGGTCAGTGGTATACATACTGAAAAAGAAGGGTGGAGAACACCAAAGATGCATCCAGTATGGGAATGTTTCCCAATCCCATTTTGCAAAACATTTGCTGGAGGAGGGACACGTAAGGGACTTCAAGCCAGAAATACAACATGTGATGAAGAGAGGGTGTAAACTGGACAAATTGGAAGAGATGGAGATAAGAAGGCACCGAAAAAATGGACTCATTTTAAATGTCATATTTTTTGACGAACCATCTCAACTACTTGACACCTCCCATTCATTAACTAACTAATAAGAAATTTTAACTTGGTTGTGAAAAGTTTTGGAAGATAGACTCACACCGAGTGACTTACTCTGCTGTTACGCTTCCCTGGTCATAAGGCATCAGAGTTTTAAAAAAAAATCCAGTGTGGTTAACTCTACTGTGGGAGTTTTGGAAGATGGAGACACACATGGTGACTAAACTCCACTGCTTATGCTTCCCTAGTCATTAGGGATAAGAATTTGCACCCCGTTGTGTTCCTTTATCACTGACCCTCACACCTATCTTCCCTGGACAAACCACCTCCTCCCCCATAATACCACTACCCCCAATCCTTACCCTCTCCACCCTGCTTTTTCAGTATGTATACCACTGACCCTAATTTTAATGCTTGCGCCTGAAGATGACGCAGTAACATTGAAACTAGTTGTACCAAGAAAGAACTCCTTGGATTTAAACATAGTTGGTACTGTCATAATTAATTCAGTGAATTGCCTATTTATCACTCTCGTTAAATATATAGTGGAGGTAAAAAAGTAAAACATCTGCACTGTCTGAATTTTTTACCTCTTCCAATACTTCAGAAACAGTCACAGAAGACATAAACCACAAGCTGAAAATAACAAATATAAGATACTAAATGAAAGTGAAATTACACAGACCTCTTTGACTCAATTAGATCCCGTTATGAATTCTTAAAGAGGACTAAGTATGAAAGCACTGAAAACTTTGCGGCAGCCTCCAAATGTCTGCACCTCTTTAAAGAGAACATTAAATCGAGAAAAATGTAAACTATACATAGGTATAATGCTGTTCAACTGGTTCAAAATATGCATATCAGTACCAAGGATTTTCCAAATAACTGCCTAAAACAATAGCCTAGGCAATTTGACCCCATGCATTAAGCAAGAATGGCAATGAATCGCTATTGAAATAAAGAATGCAAAGAAAATATTCTTTGCCACGAGAGACACATAATCACGCATGGTAATCATGTTAATATAAGTTTGAAGGAGCAAGTAATCATATCCACCTGAACGATAGCAACATCACTCAGAAGAAATCTTGAATAAGGCTGAAAACATACAGAATCACGAACTCATATACCATACTCATGGCCCTTGTCCGGCAGAGCAAAAAATAATTACCAATTAAAAGAATTCCTTCAGCATTCATTTCGCTCTTGCGTCGGATAAGGTAATCTCCATCTTCATCCACCAAGGGCTCACTATGACAAATATCTTTGAGCTCAGATGGGAAAGTGAAGCTAAATCTGGCGACGACATCTAAAAGAGCGAGAGAGCAACGGTCAAGCCTTTATTGAAATTCATCGGAATCAATAACACAAATGTTAATTAATTCCCAACGTTCCACTTTCCTACTTACTCTGTGGATTTACAAGCGGTGCAGCGTTTACTCTTTCGGTGAAAGGATGAACCTCAGATGTTATCAGATAATCAGAAACGTCAATGCTGCTCATCTGAAATTCAGTCATGTCCATCGTCGTCAATTGAAAAGGAAAATGCATCGGTTACGCAAACAGGGATAGTATTTTGTTGAACTTACCTTGGACTTATCTCTTCTAAGACATTTTAACAGCAAAATGTAGTACCTTTGCTAAATTTGAAGCACCCAATTTTAAAATATACCATGCTCCAATTCATTTATCTATTTTTATGCATTCCGCCCGTAACAATTGCGAAACGATATTAAAAGAGGAAAAAAATTGACTGATTTGCCTGAGGGCAGAAACGGCGATTCCAAATATTTAAACGCAAAATATAAATAAAATATTAAAATTATTTTTGTATCAGCATTTTGACCGTGCAGACTAAATAATGTCATCCAGATTACGATGTAAAATAACAAGTGTTTTGACTGAGTCACGTGATTATTTGTGCCAATAGAATCACACCACGAGTCGATGCTGCCACGTTATCCTGATTTTAGCAAAAAGCGGGGTCCTCATCGTCAGCCACCTCTGTTGAGCTCATATCTTGGGGATACACACACGGTCAAGATGCAGGTGGTTTTCGCGGTCTTCTTAATCATCGGCTTGTCAGCCAGCGTATGGAGCGATGAAGAAATCAAGAAAGAGGACGGCGTCCTCGTTCTTACGAAGGAGAATTTCAAGAAAGCCATTACCGACAATGAATTTATTCTCGTCGAATTTTGTAAGTTGGGTTTTGTATTTATCCACTGCTAAAGTTAGATTTAGAACTTTGTAAAACTCTCGGGGTCGCTAACTGATGCTCTCATTCATTGGAAATATCATCACAATGATGTCTTGTAACATTTTTCAGTACTTAAAACAGTTTTCAATGGCAGTTAAGTCCGTCGGTTGAGAAGGGTTTATATGTTAGATTGTAAGGAATAGGGTGATTAGTGTTACCAGTTATGCGTGGGGAGGAACTAATTTTGAAATATAGGAGATATTTGTGTCATGTATACATCTCAATTATTTGGGAGACATTATCTACCGGGAAGTAGGTGTAACGTAATATACCGGCATATTGCCGCATCAGCTTTATACTTCGGTACGTGACTATAGTGGCCGTGGTTTCACCTGCGTCTAATTTGTTTAGTATTTATTTTTGTGCCCATCAATGTTAGTAATAATTGTAGCAGTAATCGACTGGGATGACGTGGGGCGACTCGGTTGTAATGACCACGTTGCCACGTTTACTCCCCGGTCCCTGACAAAACCATGGCGCGGTCGTTGATCTCAGCTGTGTTTATTGAAACGTTCTACGTTTTTCAACTCTGCCTCATGATTTAACTGTTGATATGGACCTTTGGATCGCCACTATTCTTGATGCGCTGCATTGGGTACATTTGTGTTCAGGGCTAATGTTTACTCCCACTCTTGAAAGATCAAGGTCACGGTCTCAATTTTAGTGTACTTGGCAGTAATATGATGAATTAATTCACTATTCACCCCTCCCTTTGAAGTTGGCAACTCCTCATTGTGTCATTGTCACTCATTTTGGGGTTGGTTCGTCATTGAGGAAAAGGTGAATGTCAAGTGGAATAAGAATGGCTTGGGTTTAGCGTTGCTTCAGGAGAGCTCTATTTATTGCATTTAGGGCTGTTTTTAATAGTTATAGGTAATATGTCTCTTTCTGGTTGGTTATTTTAGGATTGCAGCTTTTGGGGGTGGTAGATGCAACTCTAGCTGATGGGAAATTTTTCATTGCGATATAGTATGTTTTAAGTACTTCTTTAATTTCGTGTCGCATAATTGCTAGAATAGTCATAAAAATTTAACTGTGCCATACGCGTATATTGTTTGTACGGAACCACAGCAGTTTTGCTGAAGCCGTCATCGTTAATGTGAAGTTGTACAAGCATCAACGTATCTCATTGCTTGTGGGGCACCCCTAGCTATTTGTTTTTCTATTTCATAGTCTCGGATTATCTTCCAGTTAGGCACATTCGTTGAATCATTCCACATCAGGCACTTGGAGCCCAAGTTTTGTACATGCGAGGTATTCTCAAATGAGTTTCAAATGATTCTTGGTGGTCATTATCTCAATTATTAGTTCACTTTCGAAAAGTCGCACGCCATCCTTCTGGTCCTTGATTAGTGACCGGTTGTCTGACCTTGACAGTGGGAAACTGGTTTCAAAAAAATTAAAGGGCAAACACCTTTTCGTTGGTGACGTAAGCAGCGCGCTTTCAGTTTCATTGAACTCGAAAATTTCGTGTCCCTCCCCTAATTGACTAATTTTATATGCGGACAGCCGTGGATTCCTCCGGCCGGCCATTTTATCCCTCCCTCCCAAAGATTCTTCAGTGTCGTCTGCTAGGTTTGTGGAATAATGATTCCTCCTCTAGTAGAGCTAGATCTTCCGTAATGGTATTTGGAGCAAGGGCAGCAATTTCAGTTAACTGGTCATCGGCAGTTTTTTAGCATGCTTGTTAGTTTATATTTTACTCTTCATCATTTATTGATACTATTTTGTGAATGACCTGCCAAGTGTTCAACACTGCCGCAGGCAGCTCCTAGGTGTCCAACCCTTTATGTTCCTGACTTGTTAACTGGCCTGTATAATTTCGGATTTTACATTTGTGAAGGAAAGAAACAGAAGTTAAGTGCATGCTCTAATCATTGGCACGTCACTGCATTACCAGAATGTTGCCTTGCGGTGGAGGTGTGAAAGTAATGAAGAACTATGTAGCTGTATGTATTTTTATTTCGTGTCGTATTTTCCTATATGCTCGAGTACTGTCATTTTAATATGAATCGAGCAATTTAGATAGAGAAAATTGCGTGTTATGAAAGCCAAATATAGTCGTGTGCCTCCTTATCTGAAAATAGTGTTCCGCTGCCCCAAGTTTGGTAGAGGTGTTCTACTTGACACTTAATAACAATTGGTAATAATTTTGCGAATTAGTTGCCGTTGTTCAAATGAGTGCATAGAGTGGTTTGCAGTCTTATCTACCCGGCCTTTCTTCGTCCGTTTCTTATAGACGTCATTGAAATGTATTCGGTAACATTACTAACTGCTGTATTAGTGCGTTCGCTGGTTGTTGCATGCCTTGAGTAGAACTATTGACAGCCACACACCCCTGCGGCTGCTTTCATCTATGTATTACCGTTCATAACACAAGGGCTGTGGCCGCGATTCTGCGTGTTATTTTGGTGTACATGTTCATGGCGGTATTTCGATTGCGCTGAATCCCTCACTTGTTGTTTGGGTGAATTAGTTGATGTAGAATAGTTACTTCATATGTAGCCCGCTTCGGTCACTAGTAGCCTTGCGGAACTGTAGCAGCGCGCAACAGCTGCATGTTGCTCTATCATCCAGCAGCATTTAAGGATTCTTTTATATCGCGCAATGGCCTGCCCTCTTGGCCTGGAACCAGAGGTCAACTTTTCAAAACGCGGCCCCAGTGAAACTTTTAAAATTATAATTTACATGTTTTACGTCTGTTTGTCGTGGTAGTGTTTTTTGCTGTGAACCACAACCAGAGGTTCTTTCCATGACATCTTATTGGGAAGGTCGCCTTGGAGTAGTTAAAAGGATTTTCAGGTTGAATAGGTACTTAATCCCTGGGGATTTTTGAGACCTCTACACTCTTGCGTTGTCAGATCAGCAGAATACTTTCGTACTTTTAAAATGACTAGACACTTTAAGGGCAGGGGCACCATAATTCCATGAGTATCATTATTTTATTTCCTCCCTCGCACCATTCACGGTTGCACGCGGAATTCTTCGAGACTTTAAATTTTCATCTCGTTCCCATCCTAGTCCCATTTTCCTGTTACCCATCTGTCAGTTGGTTGCACTTGCTATTCCCCTGTAATGCCATGGGTATTTGGGTGACAATTGTACACTGCGAGCCGCCCCCGTGGCATGTGGCAGGTGTTTGGGCACCAGCCATTTTAGGGATGGGTGATTTGAAGTTGCATCATGCCTATGAAATATTGCTAACTTTTAGAACGAGTGCCGTGCAGAGGACCTGGTGTGGGCCACGCTTGGGGAAGTGTATGTTGAACCATAGCCATATCGTCTGCAGGTCCAGACTACTTCTTGCTTGGTTTTCCACGTTTCACGATATCCAAATACCTTGCATGGTATCATAACGACAAATTATCAGTTGCGCATTTGGTCAATTTTTCACTATCACATCAACGGGACGTCTTAGACATCAATTTGTGGTCACATCTTGTGGACCTCATTAATTAATTGGTAGCATTTGACTCGTGGAATTCGGTCTGCTCGACCGGAAAATGATCTTGGTACGAAACCTTCCGCGGTGATTTGTCGACTGAAGTTTAGGACCTGACGACGCTAGATGTAACGTTAGCGGAACTGTTGTCCGTTAATATGAATCAACGAGGGAGAAACCCGAATAAACTGAACGGAAAACAATCTTGCTTAAATATTCGTGGGCTTGATGTAAAGCTTTTGAAAAATCCAGGTTTGGATCGTGTTTATTACCACATAGTTGCCTCTGAAAACAACCACCACATTTTCAATGTCATTCAGCGCGCTTTAAAGTAATATCTTATGCCTTTGACTTGTATGCGGATACATGTCCACGTCTAGGAAATTAATGCCTTCTCGGTTTTTAATATACGGCTGAAAAATGTTCGCTGATGGCAACAATTGTCATTATTCTGTGTTTTATTTTTTGTTAAAATTTCACCACTTTTCGGCGGTGTTGTTCGTGATAAGCTCTGCCGTCCGTTCATTGTTAAGTGGGAATCGTATACCTGTTATGAGTGTTATCTCCCTATCAGGAGGGTTTCTATCGGTTGGCGTAATGTGTTCTTCGCCAGTTGGCCAAAAGCGTTTAAAGCGACGTGTCATTCGCTTCGAGAACCGGAAACGTGCCGTTTCCAGTTTACGACAAAGGTCTCTTAAATATTCGCCTGGTGGGTTCGGGAATTGGATCACGTAATGTTCGCGAAACGATGATAGTCTGTGTTACAGTCCTTGATAATTCTGGAAAAAACAGGTTATTCTCGTGGGCTCGGAAACGACTTTTAAGTCTCATTGTGTCCCTGGTAGCTTTTTGGATTTTCGTCGTTATTCGGATGGGTACATGTTCAATTAGTTATCTACTTTGATTTAATAAATTCGCGGTGCGACGATTGTAAGTTTAATATATTTACGTGCAGAACTAGTGTAACATAAATTCAACGGGACTAAAGGTGGTAATGGTGGTTCTCAAAAGAATTTTTAAGTTTTCGTCTTATTTTTTGAGTCATCATCAGCATTCCTCCATCCAAAAGTGTCTCATACGTGTTCCATAAACCTATCGGTCTACCATTCTACCCCTTCGTTATATGTAGATTTGAGGTAATCTGTGATAGCGTTTTATCTGCTTGATATGCATAATTGAAATTTTCCGTAGCCTTAATAGAAGACTTACTTAAAATTAAGAAATATGTCGTGTCTGGTTAGGAGATCGATTTTATTTAGTGAAACACAGTAGTGAAGATAAACGGTTAAGATAACTGGGGTAATAATGCACGAATTGAGTGTGTATTTCGTAATTGTTAGTACCTATAAGTTTATTTTAAATATTTTGGGTAATTGACGAAGGTTCTTTCTGTAGCGAAAGTCATACCTATCTAAGGTTTTATTCGGAGTTTAAGCTTTGACCGTAAACAATTTGGAAAGTTGCCATGGGAACCTTGAAGGAATTTCGTCGTTCCTACCCGGTTGGAGGCCCGTTGACAACCTATTTACCGTTAAGCTCTGTCAACATCCCATTATGGCTGTCCAAATGGACATATGTCTTGATGTGTGCGCGGAGTCTATCCCGCGGCGCTATGCCGGAAGCAGGCTGTGGTGCTCGAGTGGGAGGGCCCAGATATAGCTTTATGGTGAAACCGCGGGGGCAAGGGGTTACGTACACACCAAGACTATGAATCGCTTCTCGAGTATATAGTCATTCTTGAAATATTAGTGTTCCTCATGTCTGTATACACCAGGCATGTGTGGCGTCTCAAACCAATATGTTTAGTGACAAGTACTTAACGTAGTACTTTCTCGGGCCGGGTGATAACGAAAAGAATTTACCGCCATGTTCGAATTAATTCGCAATGATGATCAATCATAATTAATACAGCCCAATCGTTCCATTATTGCCGTAGATAAGTCGGTGATATTTGCAGTACTTGGAATTATTAAGTTTACCAATAGGTTAGGGTTTAATTACGAGCAAAATCCTCTAGAATTTTGTGCCTCTTGCCTTACATGCTCATCTTTCTTACGGTCGTTAGCCACCTTGCCTCTCCTTACCTCCTTCAACTATCTTATTTCATCATGCAGGTATATTTTTGCTCTAATTTGTTGTTAACATTTGGAATCTACCTGCGGTGATTCATGTTTCAAAAAGTGACCGGTGGCACCAGGATTGGAAAGTAATACTGCACGGTCGTATTATATTACTACCGGTACATTCTGCCCGTCTTTAATGCTAATGGCATTTTGTAATCCAAGGTTTGCCCTCGATTTTCTTTCACAACCATTGCGCACTTCCTCTTAGTAGTACGTAGATAAATCTTGATTAATCAGCGCGGCTAATTCTTTTTTGGGAACACCGGAATGAGGCGTGGTAATTATGAGATAGCGAGCCTAATTAAGTGTCCCCGCAATCAGCTATCTCGTTAATAGTTTTGATAAATTTGTACTTCCACTTTTATCGTTTGGGTAACTTCTGTGAATGATTGATATGCGAAGGAGGGTCTTCCTCATCGTGTCCTCGGAGTATTTTGGTGGATTTGGATCAATGTCAAGAATCAAGAGGTGAAATATTTGAAGGGCCTATATTTCGACGCGTCGTTTTCGCCGATGTTTCACCAAGGTATCCGGGGATGGATGCCCGATTGCGTGTCATTTATTTTTCTTCGACTTCCGTTTTTGTTTGGAATTAGGCATGTTTATCCGTTCAGTATTTTTTAAAAGATCACCTAAATGTACGTAATACTCTGTGAGCTCCTAAACGAATTGTTGCCGAGGATGAGTTTTCAACCACATGCTCCACAAAATATTATAACAGTGGTATATTTTGCTACTGCATTAGTGCATAGAGCTATATGCTACATGTATGCAGGAAATCTAAAGGTTGTGCTATTGGTACTACGCTTGTCATTACGGTAAACTCACTGAGACAGAAAATCGAGTAAATAGCTACACTACCTATCGAAAAATTTAACTGTTAATTCTTCGTGGCAGCTACGATGGTTTCATATCGCGACAGAAAATTGACTTTTCGGAACCTGTTGGTTCTATTATCCAAATTTTATTCTCACGATCGTATCTACCATATTATGTTAGTTTTTGTGAATTTTTATGGCGTAGTCGGAGAGTGGATGTGCTTAAAACGTAAATAATTCGGACCAAAATCTATCCTGCGGTCTTGAAGCGGTCCTGTAGTTGTTGCGGTAGAATAATGAACGGAAGTACCTCAATCTCATTCCCTCTACCTCGTTTATCTTCACTTTTTTTTATATAAATGGGTTATCTGCAATAAAAACTGTTTACGCAGAACACCCGTTACCTCTGGCGAAATACCTAACGTGCCTATACTGCAAACTCCGGGAAATGCCTTTGTAGAGCATTCTGTTGCAGAATCTGAAGACAAATTTCTCCAGTGGTGAATGGAGAGTTGTTGGTTTTCGATCGGGGGCGGTACTGTAAAGTGGGGTTACTTAGTACGTAGGGGTAAAATTGTTACATCCTCGTTTTCATACATTTAGCATTTGATAATTTGTCGTAGTTCAAAAATTTGACAAGGGATGTCAGTTTCATTGTGTAGGTAAAGTTTCTTTGGGTTGGTTACGCTGGTCAACAATCGTTTCTTTCGATTTTGAATTCTCACAACAGGAGGTTATATACAAGTCTGTTTTAGGAGTGAGTTGTTCAGTTCTACAAATCTATTGATGTCAACACGATTGCGATTGTTCGGTAACTTCCGATTCCGTTAGATAAAAACAGTGTGCCGTAATCGTCGTAATGGGAGTTCTATTTACGCTCTGCGGGCTCGAGATATCCTCGTTGCTCGTCGATTGCCGCTGTTAATAGAGTATCTTTATTTGTTGCACACCAGAGGTATTGATGCGAAATAGTTTTTTTTTAATATTCCTTGCCATCATGCTGCGTTTCTATTTCTTACGGTTGTTTTTATCGATAATGTCATTCATCGTTGTTTTTATCGATAATGTCATTTAATATAATGGACTGGAATGCTGCCAGTTCTGATCTATGTCGGGTTACTTTCACCTCGTCCGTACTATCAGAACTTGCATATTGTTCAATCGAATTGGTAGGTATTTTACGGTTCTCGGTGTGGGAAATAAAAATGCTTTACCCGCAAAAATATTCTGTCGCACTTACCTCGAATTTTCCCTAGAGTTATGTCAAATCGGCTCCTTGAAACTTCTGTTTTGGGTAAATGGCGAATTTCGGCGAAGAGCGACGGGAAAATGATGAATTTCTTACTCAGTGGTGGATCTAATTGAGGATTTAGAAATTTTTTTACGTCCTCCAGTTTCGCATTTCGATTTCTTGGCCTTGCTGGGTTCTTCCGGGCAGTTTTTTTATGTCCGAGTTGAATATCCGGTGTTTAAATTTCCTATTAGACAAGGGGAAATGGCGAGTGCTAAAATTATGTCCTCACACCACCTGCCACGCCGCACTGATGGATCGTAAGGTTTTTTGATACGTTTTGGTTGCTATGCCGAGTAATTATTGGGCTTATGCATTCCGCGCCATCGCTTAATACATTTATCCGTTGGTTAAATTTCGCGGCTTTAGATATTTTTCAATCACAGGAGTTGCCATTTTTTATGGTTATAGTCTGATAGCTTATTTGGTTTGATTTATCTCAGCCCCATTCATCTTGAGCCCCGTGTTATGATGTTGAGTCATTGCCTACCGTTCGTGCACTTACGTGGCGAGAAATGGCATCGGTAATTTATCCCGTTATTTTATATACCGAGTGCACTGAGAGGCAACCCGGATCTCGACACAGAATTCTGCGGAACTAGCTCTCGAGGACACTCGGTCATCAGTCCAATACAAAGCGATCTTGCGTTTTTAAAATCATGTCTCTTAAGTTATCCGTTATACTTTTTCATTTCAAATTTAATTCTGAGATTTCCGACTCTCCTTAACGGCGACAGGTGGTCGATTCGATTTGATTAATTAATTTGGCGTAAATATTCGGGAATATTAAAACGCTTATCTAATTCTACACTATCACCTGCACACTCTCAAGGGAGTGTGTCTGGCGGTGATACTACTATAGGCATGAGCTGTCCGCGAAACGCATCATCATAACGTTCATTCGAAACTTTTCTAGAATTACGTCTTTGTATAATTTGGTAACGTGCGTCAAAGAGACTTCGTGTCTGATACAGATTAATACTATCATCCTTAAAGCCTGTAATTACCTTGGGTCATTGTACTCTGCCACTAAGTTTTCTGAATCTCCAAGAGTTCATTCGAGTCATCGTCCCTAATGCGGTGGTAATTTTTGTTTTAATGCATGCTAATTTATTAAATATTTTTGCCTGATTATACGACTTTATTTTCCTCGCGGTGTCATCACATGAAAGCTCTGTAATGAACAAGATAACGGCCTAGGGTTCTAGTGTTTGAAATAATAGAATGAGATCACCGGCCTCCAAAAAGAATAGTGGTACCATTTTCTTAATATCTTACTTAGTTATATAACGTAAGAGCGATAAATAATACACCCTAAAGATACATGCTTCGCTATGTTGAAGTTAACAGTATCCGTACTTAAAGAATACAACTTTGTATTTTTCCTCGGAATTTTATTTTGGAAATTTCATAATATTTCCAAAGTAAAATTCTGTAAAGTAAGAGGAAACGATAATTAAATTGCGATCGTGTTGTTCAATTTTTTTTATTCATAGCGAAAATTAGTGAGAAGTTCCGAGGATCGTCGATGATATAATGAATGGGGAAAAACAGTCTTCTTCATTTTTAACGTGTGCGTGCCTCTGGGTTTGGTCAAAATCATGGGAAGGATTGAATGTACCAATTGAGGAAAGTTGATATCGCCTCGAGGGATGAGAGGTATCGCCATGCGGCTAGGTATCTTTGATGAGATGATAATTATCCCGGGGAATCGAGGGGAAATCGGGATAATTGAAGAGAGATTATAACGACGATAGACGTGGCAGCGTTGCGTCACAGAAGGGCGTGGGATACAGCCAGAGGCGAGCCGGCCGGTTCTTCGTCCAATCCCCCCATCACTCCTCCTTTTTCGGCCTCTAACGAAACCGCTCCCATCAACTTCAAGGTCACTGCCACTTGGGCGTTGCGAACGTTTTGAAATTTACCACCTTGCCTGTCGATCGCGATATTTTAGCAGGCGACGTTAGAAGCTCGAGGGAAATCGGTCCTATTTGCCATCGCGTGTGCCTTTCAACAGTCAGGGTGTGCTAGAATCATGCGCCGCGTTTGGTTCGCATTTCTGCCGGTCAGTAATACCTCCTTGGGTTTGAAATGGCGTCATGTTATTTTCTGAATATAATAATTATTTATTAATCCATTGTATGAAACTTAAATGCTCACATTATATTAAAAATAAGGAGGATAAATTAGGAATCCCTTTTAGGCATTTGCTGTTTTTGGGATACCTCGTAAACAAATGAAATGTCGAACAGTTGAGAAATGCAAAAAAAAACTTGAGACCAGATATGTTGCAGAAATATATACATGAAAAAAGGTATAAAATTGTTGTTTAATCTCAACCTACATATCTTGCATACAGTTTATAGTGAGTGTTAACTGTGCTATTGACAAAAAACACCTACATTTTCTACATCAAATAACCATCTTTTTACTTGGTTCAAAAACAACATTAAAGTAATTTTACCTCTTATATAATCTGATAACCTTAGAATTTTTGGCCCCATATAGATAGATGAGCGTTTCAACAGAGACAAATTGGGCTTGGGCAAAATATACATTGCTGTAGATCTGTAGGTGCTGTGGTATGATGAAACGGATGGGTGCAATAAAAAACTTTTCAGAAGAGTTACTAAGTTATTTGATTTGAAATTATGGTTTTCTTATTTGTTGCACTGGAGACAGGGTGTGAAGAAAATTAGAAGGAAAGAGGGCTTAGTGTCCATGTTGAAAATAATGCTTTGTACTTTTCTTCTAATGTCTTCTATTAGATTTGTACATTGAGTTTCATGGCTTTACTGTAAGGTCAGTTACAATTCTTTGTGTAAGTTTCATTTATTATATTGTTGTGATAGTCATGTGATGGGGTGTGTGGAGAAAAACGAACTTTTGGTAGGGAATGCTGTGGAGCATAGATTAAGGGCTTGTGATGTGGGAAAGGTTATTATTCAACAAAGAAAATTTGTTGGTAAGGAGTGGGGAGAATTGTACGAAAAGTAGCTCATTACAAAAGTTGCTTGACCATCTAATAATTGCTATCTGTTCCAAAGTATCCATTTTTGAAACCTTACAATAATTGTAGAAAAGTACTATTTTCATTTGAATACTATGTTAATTTATTATATGAAGTGACACATGATGTTATAGAGTTGATTTGAAAAAAATGCTTGTCGGCCTGCATGTTAAACTCAAATTTGGGCTCTGTAGGACTATTTCTTGAATTTTCTCTGGATTCTCAATTTCCCAAAACAATTTTTGGCCTTTGATGAATTCTGATTTATTTTTAAATGATTTTATTTTTATTCGTGCCATTGTTTTGGTTCTTAAGCGTGAGCTGTGTGATTCTCATTGTAAGCGAAGTCTTACCTCTGCCATACATTGTATGGTGGTCACATTTGTCCCTGTGGTCCTTGGCCGGGTGGGTTTTTGCCTTTTCCAATTTTCTGGCTTTATCATCCCTCTTGATGGACAATTGTGTGTGAATGTGTATCTCTTTGGTGCTATTTGGCCTATTAAGCTCTTAGTTGTGCTGATATTGTCATCTGGCCTGCCATTCCTTGCCTATTGTCTACTTCCAATCAGTGAAGCAGAGTTGCTGTACCACTAAACTAAATGATCTGATAGTTTTTTTTTAATTTCCCACTCCTACTGACAAGTTAATCATTTTGAAAGTAACTTTTTTGTTTCAATTTGTTGTACATATTAGATTCAATTCTTCCATCCATTACTAGTAAATCCCAGGTTCTAAGACTTTTAAGGTCTCTTTCATGTAGCGTTTAGTGTCATAATATCAGCATATTAAGTACATATATATCTTGATTCTGTGTTAGTTATGTGCCCAAGTTAAATGGTGTTTAAGAGATTCATTTAGTTTGCATTTTGGCAATAAACAAATTTACCCAATTTATTAGTCATTGGGAATACCTTCTACAGTATCTGCTGGTCAAAGTCTTGAACAAAGACGCCAGAGGCCAATAGATAAGCCCACTGGAAGATAATGGGCTAATGACGTTCATTTAAACTTCCATTTGTGGAGTAGTGAGTTAGCCTTCCGACATTTTGTGTTTAAATTCATTTGGTTATGATGCAAATCTATTTTTCTTGGCATGTGGATGGTTTATCTCTTTAATTCCATGTATTCCATTTCTTTTAGATGCTCCATGGTGCACACATTGCCAAGCCTTGGCTCCAGAATATGTAAAGGCAGCAGCATTATTGGAAGAGAAGGCGAAAGCAGAGGATGGTGTGAAAATCGTTCTTGCTAAGGTTGAAGCTACCGTGCAGACGGAACTTGCAGAGGAGCACAATGTTAGAGGCTATCCTACGCTCAAGTTTTTCAGGAGTGGAAGTTCCGTGGAGTACACAGGTGATTTGATTGGGTTAATTTCATTACAATGGTGTAGAATCATGAAATAAGGTAGTGTCATTTGTTTATGTTATCAATCTCCTAATAACCATCCTGGCATTTGGTGTTAAAATTTTGAAATAAATTGAAACGTTTAGTCAGGATTTTGTACATTCAGTAAGTGGTAGTCTTCCTATAAAGTACATATTCCTTTAGATTTTATTATCTTCATAATTCGGTGTGGAATAAAGTATCAGGTTATAAATTTGAAAATTGCTTGGAGTTAACCCTTTTGAGTGAAGCGTGATGTGGTATCACGTCGTGGGTACTGTGTGTGTTCCAGCTTTCACTTGGGGGCCGAATGAAAGTTCCCTAGTGAAAGCTGGAACACTCCTGGTACCTAATAAATTCAACAGATTCAGGTGAGATATCGTGGAAGTTCTTCATAATGTAAGAGAAACAATTGCACTTTTCCACAAAATTGTTTTGTGTACAACGCGTTTCGGCTCACAGAGCCATCATCTTGTCTTGTACCTGATGATGGCTCTGTGAGCCGAAACGCGTTGTATGCATTAAAACAATTTTGTGGAAAAGTGCAATTGTTTCTCTTACTCCTGGTACCCTTGGCGTGATATCACGTCATCAGCACCAGTGTAAAGGCAACCATGACGTGATGTCATGCCATGCCACACTCAAAGGGTTAATGCAGAAAGAGTTTTGGGGTTTTGTAGATTGCATATGGAGAAACGTTGTTACGCATTTGCATGTCTGAGAGGTGATTCGAAGATAGTACTCCTCGGTGATTTTTGATACCAGAATGAAGGCTTTGTTTTCTTGAGAGAGCCTCTAATTACAAACTAGCTTGTTATTCTCTTTTGCCCATGAGCAAAGTCATTTTAGAATTAAAGTGAACATTTTCATTATTGAGCTGTTGCTTTATCAAGGTTTGTGAATGACGTTGAAACTTTTCTCATTCAAAGGTGGTAGGTCTGCTGAAGAAATTGTCAATTGGCTCATGAAGAAGACTGGGCCACCTGCTAAGGACTTGACCAGTGTTGATGAAGTCAAAGAATTCATTGAATCTTCCGAAGTGGCCATCGTTGGATTTTTCAAGGTAAATAAATGAATGGATTTTATCCATGCTTAAATCATCTTGGTTTCTGTTATTCAGTATCAATCTATTGGTAGTTAGGTTTTGTCACATAGCCTAACTTCTCTCTCAGGTAGCCATGTACTATTTTATTTTTGTCCTAAAACTTGGTGGCTTCATTCTGAGAGAGGTGTGTTTTAAGCTCTTCATTAAGAAGTCATTGAGCTAGGATCGTGACAATCAATAATTTGTCAGTCTTGTGATTGGCTGTCAGTCAAGTATCTGCCATTTCATTTTAAATGTACGTTTATGGTATTTTCATCAATTATGTGGATCTGTTGGAAAAACAATGCAAATTTATAAGATTGAGTTTTTAACATTGCATTGTTCATTTGTGTAAAGAGTTATGGAGGTAGGCTTTGGAATTGGACGGTGCTATTAATGAAGCTCTAGTGTAAAAGTTATATGAAAGTTGAAGGAAATTTTCTGTTTAAAGCATTATGAAGTTTACTTCAATTCATTTACTTGTCCACATTCATTTAATTCTTTTTAAATTGGTTGGCATACTGGCTAAATTTCCAGGAATTTATCTTTTGAGTAATTAGTGTGGATAAGAGTCTTTGTCGAGTGCAATGGGTGACAAAATCTGGTTGCCCATTTACTGTCATGAAGCAAGTGTGGTTGTTGATATTCGTAATATATATTGGTTTAGTACATATTTCTGTGTACAGCAGAATGTGTATTGTGTCCTCAATGTTGGGGACCTGCATTTTATGAAACCTCTTATTAATTCTCAATGATTCATTTTGTATGATTTGATAAACTTTAATGTAATTGATGAACTATCAATTGATTGAAAATTTTGAATAAAAATCATATTAACCCTTTTAGTGCGGCGGGCCGATATATCAGCTCATAGGCAAAATATTGTTTAACTTTTGCACACAAATATAATTACAATTACTTTTTATACGAAGTAGAAGCATTTTTTTATTATTACCTAATTCAATGCATACACAATAAGAAACATTGCATATGGATATTTTAAACAATAACTTTATAATATTTATTTTCCTAGAGTGATACATTTCATTCTAGTTACCCTCCGCATTTCTCACTAGAACCGCTGGCAGGGGTCAGCACTAAGAGGGTTAAAGACTTTGAAATTTAGTAAATTAAAATTTAAGTACATTAACGCCTGAATGATTGAAAGGAAGAAATGTTGTTGGAATGGTTTTCCTTCTTTATATTTGAGTATTTTAAGAGTCTTGGTAATGAAAATATTATTAAAGTTCAAGTTTCTTTTATTTTGGTGGGGAGTTGGATTATCATTTGCGTATGCTGGTTTATTAATGCTTTTGATTTTGTGTGTACAGGATCAAAGTACTGACTCTGCCAAGGCCTTCCTCGGTGCAGCCAATAATATTGAAGCGTATCCCTTTGGTATTGTTGCTGCTCCTGAAATTTTCAGTGAATACAATGTGGGAGAAGGGAAGGAGGCTGTTGTTCTCTTCAAGAAGTTTGATGAGGGCCGGAATGATCTGAATGTGGAGGTAATGTCAATTTTTTTTGTGAATGTTAATGTTTAGAAGGCAAGTTATGTAATTTTCCACTTATTCCATTAAGTAACAGTTTGAGTCAAGGACTATAGAACTCTCTCTTGAAGTGAAATGGAAAACACCTGTTTTAGTCTATTTTGTTGTTGGCAGTGTTTGTATAAGACTGCTCATTATTGATATATTTCCATTGGCTCTGCCATAGATCAGCCGGCTCAATTCTTTATTTCATTATTCCCAGCTCTAACGTATGATGTGTCGGTGGATCTGTTGAGTCATACTTAGTTTGATACCATTCTGAGTAAAATTTGCAGATAAGTCACGATCTATCTATATACTATTCTTTCACGCTAGTTACAGCTATGGTTTTTGTGAATATTTTGTCTCATGAACTAGTCTTAGGCATCTAGGCTATATCTGTCTCTGAGTAATGCTCTTTACCTTATAATCTTCTCTATCATACTATTTCGATTATTGATATTGAGACTTTTTTCATTTTCATTTACCTCGCTCATTTTATATCTCTCTGCTGACTTGAAAGTTGTTTTTGTTTTCCTTTTTTTGTAAGGCTTTGTATTTTGTCTTTGTATTCCACTCCTCATGAAGGCATGTTAACTAATTCAATGTGCTAAGGTACTTTGTCCCAGGACAATAAAATTGTTTTCTATTCTATTCTATCTCTGGAGACTGTTTGATAAGTCCCCTTCAATTCTTTTAATTTATTTGCTTCAATATGATTAACCTTTTTTATTGGGAAATAAAAATCATTATTCCATCGATTCTCTATTCTTCGTATTCCTTACATATTTTAGAGGTCAGAGAGATTTTCCTTGATGTTTTAATAAACTTTATTTATTTACTCTATTGTCTCATATTCAAGGTTTTTGGTTGACTACTCGAATTGTGAGGCGTTCTACAGGTTGAAAATAGTTTTGAACAAATTTGTTCTCTATTCTAATGACTTCATTTTTTTTAATGTGCAACAAGTGTTTGGTTAATTAGTATTTAGGGGGTTTAATAAATTCAAGAGTTAGATGACAAAGATAAATAGTTAACAGATAAACTCAAGTAATTATTCATTCCTCCCCAAGTTTCTAGATGGTTTGACTGTTTCATTTATCTTGAAACACTTGATTCGTGTGCCATATTCTTTCTTTTTAATTGTGTACTGTTTATTGTTATGAATTATGGGCCTATAAAAATCATTAGATGGAATGGAAACTGATGAATCCTCAAGACCCTATGATTAATTGATACGCTGCCCATAAGTTTATTAATTACATAAATGATCTATTAACCATTTGAAAGTGATGCATTTTGCTTGTATGTAGCTCTTTCTGTATAATCACTAGGGAAGGCCTCTGCATACTCTTCAGTTAAATTCCTAAAGTTATTGAACATCAAACAGATGAATTCCTATAAGTGTGTGTCATTTGTAAAAGAGGATTTAAGATTGATTTGCTCTGAAACATGGTCTGCTGAATTTTTACCCATGATATGAAAGAAAATTCTATTTTGCTGATTGTGGAGTAGTAGTCTGTATTATTAGTACCCAAGTGGTGGATTTATGATGACTCTGCAAGTCAATATATAATAAATTCTCCTTTTTTATTTTATTTAAAAATGTTGATTTTGCTAATGACATGCCTAGAATCAAAAGCAAGGTATTTTGGGAACAAAATGAAGTACAAATTATGTATGCTAATTAATTGATGGGAATCTATTTTTAATGAACATATTCTTATGTAATTAGTGGACTGCCACAGAATTCCTGTTGAATGAACGCAATTTGACTCAAAAGTATTGCTGTAGGTTTTCTAATAATTGTCTAATTTTGATTGGGAGATACTTATATTTTATTTCCATTGATTTTCTGGGATAATAAGTTTTATATAAACTTTTTCTTAGGTAAAATTGTATAGAATATGTTATTCAAAAAATGATATTTTTCCTATGCTTCACATTGTCTCATTGAAATTTCCTGTTTACATTACAGCAAAAACGTTGTGGATATGTAGGTATTTGTTGTTCATGTTGAGTATGACATGTTTTTCTCCAAGAAGCCATTATAATTAAAATGATACCAAAGTCATTTTACAGTGCTGCCACCATGAAATCACTTTTTCGAGTTTTTCGAGTTCGAAAGACTGCATTGGTTTCAATTGCTTGTTCATTCCCTATTTTCAGGACTCTCCTTTGACTGAAGATGTTGTACGGAGGTTTGTTGCCACCCAGTCACTTCCCTTGGTGGTGGAGTTCAACCACGAGACTGCACAAAAGATATTTGGTGGTGAGGTTAGGACGCACCTCCTCTTCTTCTTCTCCAAGGAAGGTGGCCATTTCGAGCAGTACATGGAAGATGCTAAGAGTGCAGCAAAGCATTTCCGTGAAAAGGTCAGTGTGAACAATTTATTTTCAAGATATAATAATAGGCTTCCACTTATATAATCATGATATCTCTTTGTGGGGTTGGTTTTACCCACTTGTGACAATGGGCACTTTTTACCAATTTGTTTCAGTGGTTATTATCCTGAATAATTATTTTATGTTAATTCTGTGTTTCTGTAAGACTTTCCTCGGAAAATATAAATTTTGACGTATAGCATTGGAACTTAACATTGGCGCATGTATAGATATTTGCAAGTATCAGCTCTTAAGTCCTCTCATTGAATTGTTAATTCTTTATTGTAAGAGGCTATGCAATAGTTCTTAATTTTGAATGTACATTAAAAAAGAAAATCAGGTGAAATCCCTTCTTAAACCTTAAAATAATGCTGTCGTGAAATAATTTCATTTTGTACTATCTGAGTGAAAATGCCTACTTTAATTTCTCAAAGGAATATATGGTTTAAATTTATAAAATAAAAAAATTAGAGATTCTTTTTATTCTTCTGAATTTGCAATGTTGCCTCAAAAACTTGCAAAGTTGAATGTATTTTGCTCAATATGTCCTGTGTTAGATATCTAAAGTGTGTGAAGTAGTGTCTTAAAGCATTTCTGAATACATTCACAAGATTATTTTGCTTGTGTGGGCATGTGGTGGTTCAATCTTAAAATGAAACTATTTAATTTTTTCGAGCTATACTTAGGCTCTGCTCTTTCATGGTGAGTCATAGTTATTCTAGATCAATTTTTAGTTCTCTGTGTGAGTTATCCAACTCCAGTCAAGTGTTTAGAGAGGGGAAATTTTTTTTGCTCAGATTATTTTGTCCAGAGTAGGATGGGCTGAATGATAGATTAATGGGTATATTCCCATTGCTTGAATACTAAATATCAGATCATGCGGTTGCTCTGCTGAATGATAAGTTTCTAATGTACGGTCAGTGCGCATCACATCTATATCAATATTTTTTGTATTTAATAGGTATTATTCGTCACCATCAACTCTGATGAAGAAGATCACGGCCGTATCTTAGATTTCTTTGGAATGAAGAAAGAAGAAGTACCTGCTATGAGGTTAATCAATCTGTCGGAAGACATGGTCAAATACAAGCCAGCTGACTCGGAGATTTCTGCTAATGTTATGCAGCAGTTTGTCCAAGATTTCCTTGATGGAAAATTGAAGGTGAATAAGTTTTAATGGAGGGGATTTGAGGTGATTTAATGTGTTCATTGAAAATTAAAATAGTAACCCTTAATCATTTGTTATGCATTTTTCCCGAATTGATTGTGCATCTTCTAGGAATGGGTTATAAACTGTAGGAAATGTTGTTCTATCTTTCTTCTTATGTTACAGCCACACCTGCTCTCTCAAGATCTTCCTGAGGATTGGGATAAGGAGCCCGTCAAAGTCCTTGTGGCATCCAATTTTGAAGAAGTTGCTCTCAATAAGGAGAAGGATGTTCTGGTGGAGTTTTATGCACCTTGGTGTGGACACTGCAAGCAGCTTGCTCCCATCTATGAACAGGTTTGTTAGAGACCATGAGGTGATCATATCTGCTTACTTGAGTTTTCCTGATCTTATGTGTCTCCTTGATTGTCCTGAATTTCTCTGGGGTAAATTTGGAAAATCATGGTCTTCATTCCGTTGAAGTATGTTTGGGTGAATACTTATTGCATTTTAAAACAAATGTTTACTTCGATGGGCATTTTATTACTTGTTCATTGAATATCTTTATTTCTTACAGAGACTCAATTTTATTTTTTCTGGCTGTGATTGCATCAAATCCTAAATTAATGGAAGCAGGTGATACTGGCAGAATTTCATAATGTTTAACTCGATGAATAGAATTCACTTGTTAAAATATCACATTCTTTTCGCCAATCAATTTGTCTATTGTGCCATTTTGTGGGAAACTTGGGCCAAATCAAAGTTCAATTCATAATGCTTAACATTGCATTGGAGCATCTCAATTACTTGTAGGATGTAGGATGCAAAAAATTCATACAATTTTTTGTGCAGGGATGATGGCATTTAATATTATAAACCTACTCTCAATTTCCTGAGTTGAGGATTTATTCTTTCACTTTGTGTGAAGTTTGAGTTTAAATAGATAACTTTGTCTCAAGATTCAGTAACCTTATAAATCTTTGTCATTGGCACTAGGGAATCTGGGTAGTGTAGTAAGCTGCTATACCATGTGCAGCTGAGTTAAAAAAAGATGTCCATGCTCTGTAATTTTCTTGGAGGCAATGAAATTATTAATTTACTGGGTGTTATAACATACTTGAATCCCTCCTGTCAATTCTCAATTTTTCTTTTATTTGGAAATTTGAAGTCCATTGTCTAAATGCAGTGGATCAGAAAACGCATTTAATGCCACTTGGGGAAGGGTGTCATGTTACTGAAGAATTTGAGATATTGCCTTTAATAAAAACTATGGATGAGTCGATTCCACTTCGAATATTTCGATTCAGATTCTTCAAATTGATTCCCGATTCTGATTCCATAGATCCTTATTCCTAATAACAGGTGGGATATTGATATACCAGTAGCGTACGACTATTATTTAAATTCAAGTATTGGATGAAATGAAATAGCAAAGACTATTAAGTTGCTCAAAAATTATATTTATCAACAAATAGCAAATATATCCTCAGCTTATTGAGGTAGATGTCAAGTACCAATTGATAGCCTGTACCCAAAATTACTGAGACAAATATGATGCGATTAATGAAATTTGGTTTGCATATTTATGTATCTCGTATGGATGGAATCGGAATGGACTTTAGGAGATCTATTCTCAATACAGATTCTAATGCTGAGAATCAGTGGAATCGAGAATCGACATTTGGGTTCGACTCATCCTTAATAATAGCACGATTGTGAAAAAAAATATTCATTTTCTGAGGCAAATCAGTGTATTGAAGTGCCCCTTATCTTGGATGGACTCCAGCTTGGAAATAGTGTGCTTCAAAGTAGCCACTGACGATGAGGTACCACTTTGTGCCATGGTCAGCTTAGTAAATGAAGGTCCTCCCTTACATTGAAAATGACACCTATAAAATACCTATGCATGTGGTAAGTTCCATTGGAAAATAAATTCCCTTGTACCAGGATTTAAGCCATTGACCTGTGGCTTGTTAGGTCAATGTGCTCTTCATACTTAATATCTATAGATGCAGTAACCTTAAAGATCATAAAATTTTCATTGGCATATGGGAATCTGGGTGGTGTAGTGATCTGGGCACCTGGTGATCCGTGGTGCAATTCCCAGTCCTGGTGAACCTTATAATAATATTTTATGGCTGTCATTTTCAGCAGAAGTGAAGACCTTCATACAATGACTCTTATCTGACCAAACCTCCTGAAATTGTGAATCCTCTTCCTGTGGAAATCTCTGTAATGAATGTTTGAGGTTTTTGTAAATTTTGCTGTTATTGCTATAAATACTAATGGAATAATTCAATAAGGCTGAGGTTTTTGCCTCTGTTTCATTTGGAAATCTCATATTGTCTGTCTGGTGGAATCTGGGGAAACATCATTCATTCTTCCTCTATCTTTGGGTAGAAATGCATATATAATGGTCTTCTGTGTGCCACTCTGATTTGTTTTGTGAAATCTATTGTCATAAATTTCCTCTACACATTATAAATTGGGTCTGGAATTTCTCGATGAGTCCAGCTTGCTTGTATAAATGTGGTTTTTTTTTCGATTTGAACTTGGCTTGTTTTGGTTTTTCTCATTACTGTTTAATTTTCTTTCTTACTAATTAAAGAATTAATATTATTTATTACAGTTGGGTGAGAAGTATAAAGACCATGAAAGTATTGTTATTGCCAAACTGGATGCCACTGTTAATGAAATGGAGCATGTAAAGATCTCCAACTACCCTACCATCATGCTTTACGCCAAAGAAAACAATAAGGTATGTTACTCTAAGATGATAATGTAATTTGTCAGAAAGTAACTAGTAAATTTTTCCTAATTTCTGTACTCTCATACTTCATTTTTTTTATTGTACTAAAGTATTATATATAATTGCCATAGAGAATCTAGCTCATATGGAAGTCCATGGGATCTTAACTTATAATAAATTTTGACATAGTGGAGTCTACCTTGGCAAATCTCCATTTTGCTTGAGGGCATAAATTTCTATCGCCATAGTTCACCAGTAATAGGAACAATTTTTCTTTCGATTGTAATTCTAATCCTCTTTCATTTACTCCTATCCCAGCTGTTTTGAATATCAAGGAGCCTATTTGATTTCATTTAGTGTAGCAATTCTATACACTATAAGCCCTTATGATTTCTTTGTCATTTGCTAAAGTGTCAGGTTTCTTCATGAACTTTTTAAATGGTTTAGATGAAACTAATTCCCTGCTTTTATAAAGACCAACTGGTGTAAATGGCAAATTGCCTGTTAAATAAAAACTGGTATTTGACTCTTAACTGCTCTTGAATTTTAAGTTTGTGTGTTGTTAGCTCTTTTACAGTCAATTACTCAAGATTGTTGAATTATCATGAAACCAGCATAAAGTATTCTACCTGCTTTAGGTTTCAAATTTTAATTGTGTGAGGATTCATATCAGTTTTTTTTTGCTCCTTGTCCTCATTTTATTTTTATTGATTGAATAATTAATGCTGGCAAGGAAATTTTCTCATTTTCAATGCTATACTTGTATAATGTGAATGTTGGTAGAAAAATTTTAACCTAAATGTGGAAACTCATTGTCACTGCATATAATGTTGTTTTCTGATTGTTAAGAGTTCTACTTTTCATATTCAGATTTCCATTTTATGTGCCTATATCCACTTATGGCTACTTTTTATTTTTTTGGGGGTAGTTCATACTGGAGGCCAATACTACCTAATGTTAAACCTATTAATTTTTTTCCATGCCAATTAGTTTTGCAAAAATTTGCAATGTTGTTTGTTTTTGAAACATAAGTCTGTTAAAAGTTCTAATTTATCTAGCTCTAATGAAGTAAAGATTTGCATATTGTGAGTGACATCGAATTTCATCCATTTAAACTGTAATTTTCTGTTCAATGAAACTGATAACCAGTTTCTTAGTAGCTTTCAATATTCTTTTTATGACAACAATTGTTTAGACCTTATAAATGCCTCCTCCCATTTCCCTTATCTTGCGTAACAGTGTGTGCGCTATCATAAATTGCAGGAAAACCTATTCCTGGACCCTTAGATCACCTCCTTGGAAATATTTATATTGGCAAATATGAAATTTGCTGTCACATGCCAACTCTCATCTTGGACCTTTTTTTGTTATCAGTGCTTTTTGTTCTCATGTTAATTTACTTATTTTTGTGATATCAGTAATTTTTCTTCTCAAGGATGGAGAGTTGGTTCTGATCTAATATTTTTAAATTTCAAGTGTGTCTTCCACTGTTTGCTGTAGCTGTGGCAATGATTTCCTTTTTTGATAGCTCAATGTTATACCAGAAGCAGTATGGTTGACCATTTGGCCATGTCAATATTCTCTACATGTTCTTGAATTTTTTTGTCTGAATTGCGATTTTTCAGGCCATTCAGTACGTCGGCGAGAGAACTTTGGAAGGACTTACGAAATTCATTGAATCGGGTGGAGAGTATGGAAAAGCACCACCCAGTGAGGTAACTGAAAGTGGATGGCAGAATTTTATCAAGGGGCTTGGTTTTTTTTTCTTGTTCCTGAATGCTATTTTTGTTTGTTTTATATTTTGCCTTATTAATTTGGTGAATGCTCTTTCTGTTTTTCAATCCTTCTTTCCTTGGGCAATATTGATCTAGGTTAATTACAGTATTTACATGCAGGCCTACCGGGATGTTAAAGTGATTATCAATTCCAGGCTATTTAATCATTTTGGTGTTTCTCAGATAACAGTTATGCCCATAGTCCATTGGGGATATTGTGGTTGAAGTGACCTTTAACCTGAAGATGCCCTTTCTAATGCAGGCCAAACTCTTAAAAAAAACAGTATCTTAGGTGAAATATCATCGAAAGGAGAAACAAGTTATTTAATTCATGCCCTAGTGGAATTTCTTGCTATAATGCTCTCTTTAATGTGTCCTGGAGCATAGCTTCTGAGCTTGTGATCAGATTTTAGTTTGCACATCTTGAAATTGATGGCTCACTTTGAAATGAACTATGTATATTTTCCCTAGTTTACTTTAATGTGTGATTTGTTTTATCACATAGGTGATATCATCAGGCCTGTGTGTAGAAACATATTTCACATTGAATCAAAGTAATGAAAATGTACATAGTTCATTTGTGACTGATATACATAACAGATTTGGTGTTGTGAAATATGAATTTCGTCAGTTTTACCATACCTAGGTATTTATTGCTCAATAAAGAAGGCTTGAAAACATTTCTCTCCAGGATATCCCGGCACCTCCATTACGCACTTCTTCACCAATGTTTAGTTAATACTTGCATGAAATCCTGTAACTCACACACCTCATTATTTTCTCTTTTTATTTTGCTGCCTCTTATCCTACCCTTGCTGTTCCTCTGTGATCTTGGAAATTATCTCTGGATTTGGTCTTGTGAATCAGGCTTTGCTGTATAAAGGCAAGCGTACCTTGGAAGCTCTGTCTGACTTCGTTGAGGGAAAACCTGAAAAAGTGGTGGAGGTAAAAAGCCTTGTGTTGACCATAACAACTGAAAAACTTTCCTTAATGAAGTGGATTTGTTTTTGAAACTATTGATGATACTTTGGTCGGGGTTGATGAAATTGAATCTCAATTTTTGGCAATTATGCTGCTTTTGTCTTCTTTCATGGCCACAGTTGTTCTATGAAATCCTGACCAATGCTTTTAGATCACCAAGCTGTATTGAAGACAGCTTAGCATTTTTGCATATAATTCTACTTCTGATATTAGTCATTGTTGAGTTACTTGCTACTACTTTTCACCTAAATCAGTAGGCGGTTGGATTTCACCATTGCATAAATTTAATAATCACCAATTTTTAGTTGTCCAGATAACATGGAAATAAATTTTGTGAATTGTAAATGGTTTTATACAGAGAATAATAATTGTATATATGCTAGGCATTTCTATCGGGCATAATTGGGCATCAATTAAGTTTCCACTCAAACCCACTTATGTATTGTGTAAAACTTGTGAATCCTTTTATTCTATAACTATGCTCTTTCTATAACAATGACTACCAATCATTGGAAATGATTTGTTATAAAACTATTAGTTTCATATCTTTTGTATGATGGGAAAGTTATCTTTGTCCCTTTACAAGACTTCACTTTGTTTTGATCATGTTGATGTAAATAGTTGCACAATGTGTAATACTTTTATAAATGGTCATTCAGGAAAAACTTCATTCGGCGAAAAAATTTTTCTACCTTTCACTTACTATGAAAATTAGGCCTTGGCTTGAAGTGATACAGGAAATTTTCTGGGGTGTTCATTTTTCATTGGATTTTGATAGCATCCTCATGAGAAGAGATGAATTCTAATTGGGCTTCCAACTGGAATATGTTATCCATGCTGGTGAATATGTGGTTAAGGGACTTTCTTATCATCCCCAAGGCTGTTGATGTTCTGGTTGGCCGTCAAGTGGTCATAAAAAGTCCTGAGGATGATAGTGAAGGCCCCATGGAAATGTCAGCTAGCATGGATAACATTACTAAATGGAAGGCCAATGACTTTGCCTGGGAAGCATCATCTTTCAAGTGCAAAAGAAGTTTCATTCATGATGAAATGCTTTTTTACCTTGGTTTTCAAATATGTGGGAAAATTATGCAGTAAGAATTTTTCTTGAGAGATGTAAGCATTTTATTGTAGCTTGGTCTTATCCATGAAACAGAGATTTGATGTTTTTTTTGTTTTGAAAAAAAAATTTGGAAACTACGTACTGATGAAATACTTTGGCATTTGTCTACAAACAGTTTGTGACGTTCACAGAGTAAGGGACTTCTGAACATTTAAATTTCTGCTCAGATAACGCGGGATGGTATTAACTATACATCCTCTCATTAAAGCACAGCCATCCCCTCCTTGTAATCTCTACTGTGAGTTAGGTATCTTGGAGGATCGGTTTTTGTGATTATCTGCATCAGGGCTTCATCTCTGCCAATGTTTTGAAGACCTGATCTTTTGATAACCTGAAAATGAGGGGCAGGTATTTATTTGTAACGCCTGTAGAGATGGAGCCCCTCTTCTGGTGGAACACCCAAGCTAGTGGGAAAAACTTTCTTTCAAAAGATAAAGAGGGAAAACATCAGATCATTCATCTGGTATCATGGACATGGTTGTGATTAAAAAGTTAACTTCATTCCTAATTACTAACACTAAGGATTTGAAGGATAGCCAGAACGTGGGTTTCGACAGCCGTATAAACTATCACCAGGGAAAAATTTTCATTATTTTGTTGTTGTGTGTTATATGAATTAACATAAAGACCTCTTAAATTCTGGCCGAGCAATTATTTAACATTTTGGGCCCTCTGAGATCCTAATTTCCTCTCCCTATCCTATATTTTTCCTCTTGTAAATAACTTTTTTCTGTAGTTACAAAGTTCTAACAACTTATTCTGTAGATATCTGTAGTTGTTGTCTCCCAATCATATCTTCTTGCTCTGCTTATACTAAAATCTGCATGTTTGTTATTATCGTTTTATCCAAGTATTTTCCACTCTTTTAATGTCTTAAATATCTTTAACATTTTGAAAACCCCTCTCAAAGTGGTTTCATCCTTTCAAAGTAAGTACATGATTAAATTTACATTAACATTTAAAGAGGTTGTAAAGAAAAGTAGGAGAGTTAAAGGAGCATAAGTCACTATTGCATGCAATGAGTCATTGGAAATAAGTTGAGTAGTTCAAGATCTTTAAAACCATAGGCTTTTGTATTCTTTAGTTGAAAAAAAGTTTTAAGAGTAGGCTTTTGAATCCGCTGTTAATTAACTTTGTTAATGGGTGTATTATTTCATAATCTAACAACATTACAAGAGCCTTTAGAACTTGAATCTTACCAAATATACTTTGTGCAAGCTTTTTAATGCCATAGTGTGTTCACAGAGAAATCGCCGAAAATTTAAGTAGTTATTTGTTGAAGTTTTGACATTATTAAAAGTCACCTGTCTTCTTTAAGTCCCCCAAGTTCCTTATGTTGTGTGAAATTCTTATTACATACTTAGCAGTTTAGCTTTTTATGGTCTTACTCTCAAGACTCAGATTGTCTGCAAGTAGGTGGTATGGGTTTTCTTTGTGGCAGTGATCTCAAATTACCCAAATGTTAAGCCTCTTCTTCAATTATTGTTAATAAAGTTGGGGAAATTGATATTAGTATTTTCTTACATGTAATCAGATGTTCATCCAACTCTTCCCTTTTTTGGATCAGCCTTAATGACTTTATTTAGGCGACTGTATATAGCTTGATGATGTGAAGTTAGGAAGAAGTGGCCATTTTTATGTCGGATAAGAATGATCAAAAGCTGCATTTCATCAGCGTTCACCGTATTTTGTTTTGGATAGTTGAAAAATGCTGTTAAAATCCCAATGTACTGTAAAAGTCATCTGAAGGCACAACTGAGCCTAATTATGGAAGCTTGAATGAAACTTCTTTAGATGTCTCTGAAATGGGAGTGTTGGATATTTAGGTTTGAAAATATCTGCCAAAATGATTTTGCCTGCAATGCAATGCTTATGAATTCAGTGCAATAACTTTTTGTATACATCTTCACTTGGGTTGATTAACTTAGTCATTAGTGAGATTTATTTGCAGTGAAATTAAGCTAAAGTGTTTTATTTTAATAATGATTGAAGAAGGGTAAAGGATGCTCACTAATGCTGGGAATTGAAATTCTAACTAAATATTGACAAGTCAAAAGTTGGCTAATGGCTAGTGAATTTACTCATGTTTTATGCTACATGAAAGGGTCTTAAGGATACTAGGGTTTTGCACCTTATCATTTTTTACCTATATAGTACAATTTTGAGATTAAATTTTGTAAATGAGTAATTTCAGATGTGCATTGCAAATTAGTCTGTATGCATGGGCTGATTATTACTTCAAAAGCTGAAAGTTATGGATGAATATTGTAATATGCTGATAGGATGTGAGCTGAGTATTTAATAGATAAGTACATATGAGCTGCTGGGAAAATTTGTGGCCTCTGGGAAAGTTAAAAAACAAAGAGTCCAGTCTTTACAATGTTTTTCTCGGATGCAGGGTGCTTTCCGTACAAGGTGTTGTTAGATCAGAACACATGAGTGCACTTGAGCGCACACAAATGTCATTAAATGTTATTGTGTGTGCTATTGAGATGTTGGTAACCTACCATTAGAAGAATTCAGCCTGCACTCAACTGTCTTGCATCTTTACACGGCTGGTGTCCTAACACTCCCTGCCACATGCCCATGCGGTGGCTTGCAGGGTAGTATGTAGATGTAGAACTGTCAAGGCTGAATGTTTTGAGTGGGGATGGTTTCATTACTGTAGTTTTCATTTGAGGTAAATTCCACTGTAGATGATTGTATTTTTGTAAAATAACTAATGTTTCAATAATTTTTAATTACTTGCTATGAATATCTAATGGAGGATTTAATGGGAAAGTCAATAGCTATTGTAAGAGATAAATGACATTTAAACCATTTCTATTGTTACACTACTGTATTAGAAGTAAAGAAAACTTTTAAACAAATATGGCAGCGGACAAGCAATTTGGCTTTCTTTTGTCATGGTCGGAGAAATTTTCTTACAAGCCAATCAAATAATATCCCCACTAATATTATTCTAAAAAGCTTATAAGTATTCCTCAAATGAGTTATGTGCCATAATTTATAGTTAAGCCTGTATGAAATATACATTGACTTGGCTAAAAGAATATGCATTAAATAAATTAGTTTGAAAAATATCAGGAATGTAGGTGAATGTTACCAAAAATTACAATTGTCATACATATGTGGGGAAAATCTTTTTTATATAAAACTATCAATTTATTAGCTCTGGAAAAGATGTGGGTGGGAAATTTTTTCTTAATTCTGTTTGTTGAATTCAACATTTGTCTCAAATTTTAATGTGCTCGAGTTGTTAGGATTTGTGTGAAAATGAGATTTAAGATGCCACCTACGTCTGCAGATGATTGGGTGAGGTTGAATAGAAGCATTTAAATGGGAGCTTGAATGTTTTTTTTACCAAAGAATAATTTAAAACATTACAGACAAGTGACGTCAGAAATGGCAAAGCCACTGATAATGCCCACAGTGCCTATTTTGAAATGGAATTTTATTAATTAAAATGAACGTAATCTGGAATTTTTTATGTGAATTTGCAATTTCAAATGGATACTTAATATCTTACTGACATTCCGGGCGGAGAAGGTGTCTCTGGAAAATAATTATTCACGCTTCCTTAGAACTTTTCTTCAGGCACAAGTGTATAAACATCACTTGGATGTTTTGTTTGACGTCAAATGTGCCAGCTTGCTCTGACCCCACTAACAATACATTGCAAGGATTGCCCACACTTCCTCTATTGTATACATGTGCTAAGACCAACGCCAAAGTTAATGTTCCTAAAGCAATAATCAACCCTAGTCCTGATCAGTTTCGTAGTGTGCTACCTCTTGTGCAGGGTCAAAAATGAATGGAGTGTGCTGTTGTGTTATTTCATGACTAGTGCTCTAGGGCAAATGGAAAGCTTCCAAAGTAATGGAATACTTACGGATAGGTAAATTACTGTAATTTTCTAGCAATTTTTTAATATTCTGCTATTATTGGAATATTTCATTGGGAGCCAATAGCAATGGCAGAGGGTTAATGACATTCAAGCCAATACAATTGCTGCATTTATGTGCAGAAATAATTAAAATGTAAAAACAAATATGGCATGTCACATGCAGTTCAGCTTTCTTTTGTCATGGTATGAGAAATTTTCGTTCATACCATTTAAACTATAACTCCACCTCTTGTAAAAAGCATTAAAATATGCTATGAATGAGGTATGTGAATAAATTTATAATTTAGATAAAATGAAATATAATTAGGCTCAGTTTAAAGTTACATGTTTTGAATATATCCGTGTAAAAATATCTGAAACGGATGTGAATATTACTACAGTAATTTTTCCCATCTCTGTGTGTAATGTTCATTTTTAGTGCTTTAAGTTGAGTTGTGCACTAAACATGCCTTTTAAATTTCTTTTTCAAAGGAGGAAGAAGAAGATGAAGACGATGATGCCCCCAAGAAAGATGAGCTTTAGGTGGGCAGACGTTGATTGAGTTTGTGGGCCTTAAGGCTTGCTTCTCTGACCAACTTCAGCGAGGTGTGAGTGAGTGAATGATGTCATGGACGTTGGGGACTGCTCTGGAGGTTGTAGTGGGAGCAGAGGGACACGGGTGGTTGGTGGTGGTAAAACGTCAAATGTCTTCTGTGGGATGTGCTGCCTCCAAAGACTGAGAAGGTAGGGTCCTTCAGAACTGGCTCATCCCCTTAAGACAATCAGTGAGGAATGACACCTTCAGTGTTTTGGAACATCCCATCCTGGACAGCTGATGCACTACTGGATAAAGAGGTGTGCCATGAGGTTTGCAGGGAAGATACCGGAGTTGGAGGATAGGAAGAGCTATGGTTGTATGATCAGGACGGATGTGCAAGCAAGAGAAAGAAAAATCTCTTAAAATTTACAATTTTGGCAATTAATATGGTGGCAAATGTCATTTTGTACCCATGTTTAGAGGATGTTGTGTCCCAATGTCCTAGGCATAAACCACTCCAAAACCATCTAGCAAATGGTGTGCAGTTAAAGCCTCACCTTATGGAGGTCTTTTGGTTATTATTTTTATTTTTTTTTGGATTCCGGTATCCTTTCAAAGCTGCACTCCATGAATTTTAAATGTAATAACTCGATGTGTCACTCCCTGTATGTTTTGTGCATTAGGGATGAGATTTTTTTAAGTGGAAGAACTGAGAACAATTGCAGCACTTCAACTGCAGTTGTGGTGGAGCAGCTCTATCGTGATCAATGTTGGCCGGTAGGAGTACATGTTAAATTGTGCAATGCATTCCAGTGAGCATTTTTTTCCACACCTTTTGTCCAAAACCCCCCCGGACTGGCCAACATATAAAAATTGAGCAGTGGCACAAATCGGAGAGGGAAAGTGTAAGTTGATCCTTCATGGCGAGCACAATTTGCAGTTTACTTTCTCTTTCTGCTCTCATTCTTTGATTAGTGATTCAATGGGAAAATAACCTTTGTCACCTTGCCATTAATGTTGAATTTCATTAGCAAAACTCTCCCTTAAGCTATGGGGCATTTAAGTTTTATTAATTGTGCCTTGGTGCTTTGAGTGCATCGGTCGCACCTTCAATTACTTAATCACCTGATTTTGCTTTCTGGAATTCACATATTTTCGGTTGTGGGTATTAAATTTTGTCTTATTGTTCCTTGTTCCCCTCCCTGTAATGAATGTTGTCAAATTGACAATCGTGATGAGTCGTTGTGTTTTGTATGTGAGAGCAATACCTTTTTTATATTTTACTTACTGTCAATTATGTGTTCCATGCTCAACCATTCATTTTGTCTGCTGCCAAATCAGTCTTGTGGCTGATTGTATGTTTGGATCTTCATTTGTTGAAATGTTCTAAATCTTTGTCAGTTTTAACTTGTATCAGTATGGAAAAATAGCCTTGTGTATTAATTTGCTTGCAGCTCATGAATGAAGAGTGAAAATTCTACCTGTGGCAGTCATCAAATTAAGAATCCCACAAAGGGGTTGGCCAATGAATTTGTAAATTTACTGTGAATTTGGGTTGCTCTCGTGTTCCATGTGTAATAAATGGTTCACAAATGTAGCCTGTTGTTTTATTGATTCGTAAATTGAAATCATTCTTTAACATTTGATGCTTTCCTGGCATATGCTGTTAGTGAAGTCAGCTTGGGTTCTCCTGTAGATCAAATTGTCTAGATTTATATGTACTTTTGTTTCAATGGATGACCTTAACATTGATACATTGGCATAAATTGCGAGTTTGGCCTGGTGGAAAACTTGGAACTGACTTCACTTATGTTCATCTGCCACTTTTCCATTGTGTGGTGGAAACACGAAAGATGATTATTGGAGTTTAAATAATGTAGCAACGAAGAAGACTAAAGGAAAGTTCCTAGTGGCTATCCATGGCCAATAACTATCACTGATAGGCTGCTCTCAGTATAATCTGTTAAGGGATGAGTTTCCAATCACAGTTGTAGTAATGGCCTCTTGCTTAGCTCATGTCTTACACCTGTCAGTTTACTCCATTCCCCTGAATCCTAATAGTCATAGCAAATAGTGTCAATTACTAATTAATTAATTGTAAACAAACTAGGGCATGTTCAGGAAGGACCAAGACTTAACTAGCATTGCATTTGACTGTGTGCATGACATTAAAAATACACCCAATTGGTGAGTCATCATATATAGTCTCCCCTTGCCAGTGAATGTCTGCAGATGACTCTGTGGTGACAATGGCAAAAACTTGCATAGATGTGCTAATTGACTTTTGCTGCTGCTGATTATGGAACTCTTTAGCGTAATACAGCTACAAAATACATGTGAAATGAGTGTCTTCTGTGAAAATAGTCATTAAATTGAGAGCACTATGATACAACTGGAGAACGAAAGTCACTTCAGAGTAAATGCATTCTTGAAGTGAAATGTTTTCCCTCTTAAACCCAAGTGCTGCGTGGAAAGTGTTTAAATGGGCCTTTCAACAAAACCCACTGATATTCTTTTGATTGATCTAGTTAGAATGTGCTGAACCAAAATGGCTTCATTATTGGGAACTTGCATTGCTTTGTTATTGCAACAAAATGAAGCCATTTTAACTTGTGGTCCGTGGTGGCCTTCGTCCATACTTCATGTGCTGAATGATTTTGGATGGACATTTATGTTGGCTATTTTCTTGGGTACAGATAGATGTATCAGTTTTTGTGGGGGAGGGTTCTGGATTTTGTGATCCTGTTATAGAGGTCTGTTAAGTGATATATTGGTCATATGTCTTAGCAGCGCCTCTATGAATGTAAAAACTCAAGCAACAAGAGTAATGTGTTCATGGATTTGCTTACTCGGCATTATGAGCTGTGTAGCACCATGCATTGTGGGGTGAAGGGGAGAGACAGCACAGTAGAAACTCGAAAATAAAACCTAGCAACTTTGAGAAGAGAAAGTAATATTTGAGAATTGCACCAAATTGTATTTTGTGTTGGTATGAGTAAGGTTTACTTGGTATAAAATATTATTGCCTAGATTTGTGCTCTTGCAAGAAACACACAGTGATCCTTGGCCCTACCACTACCCCCACTCCTCAATCTAACACGAGCTTCCCCCCTCTGATTAAGTTCATGGCAATGTCCTGGGTAATACATGTTGGCAACTGTATAGGGCATGTTCAGAGGAAAAGAAAAGGATATTATTACAATCAGAGCTGATTTTGGAAGCAAATGTGTTCTCAGGTTAAATATAAAACCCTTAGGTCAGTAAAAATTCCTTCTCAACACACACAAATGAGCATAACTATGTGAGTGACAGGATTGTCAAACCTATGAAATTAACTTTTTTGTCATTGTGAAGTTGCCAATCATTTTAACTCAAATGAACTGAACTTCTGAAGTGGTTATAATGATATTTTTCAAATGCAGATATGTACTAGGTAAAAGGATGGATTGGTCATCTTTACACAAGAATACATAACCTATGATTTATTTTGGAAATCTTGCGGCTGGTGGAAGAAAATCTGAATTTAGATCATTTAATTTTATGATATCGCTCTATAATTATGAATATAATTTAGTTTTCATTACAATTGTTTCATATTGTACGCTTACTGCTAATTATCCCTGTTGGCACACACATTTTGCTGTGTTGCTCGTTTCTTCAAAATTACTTAATTTGTTTTTCTGACAACTTGGTTTAGTTTCTGTTTAAACTTCTACAAAGCTCAATATTTACATTATCTGCCTTTCGAGATGTTTGAGGTAGAAGGAAAATGTTGTTTTAAAAAGTAAGGAAGGGGATCAGAAGGTAAGACAGAGAAAATATATGAAGTTGAATGCGAGTCGTTGGGGTAGTTTTGTGTGAAATGGGAGGGCATAGCCAGGATTTATCCTAGGGGGGGGGGGGCAGGACACCCATCCATAGCTGTAGATACATGCCAGGGGGGGAGGATATCATCCTGTCCGGCTCCTTTTAGCAGATTTAGCATGGAATGTCTCATCCATGGGGGGGCAGCTGCACCCCACTGCCACCCCTGACCATGACCTAGGATGGAGGGAATGTAAGATTAACCAATCAGCTGATTGGAGTGAGGGAAAGCCGAAATTTTTCGTGGCTCACCCAGGGGTAAGGCACAAAGATTGTGGAAAGAAATGGAGGAGACATTTAACCCTCTATACACCGATTTTTTTGTCCACCTCGTGCAGTCATTCCACTCGTTACCCCACTCATGGGAGAATCAGGAACTGAAAGTGATGAATGAGAGATATATTTTTGTTGCCAAGCTATAAAATTTATGCCACAAAGGCATATAGACGTCAAGAAACCTAATCAGAGACAAAAAAATAAAGTTCTATATGATACCTCCAGGTCACACAGCATGAAAGAGGGTTAAAAAATTGCGTAAGCGTCTCCACTATTCGATATGCCAATCGTCGAATATGACTTTTAGACATGAATGAATTCTAGAGGCACTATAGGTATACCAGGGAAGAGAACACACTTCCCTGATTGAAGCAGGTACATCTGACGAATTCAAGTATTGCGCGCTCTCAATCGGAAAGTACGCACGTTACGCAGTGCGAACTTCACCATGTTCAATGGTGTTTTTGAAGATTTTGAATCATCTGAGAATAGTGTCGGATAGTGTGCTTGAGAGCATTACTCAGCGAGGAGAGGCTTATGTGTTACCAAAAATTTAGAAGAATATTACTTTGGCTGTAAGCAAAGATAACTACCGCAACGGCTGTTGATTCGTGTGACAACTACAGGACCTGTGCTACACTTAAAATTTCGCATGCTGCGGCACATAGGACTTATCAACAAGTTGTCATTTTCAATTCGAATTCACTTTGTTATTCATTTTATCTATTTAACAAGTCAATGGCTTTAACGATGCTTACTTAACTAGTCGAAATTATGCCAAAGATTGTTTTCACGTATTTACACCGGCATAATTTGATAACATCGATTGATTTCAATTGACGTTCACTTTGTCTAGATGTGTCGATGTAATAGACATAGTAATTATGTGGAAGTACATGGTGCTGGTCGCTGTGTTCTGTACTGTGTATCAGATATGGAGAAACGCAACTATTGAGGATATAGTTGCAGTTGACAGATGCCCATTTTGCTTCGGGAACACACTCTGCTCATCAGTGTACAAAGGCCGACTATCCATCGGAAAGCCTACAAGTTGGTCACGTTACGTTATCTTCTACAGTACACGCATGAATCTCTATCTTGTTCAATTATATTGTAGATGTTTCTGAGAAAATTTTATTTCTGAGGGTTTTCTACTCTTTACGTGTGATACCTATTTAAATTTATAATCAACCACAAGAGTTTTCAAGATTGGGCTTTCAAATAGAAAGGTATACCTACAACCATCATCATTCTTGATGAATAGTTTTAGTCATCTTGCAAAGACTTATCGCTTCCTCTAGTGAAACAGCTGCATCGATATTGCTCATAACGAAATGGAGATTCTCTCATTATTCACTTATTATGTATGCTTGAGGAATGAAGGAGAATATTAAGTAAAATTTACGTGAGGCAGAAACAGTTGAGTTCATTTAAGATTAAGGCAAGACAATGAGAGATCAATTTCTTATCTCATTGATTCGAATTTCCAAGCGAGACCAACCATTACAACCATGGGCGTTTTAACTGTTCTATAAAATGCACTTACGATTTGAAAATAAAGATGTACATCTTGTAATAACTACCTCTCCTCATCTTGGTTTTGATATTCATCTTATTATTTAAATCTGTAAGCTGAGTGACTGCTCACCTGTCAGAGTGCTTGTAACTCGACCATTTACCCTCACCAAGTGCTTTTTCCTGAAGTTCTTGTTTCTAAAATATCACAATGTTCTATGCATGAATGTGCGACTATACTGGTATCATTAGTTAGTAGAAAGTAGAATTTTTCTCCCCATGTCTTATCCCTAACTTAGTTTGAAATGCCTTTGCACTCCCTAGTTGATACCATATTTCTCATGATAGGAATACATTTTCAGGTTTAACACTTTGGGAACATTATGATACATTCTTCAGTGGAGCAAAAAATGTTTTCCATGGAATGCTGGACAAGTCGCAAGAGATTATACTGAAAAACCTTGGGCATGATTGGGAATTAAGAGAATTTGATTCAGAAGTTGATAGACTCATGGAAAGGCTTGGAGCGAAGACCTGGAATGAAATACCTCCTGATGTATTGCTACATTTAATCGCAGAGAAGCTCTCTGGAAATTTCAGTGGTTTGTCTGAGATTTATTCTTTTACCTACGTCTACTTCATTGACTTTAATTTTTTCTGCTACTTTTGCCAAAATCCTTTTTTTTTCTTATGGAACATAATATTTCAGATCCAGCGATGAAGCTTTTGCTTTGCTCACAATTCTCTGAGGTCGATGAAGAAAATAATAGCAACATTCTTGATGAATTCCTGAACAGGTTGTCAGTTGATACAGATTTTGATGTCAGGAGTGGTGGTCTTGCTGCTTTACTACACATTTGGTCACTCATTCATGTCAACCCAGAGCCTATTATTCTTCAGGTGAGTAACCTGCTTAAAGCCTTATTACTGATGCCTATTTTTTACATGGTCTACGGAAATTTCTCAACTCCTTTATTATGAAACTTTTCCCCCTTTCTCATGTTAGGGCGATTGCAGGAGGCACTTAAATGACTTTTATGGCTCTCACAAAACTCCTTATGCTGAACAGTAGACGATTTTTGGACATGGGCTACTTATGGGATTTTAAAAATTGTGTATAAATTATAAATTTTTTTTGTCACTGATGGACATAGTATACATATATAGGACTGCATTCATATTGGGGAGCAATTTTTAAATCTGGCTTTGGGTGTCTTGATTCTTTAAACACTCACTCCTGAAAGATGCACTGAGTTATATTTTCTGCAATATTTAATGTGAACTGCAAATTTTTTAATAATTTGAGGAAGTGTGGTCATTTTCCAAATGTGCCCAATATACCTTGTGATACTGAGGTGTAAAAGGTGGGGACTATTGGTTTGTTTGTAATTCGGTAATATCATAGAGTAACCATAACATTAGTCAGTTAACCTGCTAAGCCAAGTCTGCTATGAAATTTCAACTCCCACAAAGGCTGCTAGATGTCTTAGGATTCCTGTTCTGTGCTTCCAATTATTATGCAAAATATGTGATGAAGTGTGAATTGAGGAAACAGGATAAAATATCAAGATGAGGAACAAGGAGTGTAGTACTGCCATTGGACTAGGCCACCAAGAAAAATCAGTGGTGGCTTGATATGCCACCCATTCAGTGGCATAGCTAGTGCGTGTGCCGCCCGGGGCAGTCCTTGAGTTTGGTGCCCCCGGCCCCGCTATGAAATACATTTTGCACAGTGACACACTCAACTTTATATACGTTAACTAATTTGTGTACAATTATGATATGATTTTCACATGCCAAATGTATTATGCTTTAAATACACACCCAACATTCTCGCTCTGTAGAGGTAACAGTGTTTAACAAAAAAGCAACAATAGCATAGAGAGAAAATAGTAAAAAGTTGTACAAAATGAAGATAATCTTTAATTCTGAAATTTAAACTACAAATGTCTACAAAGAAACTTTTCTTGCCTTTTTGTTTGCAAATTCTTCAGTGGCCCTGTCAAAATTTATTTTGTCTGTCAATTGTTGCTCTATAGAAAGTATAGCAAGATTTCTCAAACCCAAGGTGCTCATAGTAGATCTTAGGTAATTCTTGGTCAGTTTTAGTTTTGAAAAACTCCTCTCACTGGTAGCAACACTAACAGCAATTGTGAGGAAAATCCGCAGCATTATTACTACAGTTGGAACCGAATTCCCAAGGTTATACTTTTGAATAAGCTGCAGAAGTTCAAGGGGGCCTTCTTTCCTCATCTTTATTCCTTCTTCAATATTAGCAACAGCAATAAAATGCTGAAGTCTTTTTCTCTCATGAAGGAACTCCTCTTTGTCAATGTCATCGTGATCTATTTGACATATATATTCATCATCCAAAAGGTTTGACAGGGTAAGAAAGGCATATTTCTCAGCAAGTGCATGCAGCTGTTGAAATCTCATAGTCAATTCTTGGATCACTCTGTCCAGTGAAGAAAACATTTCTGTCCTTAGTTCTATGTCGTATGGCAATTCAGGGTCCTGTGATCCTTCACCAAACATTTGTTTCTTATTTTTGGGTCGACGCTGACGCTCCATGACTATTCCTAGATCATTGCAAATTTCTTTGGAGTATTTAAGACCATCATTCACTAGCTTGTCCCTGTTTTCAGATAGAAATATTTTTAATGCCCTGAGTTTTATATCACATTTTTGTATGTTCAATCCTTTGGTTTGGAGATAAGTCTGTGTCTCGTTAGTTTCTAGAAGGACGGGTCCCCATGGGCCAAGAAAGCACAAAAAGGAAAATGATTGCAACGCTCCAATTAGAACACCAGCATCTGCCCTTGTAGTTGTATTTTCTGCATCACTAGTTAACATTTCTAGGGCACTTGAGATTTTTGAGTAATGTATCTTTACAACACTTACAGCTTCTCACCTCACACTCCACCGAGTTTCTATTATGCGCTTCACACTTTGACCAGTGACTTCCCAGCAATATGTTGATGAAGAAAAAAATACAAACAAACGTTCCACACATCCAAAAAAGGTAACCGAATACACACCAACAGAAGCTGCATGAACACCTGCCAAATTCAGCGAGTGATTTGTACAAGCGACAATTTCTGCTTTTTTATTTATTTCCTTGATGCGTTTCTGAACACTAGTATGCAGACCAGCCATCACCGCAGCGTTATCATATGCTTGCCCTCTACAATTTTGGATATCAATTCAATCTTTCCCTAATTTTTCTAAAATCATCGTTGAAATATTCTCGGCAGTTTTACCCTTCGTTTCAATGAAATTGACAAATGATTCCACAACTTTCACTTCATCTCCATCGATCACAACATAGCGTAAAACTTGGCTCGTTTGATCCTTATGTGAAATATCAGCAGTGCTGTCAAATGTCATGGAAAAGTACTTGGCTTTTTTTACATTATTGATGATTTTGCTTCTTACGTTTTCTCCCAAAATTTTTATAAACTCGTTCTGAGTTGTAGGAGACAGATAGGATGTAGCAAACTTTTTTCCCAGCTGGATTCTCAGAAGATGTTCACGTAGCACTGGATCATATTTCGCCAACAAATGCGCTATCTCTAAAAAATGTCCTCTACTTTCTGTTGCTTCAAGTTCGACATCACACTCGTTTTTCTTATGATTGACTCCTTCTCGATGGCCTCGTAAAGCCAAATTCTGTTTAGCTTGGAATCTAATAATATCAAGCAATCTTGTAAAGGATTGCCTTCCACTTCTTCACCAGGCTTTCAACAACTTCTTGTTCTTTTTTATCAATTGTTGCTCTACCAGCAATCTTATTTCCAATTCCCTCCATTGTGTGAAATTTCTAACATGATCTACACTGGACCCAGGTTGTGGTTGTGGAATCATGTTAGAAATGTCCAGTGTAGATCATGTTAGAAATCATTGTTAGTATCATGTCCATGATATTCTAGGATTCAGTTTCCGCCATATGTTGACTCTGTCCTCAGAATTAAATTTTGAGTTAATTCTTTCTGAAAACAGTTTGCAACAAAAGCAGTAAAGAGCTTCTTTGGAAGGGGAGTACACCATCCAAGATCTCAATATTTTTTCGCCATTAGTCAGAGTTTTAAAAAACCACTCGCAAGTTAGTTTTCTAGTTAGTCCTTTGGTTGACACACCTTGACGAATTACTTCACCAAAATCATTATCTAGATTTTGAACCACAGATGTGCCTTGACGTACCAGAAAGATCCATGCGTCATTGTTAATCGTGCTTGGCCAAAGGCCTACATCTTTCATGCCCACTCTGTCCACATCAGGTCCTGGAATGCTTTCTTCATGTTCTTCATCACTCAAGGGAGTTGAATTGGATGAATCACTTGAAGTTGAATCCATGGATTTTGACAAAGATTTGGATTTGCAAACCTCTCCATCTTCAGTAGTAGTGGTTTCTATACAATGTATGTATTTCAATAATGCATCTTCACTATTTTTCAATAATTCTTCTCGTGCCTTTCTTTTTTTTTCTGTAAGCAGCACCACTTTCTTTAGCACGCTTCATCTGAAAATTAGGGCGATAGTGTGTTAGAAATATTTGTTTTTTTGAGAAAAAATTCATATAGCGTGTTAAGAAAATGAAAAAAAACTTTAGATCAAAGTTATGACTGATGAAGCTAAATATCACACGACACATATCATATGTGACGCAAGTAGTAGCCCACAAATTCTACACTGTTTTGACAAATGAAACAAAAAACCTCAGTGCAGGAAAAGAATGCTTCTGTGAATTAAAAATGTATTAGTGTCAGTGGCGAAGCATGCGGCCTTCACTGGATTCGCCGATGACTAAACCAAAATGAAAAAATTAAGAAGGATTTATAGAAGGTCTGAAAACGTTTGCAAGTAAAGGTGCAAAGGCAGTTGTTCCATTTTTTTGTCAAAGAAATGATGTAAAAAGACCAAACTCAAGCTCCAGATTTGCTCACTTTAAAGAATTCGATTCAGTGTCAATACTCCACTGTGCTGAGGACATATTTTAGGGGCCCTGGGACAAATTACCTCCGTTGCAACCCCACCTCCGGGTGGCTGAGTCTAACGAGAGTTTACGAGAGTGACTGACAGAAGCCGAACGAGCGATGGAAGCGCCAGTTTCAGAGATGATTTGCCTGGCTCAACAACATACGAATTTTGTTCTTGGTTGCGATGGAATCCTCATGTCCTGAGCGTTCCTATTATTTAACTGTCCAAAATTTTAATTCATGCATTTGGTTAAAATTGTTTAACATTTATACTGAGTGCAGTGCGACATCTCTGCAGGCGAAATGCCTGGCATAATGGTAGAAAAGACTGAAAAGAATAGGCCCTGTTGCGCTTTTCACTCATAACAGGCACTGTGGCCGGTAGCTGGCGGCTATGCGCTGGGGTTAACTGCCACAGGGCAAGGCTTCGGCACTGCGCTCAGTATAAATGTTAAATGATTTAACCAAATGCGTGAATTAACATTTTGGACAGTTAAATAATAGGAACACTCAGGACATGAGGATTCCATCCCCACCAAGAACAAAATTCTACGACACTCCAGTTCTGAAATGCTAGCTTTTTATTTAACTGACAACAAAAGCTTTTGTAATTAAGTTACAAACCTGAAACATAAGAAGTATATAGCAAAGGTATCTATCTAACAACTGCTAAAGTTTGGTTATTTCAGAGATATTTGTTTTTAAGTTATGAAGTGCCGAAGTTGGAGCTCGTCGAAAAAACTGTCAAAAACCGGTACTTTTTACGTTTAACCCACAGTAAAAAGTGTAAAAATGCGTTTCTAAAATTTTAAATTGGTATGAAGTAACGCAAAATTAAATAAGGAAAATGCTGGTGTGATTGGTTTTTCTGTATGCCTCTTTGTTACTTCGTTATTCGTTACCAAACTCGAGTGCACATAATTTCTGCACCGACTGTAGTCCAAATCCGCCTAGCCACTGATTACTGTTAAAGCCTAGAGCAGGCCCCATAGTGTAACCCCTCTTGGCAAGAATGCAACGGATATAAAATGAAGAATGCGAGATTTATTACTTATTTATGAAAGAAAGGCCACAGGTTTTCTTGTACACGACTCACAGATAGGACTTGAGCAGAAGTAGGACACCAACAAAACTACAATGGTACTGCAGATACCCTGATACCGTGTGGATACCTCTGCCTTCGATGGCGGATGTGCCAGTTTAGCAAAAGATAATTTTGCAATTATGCACAATTGTCTTGGGTATTTATTTTTAGATTTAAAGTTCCAGTTTAAAATTAAAATAAAAAACTCCCCTTCTATTTATATTTAATTGATTTAAATTAAATGATAATGTAGTGTAATAATGCTTCTGTGAATTAAAAATGCATTAGTATTACAGCTTACAGTGGACCCCACAGTGCAACCCCACTTGGCTAGAAAGCGACAGACATAAAATAAAGAATGTGAGATTTATTACTTACATATGAAAAGAAGGCCACAAGTTTTCTTGTGCAGGACTCGGTGATAGGACTTGAGCTGAAGTAGGACACCAAAAAACTGCAATGGTACTGCGGATACGCTGATACTGTGTTGATACCTCTGCCTCCGATGGCGGATGACAAACGAGAGATGTATGCGAAACGGATGATTGAGCGACCGGGAAACAAGAGCACCTGTGCTTTGGACTTCATCCACCAGGTCGTAGACCAGTCGGTGACTGCTTGGCAACAATAGTGGAATAAAGCGACTCTCTGCCGGACATCGCAAACGCTGTCACAGAGAGTTCCTCGACTACTTACTAGTAGTACTTTTTTAGTAGGTTTCACTCCACCCCGACAGTCGCCGCCCAGGTCATTCACGGGGGCGGTCCCCTTAGCAGCACGTACCAGTGTTGCCACGTGTGCCCATCGAAATTATAATGAGTAATGACAGAGAAACACAGAGATGTCTCCCAAATCATGTCACGTCATTATCATTTCAAGTCTCACTCAACACAAAGAGTGGAATGATTGAATAATATATGAACTATACATTGAATGCTTCCTTCATTGCGCGAACATAGTCTATCGTCCATATGATATCATCATCTTCTCCATCCGAATAGATCGTCTTGATATTTGTATAAAACATCAAGTCTAAATTTGAACAGTCGATCTGAGTGCATCTCCCATCTTAGTTGCCGCAGAAGGCTTGTAAAACTAATGGAACGATATTAGTGACTTTTAACATTAATGCCGAAAACTAGCTTCATAGTTTAATCTGATATCAGCACCACTTTCTTTAACTCGCTTCATCTGAAAATAGGGAGTTAGTCTGTTAAAAATATAAAATACTTGTCTGTTAGAAAAAAATTCATACAGCATGTTAAAAAAAGATGAAAAAATTAGATCTAAGTGATGACTGATAAAGCTTAATATCACAAGATTTGTTATACAAGTGACATGCCACAAATTCTACTCTATTTTGACGAATAAAATATAAAAAAAAACTCAGTGTACCAAATGAATGCTTCTGCGAATTAAAAATTTAATAGTACAATAGCCTTCTGCAGACCCCACAGTGCCGCCCCTTAAAAGTGCGCACCCGGGGCGGACTGCTCCCCCTAGCTACACTGCTGCACCCAATGCCACGATATTGACATCAATAATCCTGAAATCCTTGTGAGAGAAATACAAATGAAGTTGAGAAACTTGAGGGTGGCTTTGGAGAAAAAATGTCAATAACTTCCTAAGAGACTGAGGACAAAAGATAACTCCCTTCTCAACTCCACGAGAATGTATATTTTGATGTGAAATAAAGGCAGCCTTCATCAGCCCTGAGGGGTGTGGCAAGGGTGAAGAAAAGCTGTTTCTTTTTAAATCCTGACATGGCTAATCCCAAAAGAAGAGTGCCTTGTAATCTTAAAGCTGCAAAATTTTTAATAATTTGATGAACTGTGGTCATTTCCCAAATGTAAGATCATGTCTTTTTTATTTCTTTTCCCAGTTATTTCCATCCCAGGGTGGTTGGCCATTTCCTGAATATCTTGGGGCATGTGGGAGGCTAGTGGCTGAAGAATACTGTGGAGAGCCCCTTTCAGCAGTTGCATACAATTTGTCATGGGAAAAAAGGGCTTTACTTGCATCTCAGGCCCTGACAGCAGCACATCGATTCACCCATGGTGATTCAATATTCCGGCTCTATTTAGTGGACATTTCTCCGGATAACGTTGTTGTTATGGAAGACATGAAAGGAATTCATCTTAAATTTGTTGACTTAGAAGATGCCATTCTTGTGGACAAGAGGTTATCGGAAACTGGTGAGTTTTTTGTAAAATCATTACTTTCTGCTTTTATATTTTATCCAGAATTGTACTGCCATGCTTTTCTGTGATAGAGCGTCTGCTGAATTACATCTGTTTGTTATTGATTTAGTCCTACTGAAATAAAACTATTGACTGTAGGCATCATTTTCATATGGGGTCACTTAGCTGCAACAATTACATTCAGCTGAATCATTGTGTCGATATTGCAATCGCTGAATTGATAAAACTAACAAGTGTCAGCTTTCACAATGGAAACTTGTCCAGCCACAATATGTTATTCATTTAGTCAAAAAACTCAAACCCTAAATCCGTAGGGATAGTTTTGGGTTTTCCAATAACCTTATAAAACAAATAGTTGGCATAATAGCTGAGCCCTTGACATTCCTCATTAATAGTTGCCTTTTCCAAGGAAAATTTCCTCAAATATTAAAAATAACTCCCATCCATAAAAAAGGATCTAAAACAGATCTAGCTAACTACAGACCAGTTTCAATAGTGGCAGTTGTCCAAAATTATAGAAACAATGAAAAATCAACTAGTGTTGCATTTTGAAACGAACAATATATTAACAACTTGCCAATTTGGCTTTAGACAAGGCAGGTTGACTACACATGCTGTAGAAAGCATTAGCACTAAAGTCACTGAAGGATTTGAGAAGAAAGAATATACTGCAATGTGACCTTAGTAAAGCCTTCGACATGGTCCCTCACGACATCTTAATGAGTAAGTTAGAGTACCATGGAATTAGAGGCATGCCATTGAATACTTGTCTAGCTTTTTATCTAGTAGACACCATCAAACTTCTTATAAGAGTAAGCTATCCTTAAATATATAAAGCTACACTTACATGTGGAGTACCTTAGGATCTGTTGTAGGACCCTTTGTATTCATAGTTCATGTAAATGATCTTCCCAGTCATTTAGGGATAGCACCCATTTTATATGCTGATGACACAACATTAATCACCTCCAACAACGACTACAATAGAGCATGGCAAACAGCTGCTGACATGCTAAACAGAGCTAGCAAATGGTTCATAGGCAATGAATTATTTTTGAATGAAAATAAGACCTTAAAATTTACTTTTGGACGAAAAGAACCACACAATGCAATCAATTCAGTTCAACTCTTGGGTTTTCACTTGGACTGTAGGCTGTCTTGGGATATTCACATTGATGAATTGGGCAAAAAGATCAGCAGAGTCAGAAAACTGAAACAAATCGTATCTGAGAAAGTGTTGATGAATGTTTACTATGCATTTTTCCAAAGTCACATCAGCTATGGTGTAATATTGTGGGACAATGCTCCCAATACAAAAAAGGTACTCGTACTTCAAAAGAAAGTCATTAGAACATTGTATAACTTAAAGTATAATGACCATTGTAAACCTTTCTTCAAGCTATCTGGTATTATGACTGTGTACTCTTTCTAAATATATGAGCTATAAAAATATGCTGAAGAGGACCAACTAACTATGTGACGAAGGTCTGTTGTACACACCCACCACACAAGACAGAAAAATAATATAGATGTACCTCTTTGTAGGCTAAGAAAGACCAAAAACAATTTCAACATAATGTCAATGAAGGAATTCAATGTTCTTCCAACAGATATCAAATTAAAAAACTTGAAGGATTTTAAAATTATAGTAAAAAAATGGTTGAGTAAGAAACCTTTTTATTCCATTAAAGAATACATGGTGGAGAACTTTGAGGATTTTTCTGACTAAGTGTTCAAATATTTTAATATGTTCTCTTGGTACCAATTGTGAATTTTGTATTTTATTCTTAGGTATGTGTATGTTTGAAAATTGACAAGATCTATTCCGATGTACATTCGGCTAATGATCTAATAAATATTATCATTATCATTATCAATGTATATGATGATGTACGTCTATTTATAGCAGAAAAAGAAAATGGTAAAAATATTATCTTATTACTAGAAGGATGGAAGGGGTCATTTTTGAATCTTTTCAATTTTTTTCATGTAATGATTTTTGATTCTTTGTGATTCTTTTCGATTTTTGTAATTTCTTTATCTCTGCATGAGATGACCTTGGAATCGGTGACTTTTCATCATTTAAGGTAGGAATTATTAGGAAAAAATAGTTTTAATTTATTCTTAAAACTCCGTGGCCATCATGACCTAGAAAGATAGGAAGGGGTCATTTTTGACCCCTTCCCGTCTTCCCCAGGAATGGATGTGGAAAATAACCACACTTACCTAATCAAATTATTCAAAAAATTGCAGTACATGTTCATTAGGGATCCAAATCAGCTATTTTATGTGCAAACTTGAGAAGGACATTTTACCGGATGCTTAGATCACATATCTTTGAAAACTATATTTTTTTTATTTATAGATGATCCAAATCAGTGGCATGAAACTCATGTGAGCAGATTTCAAGATGACTGTCCAGATGGGTCGTGCTTTGTGTTCTCTGCGTACGATGTTTGTAGCCACCGCCTCAGTGACCACAATTACTTCGCAGTATGCAGTGTAAGTATCTTTAGCCTTACATAATTCATCAGAGAAGTACAGTCTGTTGTCAGCTGACAACCTTTTTGAAATTCAACAGTTTGTCTCATTACGAAGAGTTTGACTGTGGTTTGGAAGGTGCTGGTAAGTAAGGTTTAGCTAGAAAGCTCACAATTGTCTGTCTATGCTCGTCAGTAGATGTGACTACTCTTGTTTTTTGTATCTGAACTCCCTTTATCCCTTTATTTTGGAAAAAGATATTGGAGAGCATATTTTTGACATCTACCCAAGGAAAATGTGATTATCCAACTTACCGATGTTTTAATTGACTTACAACATGCCTGTTGGAATCAAGCATGGTTGTAAGTCATCAGCTGATTGTACTTATAATTTCTTACCTAAAGCTGCTTTTTTGCTTAGTTGCTGACGATTACTGTTGATGAAGGCAAAACAGTGTATGATTTGCAAATCTTGTTTGAGACATTGGGCCTCAGCATGTCAGTATGGTGATTTTTGAGTGAATTGGGTCCAGTGTCATAATTCTTGGCTTTGTAACTGCTATATATTATTATTTGCATAGATTGCTGGATTCCAGATTTGCACTCCCCTAATGCATAAGTAAAAGCTTGAAACATTTCTTTTTGTAAAATGTATTGGACATTTTTAGGAAATTTGCATATTCATCATCTGTTCATGATTATTATCAATCTTGAAGGTGAATTCACTTCCTACAAAGGAATGTTGTACTTACTGAGTAATCTATTTAAGTGTTCCATCAAATTTGGATGCCAGCCATTGTACACTGGCTTGCTTTGTGTTGACCTGATAATTGCAAGGCTTCAGGTTAAAATTCTTTTTGGGGCAAGGATGTATCCCTTGTCTTAAGGCCGTTTTACACGGGGCACGTAATTACACAAGCTAATGTATGTGCAATCGTGAATTTTTAAAATGCACCGTGTAAAGCGGCGAAATTCAAGAACACATGCACAAATGCAGGAATGCGAGACGTCAGAATAGCCCCTGCTAAAATTCGGTGGTCGCATTCTTTCAATTTGTACGAATAGCACTCCATCTAGCGGTCGCAGAATTACCGACATCTAAGTTCACGGGAAGTTGACTGACGAATAGATTCGATGACCTGAGCGATGGGTGTTTACAGTTCTTTGTGTGGGAGGATATTTACAGTTACTTATATTGTTATTTATTTAGCTAGATATTTAATAGCTCTTTAAATTGTTCCTCTGTCATCCGTATAAAATTGCAGTAGGCATTCCTGTCTTCTACAGCCAGCTCCTGTTGGACCATATTAAGAATGCCCATTCCCTCCTCTCGCCTACGGATCCACTCCCGCATCCAAAGTGCTCTTCTGGCTCTTCTCCTGTGGTTACGCCTTTCTATGAGCTCTGTGGCCCTGATCATAATTCCCACTACTACTAGCTCTGCAGCAATCAATGCAGCCTCCTCCTGATCCATTATTTCTCTCACAGAGAGAGAGTGACTCAATTTCAATATCACAGAATCCCACAATCACCACAACCTTATTTTTCACTGAATGTCAACAACGTCGTGTACAAAATATCGTATCTCTCCTGTTTGAACAAAACACTCGCTCTTAGCGTACTTATCATATGATTGGAATTCACGAATGAATGCATGCTTATGACCACCGTGTAAAGCAGTCACGCATTCGTTATCGCAATAATTATTGCACGGCAGATTGCGGAATTAATGCAGTGTTAAGTTGTGCAATTTCGTGCCCCGTGTAAAACGGCTTTTAGGAGTTCAGTTTAAGATTAGATGGAGCAATATTACTATGACAGCTTTAAATATCTGAATCAGAGTTTACTATTAATTTAGTGAGAGATCTGTTGGTTACTAAGACAAACTTTCAATACATTTATCGGTGACATCTTGGGGTGCTACAAAATTGGCCATGTGGGTGTCTTGGGTATCATTGACACAATTGTCTACATTAATGTGTGATGAGATGGTTATATCATTATGGTCATCTTGATTTAGGGTATCATTATCTTCTGCACCATCAGTGGTATTGGCATTTGCTCTAAGGAAATGGTTCCAGGCTTGACTTTGTGGAAGTTATTCATAGTAGATTAAATTAAACTTTGTATACTCCACTATAGGTTTATTAACATGACCTGGGTTTCAACACTTTGTGTCATCTTCAGGTGACACGATGTGTCGAAACCCGGGCATTTGCACTGTTAGTGTTGATAGCATGACAGTCGGTAATGCTAGAAAAAATGATAGTTTGTTTATGAAAAAGGCGTGGTATACTTGTGGGGTTAAATGTTGCCATGAATTAGAAATATTAACTCCAGAGAGTGATTTTGTGTGTGATTAGATATCCTAAACTCTGTTTAGGAGAATAAAGAAAGAGGAGTTAGTGTAAAAGATAATATTACTGATTCTTAGGAAATTTTTGCTACACAAATTCCAGAAAGCTGCCTGTAGAGTAAACCTCTACCTAGTAATCTTCTCTTATCACAAACCTCTGTTTTTTTTGCAAAATCTTCTATATCCGTCAAAATTTGTATATATGTAATATTGATTCCTTCTGAAAATTGCGTTCACTTTTAGGTGTTGTGTTGTCGTGTGGGAGATGTTTTTGTTTCAAGTGCTCTCTCCTATGATCATGGATGTTTGTCACATGCCAACCACCATGTTCCCATACTTATTGAGGCATATTGTGAGTTTTTCTATATGATGATCCTATGGGCACATGCGCGTCATCTGATTCTCTTGCAAAATTGTTTTAATTTTGTGGGTTCTATGACTAGAGCAGTGCATCTGATGGATAAACTTGAATAATGGCCTCTTAGGTACTGGGGAAAGCTTTTCAGTTTTAAGTATTTTTTCCTAGTGAGTATCTTTCACCAGGGTGTCAGTTGCCATGCAATAGGAAGCAACATTTCTTAATTATGAATGTAACATTTATTTCCATTTCTGATCTCAGAAGGTTATGCATATTGCATAGCTCAAATCTGAAATCGTAGTCGTTGAATTTAACTGGTTTGACTGAGGCAAGACAGGGTTGACAACAATAAAATTAAGATGGACACAACTTTTGAAATGGATAACTTCTCCTACAATGGTGTATATAAAGGAAGATTGTTGAGTGACAAAACGGGAAGAAGAGGCTATGCGAGGATGAAGAGAGAAGCATTAGATAGAGAGAGGTGGTGGACTGGCACATGCAGACCATCTCTGATGATGATACAGCTAATATGTGAAAAGGTTTACTCCATAAAGTGGTCGTATTTAGTGAGTCTGCTATTAGTCAGAGGAATGGTTTTCTTTGCCCAAAAAAGGAAGAAATATCTCAACTCATACTTGAATGTATAAGCGGTACGTACTGAAAAACCTACATGTTTTTTAATGATGTTGTATTTTTCTTAAATCTGTACTAACAAAACTAATGGCCAAAAGAAGTAATTAACTTATTAAAAAACCATTGTGAAGTTGTTAAAGTAGCACAATTTATGTATAGTTTTTTGTCATATACGTAGTGGACTATTGTATATCCCTCTCTCCATCATATTAACCTGTTTTCTCTATGTACATGCCAGGTTCTGAATTCTCCATTTCTCAATATCCTTATTTCATCTGCTTCATTAGTTCCCTAAGTTGGTGATATGGCCCATTGAGGCAAAAAGAAACAATGAGGTGTGAAGGGGGGGGGGAGGGCTGGAGCTCAAAGATCATTAAATAGCACTTTGTTTAATGATTTCCTGATATGCAGAACAATTTCACGATTATTTTCCAAATTTATTACTTAAAACTGTCAAGTGAGGAAGATTAGTGTTTTGAGTAATTTATTTCGTCAAATAATTTGTTTGAAAATTTATTTTAATACTTCTTTTATAATTGCATTGAAGTTCCTTCGTATTATATGTTAACCCTGGCTTGTTGTATTCGAACTTGCCTTACATTGACGAAACTATGCCAGAACTTGCTCGCAGTGAATCAAGAATTATATTATTAATACTACATTCATGTCCTGAGGTGAATAGATTATCAATTAATTATATACATACATGAATACAAATCACGCCGTTCCCTTCCGGGGTAGGCACAGTCGCAGAGTTTCTCTCAAGAGTACATAATTGTACACCTAACTCTGCTTCTATAATTTCCTCCATGACCTATCTTTGCAAACCTCTTTTGCCTCATTTACCCCCATACACTGTTTCATACACGCCCTCCTGTTTTTAAGACTCCTAATATTCCTCCTCCTAAGAATTTCCTCAACCACATTCAACCACAACTTTCTCGGCCTACCTCTACCTTTCACACCATTCATTTCACTCTTATATATCTGTTTCGTTATTCGACTCTCATCCATTCTCTCAACATGGCCAAACCAACAAAGCACACTCCTTTCATATATGTCCATTACTGGAGCAATTAAACCACATTCGTTTATTACCCACTCATTCTTGACCCTATCCATCCTACTTTTTCTGCACACACTCCTCAGATGACTCATACCCATGGCATTTAGTCTACTCTTATGTTTTTCCTGACATACCCATGTGTCACTACCATTCAACAAAGTGGGGAAAGTACACTTTTGTACACGGCGATATTCGCTTCCTTAGACAGGCATTCATTCCTTGATATACTCCAAATGCTACCTATCACTTTCTTTCCAGCATTCGTACGTCTCTTTATCTCCTCATCTATCCATCCACCTTTCCAAACATCTTACCTAAGTACACAAAATCATCCACATGTTCAATTACTTCACCATTCACCCTCATCATACAGTTATTCTCCCGATTCTCCTTATCAAAAACTACTACTTTAGTCTTGAACGCATTTACCCTCAATTCCATTCTCTCTGTTGATTCACAAACGTATCTATGAGCTTCTGTACTCCTTCTTGGCTCTCTGAGATCAAAACAGCATCATCTGCATATTGTAGGACTCACACGTTTACATTTCCAATCAAAACACTGTCGTTGTCACTACATACATCTCATGCAACACATTTATCCAAAAATACATTAAGCATCCATGGTGAAATTACGTACCCTTGCTTTACGTCCTGTTTTAATTCAAACCAATCACTCAAAACCCCGTTAACTCTCACGCTTGCATTACTATTATCATGCATCACCATTATAACATTCAATAACTGCCCATTCACTCCATAGTCCTTCAAAACCTTCCACAACTTCTTTCTATTGACCCTGTCATATGCCTTCTCTAAATCAATAAATGCACTATGCACTTTCTTTCGGACACCCATACATTTCTCTATCACTTGCTGAAGCTCGAAAAGCTGGTCACTACATCCTCTCCCAGTCATAAGGCCACACTCCACACACCCCATATTCTATCAGAAGGAATATTCTTCACTCTTTCGATTAAAATTTTGCTGAACACTTTTCCCAGGATGCTTAATAAACTAATGGCCCTTTAATTATTATAATTGGTCTTTCCCCCCTTCCCTTTGTACAATGGAACGATGATTGCATTCTTCCTATCCACCGGAACAACAGAAGCCTGTTAGCATAAATTATATAGTTCACACAGCCGACAAATGAATAAATTACACCCACACTTCAACATTTCACTGGATATCCCATCCACGCCTGCAGCCTTTCCATTTTTCAATACTCGCACAGCCATTTTGATCTCATTTTCATTAATCTCCTTTTCCATCACATTCTCGCATTAAACTTTGGAAGGCTCATCCTCAGCGCCTGCAACATTATTGTATAATTCTTCAAAATACTCCCTCCATCAGTCCCTGATATTGCTCTCATCCCACACGATCTCTCCAATTTTGTTCTTTACCACATTCATTCCCCTGCTTCAATCAATCTTAGCCCTTTTAACCCACTTCCAAAACAGCTTTTTATTGCCTTCAAAATCACTCTGCATCTTGCTAGCTTCATCCACACGCATTCTTTCCTTGCTCTCTTTCACAACGATTTTGCATTCATTCTTTTACTTTCTGTATATCTCACATGCCTTAGTACACTCTTCCTCAGATTTGGCAGCAATCATAATCTTGGTTGCCTCTTTCTGTTCCCTGACTGCAATTTTCACCTCTTCATTCCACCAAGCATCACCTTTCATTCTTCCTACCACTCCTTTTCCACATACACTTTCAGCACATTCTACAATCACTTCTTTTAAACACTCCCATGCACCATTCACATTCTCGTTGGTGATATATTCGTCCCATGCTCTCTGCTTCAAGGATAGAGAATCCTCTAGCATGCAACCATACTGAATTCTTACTGTCTAGCAATCTCTCCACTTCTACCCTCAACTGCTTACATGCAGCATTCTTCCTTGGCACCCACTTTCTGCCCAGATTTACTTTGGAGAGTACCAAATAGTGGTCTGTTCCACATTCAGCACCCCTCATCACTCTTGTGTCCCACACTAACTCCCTCTATCTCCTATCATACACAATGAAATCAATCATGCTTTTACAATCGCCCATTTGAAAAGTATACATATGTATTCTCTTATGTTTAAACCATGTATTCGACACAAACAATCCTTTTTCCAAGCACACACCAAGTTTTCCCCTTTATCATTCACTTGAAAGTCACCAAATGGCCAAACCACTCTCTCAGATGCGCCCCACCTCACACCAACCTAGCCATTCAAGTCGCCTAGTACAATTATTCTCTCACCAGGGTCACATTCATTCAAAACCTCTCTCAGTTTTTCCCAAAACTCATTTTTCACGCTGTCACTCTCTCCATCCACTGGGTCATAGCACGCCACAATCACAACTCTCCTAATACCTACTTTCATGCGAACCCAGAGCAATCTAGGGGATACTAACCCGTACTTCCTTACCAGTAACTTAGCTCTCTCGTTAAGAATGAGTCATACACCTTGACTGCCGTGTACATTATCATCAACTCCTGACCACAGTGCCAATAGGAATAAATATTTGATTAATTGCAAATGCTCTTAATTTTGACCATCTTTCTGGTTTGTTCATGCAGTCTATGATTTTAGAGATTATGGTTAGGGGCAGGGGCGCAACAACCCCCCGAATCATGGGGGGGGGGGGCAAACTCCTTGAAAAATCTGTATAAGCTTGCTAAGCGGAAGGGGGGGGAGGGAAGAGAGTCTGCAAATTTCAACCTACTAAGGGATGAAGGCACATATAATTTTGCAAATTGGGCAATGCCCATTAAAAAGTGAGCCACAACCTCTGATTTCTGGGGGGGGGGGGGGGGGGGGTTAGCCCCCCCCCACACAATCGTGCTTGGGGGGGGCAATGCCCCCCCTTCCCTACCCCTCCTGTACCCTGTACCCCGCCCTGGGGGTTGTTGCACCCCTGGTTAGGGGTATAGTTTAATGAAACCAAGAGGGTGGTGCCTTGAAAAAGTTTGGTAAACCCTGATCTACATTAAGTACCACTGCTGAGAAAATATCCATGTGCCTGTCATCAAGCAGGTAATGCAGAGAAATATGCTGATCTGTCGTAATTGTCTCTCGATGTAACGATGATGTTATGTTGTTCAAAAAAATCTAGTGGATCAATGACTCTACTTTCAAAATGCAGAAGTTGACTGGAAATTATGATTACTAAGAAAAAATAATGCTTTGAATTGTGTAGTGAGTGTCCAACTATAAGGCTGTGGGCTTGAGAGGCACAAAGTATGCTGATATGGTTGTTCATATCAGCTGTAGAGTATTTACTAAAAAAGCACTCTAACTTTCATGTTGTCTTGTAGCAGTAGACTAGAGCCAGTAGCTATTGAATGTAGTGATAATCCTTGGACCCTGATTGTTGAAATGTCTGCATAGAAAAATATTTTTTGTCATCCACCTTGTTGATGATCACATAGCCATTAGAAGTATTTATTGACAGAAAAGTATTTCAAATTGTTTAAAAAACTTTTCCCTTAATCATTGCAGCAGCTCTTTGGGACATCACCCTACCTACAGGATGGACTTTTGAGACCATTTCCTGAAAAAGTGAGACAGAATGAGTATCACTCGCAGCTAGACTTCCTTTTAAAGGAGTGTATACAACCTACTGATGCTGAGCAGTCTCGTGAATCTATTGCTTTGGAATTGCAACAATTACTGGAGCACCTTGCATATTATTTATGATGAAATTATGATTATGATTGCTGTTAATGTTTGTATTTTAATGGGTGTCCAGTAATGCTGTGAGTATTTAGTATGAAAAATGAGACAGCATCATGTGTATACAGACTGCATCTTTATTTATTGCATTACATTAATCAGCACAAGTTATTCATTTAGTATCTAAAATATTTTTCTTTGTATCAAAGATGCCTTAAGGTTAGCTACTCTTTATTTGGACTCAAGTGAGTTTATTTTTAGCATTTATTGTATCATGTATTTGTAGAATGAGTCCTCTAGTCATTGAAGCTTTGTTTCTTTCGTTGTTATTAGATGTTATTTAGGTTCTATGGTTGAGTTAGCTGATGCTTGATATTATTGTTTGTGTGTGTGCCCTTGGCTATAATAGGAGAATCTAGAAACTAAACTCCTGGTTCCCAAGGGACATAGTTGGGCCTCCTGAATCATATTCTCTACATTTTTCCAAAAAAGAGTAAATTATGTTCCTCTTTTGTTGTGCTAGTAGAATGTATTTTATGAAAAGTTTGTCACTTGACCAAATGTCATCGCAAACTTTTCGCTTCTGCACATTTCAGTTAGGGTGTCTTCAGCTATGGCTGATATCCCAACACCCCCTGCTGTACACATTTATGGCGGCTCGCAGGGTAGTATAAAATTGTAGACTGCCAAGGCCATTTTGGTGCTATGTTTTTTGTTGTACGTGTATACTTTTTAAGTTTTTAATAACAAATGATTTATTAATCTTGTGTTAGTTTTTCGAAGATTATGTACATGTTTGGAAATTGAATGGTGAAAAATTATGCATTTATCCTATTTGGAAGGTAATGATTTTTAGCAAACTTAAATGTTTGAAAATTCTACCTGGTAAATCAACTGGTGGCAGTTTATGCACTGTCATTGAGGGCTTTAGATCAACCCTCTGGCAGCGAAATGCTTTGCTCTGAAGGTGTGTATGGCCTAGTATTTATTTTCATTCATGCTCTGAGACTTGTTAGGATGCATGTATCGTAGGGACAGAGAATGTTTTCTATTTTCTATTCTGTGGCTTCCAGCTATGGTGAGCTCATGCTCAATAGCTCATTTTTCACTCTAAGAGGCGAGGAAATGGGAATTTTTCAATACATGCATAAATCTGACGAGGTTACTGAAGAATGTTTTTGGTTGTGAGATCATAGCACAAGAGGAGCAAGGTAATGCTGTAGTGGACATATGGGGGCTTCCAAATAATTGTCAGTATTTCCTGTCATTCAGAAAACACTACTTAGAACAGAAAAAACTTTTTCCAGAAATGGTATATTGGTTATTGGTTGAATTGCATTATTCTGTGGAATATTCAAAATTTTATATGCAATGATAGACCGCGGGGTAATATTGTGACCTGAAAAAATTCACATTAATTAATTAGGTACATGAAATGCACCTTTTGTGTCCTACGTGAATCCTCTTTTATGCTGGCAGTTTCTGAGAAGCAGGAAAAAAAAATTTCCAATTGAGGGGCCAAGATTGATGAAATTTCTGATAATTTTTATGTAACTTAAGGAAGACTTGGATCATATGATTCTAATGCCACTTGCCAAGTATTCATTTTATTTAAGTGTTCTACCTTTGGATTTGTAGGTTTTATGGACAGCTGGTACTCCTACTATCCATTATATGGATTTTTGCAAAGGCTTTTCCTGCAATCTTTTACCTACCATGTAATGTCTGTAGGTAGGGATGTGCGAGTGGTACTTTTTGATCTCGAGTCGAGTTGTAACTACTCGCAAGTATCGAGTCAAGTCAAGTTAAATGAACTATGGTAATTTCTGGACCAGGTAGTATAATAATGCATGCACCAACATATTCTCATTTTTCCAGTCCCCTAGGGCATTTTCTCTTCTGAACACTTGGCCTGATGTAGAAGGGAAAAGATGATGAGGAACGTTGATGGTAATTGTGTCAGAATTTGGTGGTGAATGAAAATTAATGTGTCTTGAGTAGTTCTAATAGGACAATTGAAATGAATTAACCTCTTATAATCTGTCGACAGTTTAATTTAACTATGTATCCAAAACTCCTAGGATGAGCCCAGATGAAAGGCATTTGCACGATTATAATCAAGATGAATCATGTAAGATTTGACACTTCCAAATTCTCATGCAGAAACACCAATTGTTCAACATGTTCAGGCTGCAGGTTTTGATGTCTGCATGTTACAGTATTACTGCCTGTAGAAAATTGTCTTTCGCTACACACTTGTGTGGCTGGAGGTGCTTTCTTGCCAAAATTGCAAGATTTGGGAACCTTGTGACTAGTCCACCAGGCCAGTGGATCCTCAGTACGTGGGATGACTGTAAGTGATTAGTAGGTGTCAAGTTCTTGTTGCAATTGATGGTCATGAGAGGGTTCTGAGTCGAGGATGTCGTCAAATGAACTCCATAGGGAACTGCTGTTTTGGCTAATATTCTGGTCACCTAAAAAATAATAAAATTATAAATATATTTTAAATTTTAACAGGAAAATCTCGACTTAGACAATAAATAGGCATAGAGGCTTTGGCATAGGCCTACAATTTAAAAGTAAATTTTCTATTTTAGTAGCTAATGAATTAGTAGATACAAATTTTATATGAGCCTATTATTATGAACATTGAACATGCTGATCATGAGCTTACCATTTTCTCTGCTCATTTGTGGAACATTTCTTAAGTGTGCCACGGTCAGCAACTCTGCCCGCAGCTTCTGTTTGGCCTCTGCCTTGGAGATGTCGTCACGTAGTGCATCTTTGTATCTTTGATCCAACATCATACATAGAGTGTTGACCTCATCATTTTCAAAGAATTGGAATCTTGCATGCAATGCACGTTTTAAATGTTTGGCAAAGCCAAGCCCAGAACCATGATTTTCTTCTGCAATGAAACGTGACAATATTCCGTTTACAAGGATTAATATTGGTATTATCATGGATCGTGTAGGTTACTCTTCTCCAGAGATGTCAACAGTTGCTTCCTTTAATGGTTTTAAAATAGTTACCAGTCTAGTTGCTATCTTCTAATCTCTTGGGTCTAACAGTTCCGCAGACCCTCTGTCATCTGTGCTGGCCAGCTCAGCACAAATAGCATTCCGTTGCTCAAAAACCCTGCTGAGCATATCAAATTCAGAGTTCCAGCGAGCAGGGCAGTCCTGGCACAGCTTGTGATAGGGCAACCCCATTTGTTCCTGGAACTGCTCTAATCTTTTAGAGGCCTTTGCTGAACGATTGTAATGCGAGACAATTGATCGAACTTTGCGTACGACATCTGGAATATCTTCCTTTTTGGCATCTGCGATGGCCAACTGCAGTGTGTGGGCACAACATTGCAGCGGCGACCAAGAAGTACGTGCCAATGCTGCAGTATAGTTTCGTGCATTGTCAGAAATTATGTAAACGGGTACAGTTTCCGATAATGCTTGCAGATCCCATGCAGTCATCATGGCAGTGAGTTTATTGTAGATAGCTAATGCATCATGTGCACTGGGAAAGTGTGAATTTCCGAGACACCGATTTACAAGTTTAAATTCTTGGCTCAAGTAGTGGCACGTCAGAGATATGCATGCTTCATTTGATTTTGAAGTCCAAATATCTGTGGTTAATGATAGGGATTCTAGGCCTTCATTTTTCATTTTATTAAATTCAATTTTAATTTTTCCTACAGTATCAGCATACATTTTCGGCACTTCACTCCGGGAAAATGTTGACTGCGACGGAATAACATTATGTGGATTTAGTTCCTCCACCACCCTTCGGAAACCTCTTTCAGTGACGACCGAATACAGTTGGAGGTCTATGGCGATACACTCTGCTATCCTCCTGTTAACAAAAAGAAAAATTATTATTCTGAGAAAGAACATTAAATTGACCATGCAATTGCTAGGGCTTAAGTCCACTCAGGTAGGCTAGGCCTAGGCCTAGAAAATTATACTAGGCCCTCCCCTAGGGCGTGAATCAGGGTGGCTACTATCCAAAGGTATGTCCTGATGTAAAAATGTAAACATTAATAATTAAAATCATCCACATTATACGAAACGTTATAACTTATTAAACCTTATTACCAAATATTTTACCCTAAATTATTTAATAAACTTAAGTGGTAGGGAAATAAAAGGTTTAAAATCCCATGTTCTCCCTGATAGTTACGAGAATTCCCCAACTATTCCCTAACTTTTTCAAAAATTCAAAATTCCCTGACAATTCCAGGGATTCCCAGACGATCGCCACCCTGTGAATCCGTTTGCTGGGGGCTACCTTAAATAGGCCTAGGTACTAGAACTTGAGGAAAGATATATACTTACCTCGTTACTTTCTTGGCAGATGGATGGTCAGATAGCCATTTCCGCTTGAGACCAGCCATATTTGTGAGCGTTTCTTGGCGAGTGGAGGAGGCTAAGCCTTGGCTTACTGGTCTAGGGTTAGGCATACATGCCTCTAGCCCTATGGCACTTTTCTTACTAGCTTCTTTTTCGAGTAACTGCCGATAATTCAGCGTGTGTTTGCTCTGCAAATGACGACACTAACTTGTAGAGCCAGTAGAGAGTTTAAATGTATTTAAACAAAAATTGTACTTGGCAGTTGTTTTGTCGGTGCATTTGGTAAAGAAGTCCCAAATCAAAGAGGCCGGCACCTCTGGTGTGCCTACAGAAGGCCTAGGCACTAGGCCTACACTTCCCTCAGTGTTCGGCATACTTTTCCTTACATTAAATCGAGGTTCAAAAGAACTAAGACTATTTAGGCTTGACCTATTACTAGGTCCAGCAGCACATTGTTCATCCATAGAAATTCTAGGCATAGGCCTGCGATCACATTTGCCTTCCAAATCATCCAAATTTTCCGTGATGTGTCGTTTACTTGGTTCCAACTCCCTCAAAAACCGACACATACTTTCCAAAGCCTAAGCGCACACAAATTTAATTATGGTCACGATGAAAGAAATGCGATGATTTGTGAGTGAAAGGAAGCCAATCACTCTCCAAACTCTGTCCAAACACTCCAAGCAAAGCAAGCCCGGCTCACCCTGCCACCTACTGGAGCCTCTATACAAACTTGATGTTGACGTCAACGCACCACACTGACGGCCCTGTTTCGGATGCCACCGTCACAAAATTGGCACAGTTGTGATTATTGTAGTCAAATGGGTTCCAAATATCTTTGTGGGTGAGGAGGTGGAGCTTAGACACTTAGGGAGGACTTAGCCGCCGACGAAAACGTATTCGGCGCCCACATCGACAGTTGTAGTAGTTGACTGCTACGCGTAAATCCAGCTGAAACTTCCAGCCCAGGGCAATTAAACGATCTATCGACTTTACAAACGATTCTTACTCGAGTTTGATGATAGCGCTTCCTGTCGGCAGATTTCTGAACCTACTGGCCTCGACGGTATGGGTAGATGAGGAGTATTGAGGTGAAGGATGTGCCCACGCTTTGACCAGAATTGGTCCGAATTGACCCTCCATTGGTCCGGTGGCCCCTGATTCGATGACGTACTCCGGCAGACCGCATGGCGTCTACCCGGAAAGGGAGCCAGGAGGACACCCAACTCCAATAATTTGGGCAATGGGCTCCTCCGGTTCTCATAGATGTGTGGAAACTTTTCGCATAAGTGAGACTAACGGCTACTCGTCTTACGTTGTTTGGGTAACCTAACTAATACGAGTACTTCGGGGAGGAGGAGGCCCAATTGAGGTCCTTTTGACCTCAGTCTGCCTCATTGGTGTCGGCCTTGAAGGGGTTGTGGCTCGCTAACTTCCTGACTTGGCTATAAGCGAGAGCTTCCAGCGGAGCGGGAGGCAGTTACCCTGCAGGGAGACCCGAATCCTCTGGCCTCAACGGCTCCGTAACCAAAACGACTCTACTGGACATTCATAATAGTACTCGAAGCACTCTAGTCGAGTACCAACTACTCAACTTGACTCAAATTTTTAAGTGCTCGCACATCCCTATCTGTAGGCATTCTCATCTATTTTATGGCTCTCATGCAACTTCTGTAAGCTCTAAAGAAATAACATTTAATTCTGATTCTGTTGGCGTTTAGCTGGCGTGATCGAGACTACCACCTACCACCAAGACACTCTACCACCAAGTTAGGAAGGGGAAAATAAAGACCACGTCTTAGCAGTATGAACATTGGAACTTCAAGGAAGATAATGATACAAATCCAGTATACATTCAAAAACCGATGGACATTGCAATACACACTGGGGTTACACAATAACTGCAACACTCTCCTTTAATCACTGTGCATATCAGCACATACCAAAAAATACAACAAATACATTCAATCATCATTAGCATTTTGACTTGCACAACATTGTAATCTATTGATATATTCAATCAACTTATTCCTTGGTGTAGCTTCAGTCATCATATCTTCCACCATTTTATTCGTATATAGATTCCTTATTTCAATTTGCTTCTTCTGGAAAACATCCCTGGCAAAGTGATACAGAGTGTCAATATGTTTAGTCCTTTGATGGAAGGTCTGATTTTCACATACTTTCTGTGGTGGCATACTATCATTCTAGATCAGAATACAACGTTCAACTCCAATAATTTCTTTATGCATATTTCTTGAGATTGAAGCTTCTTTTGTAGCATCTCCAATGTATTCTGCCTTAGTGTAAGACAAAGCCACAAACCCATTTATCTTAAACAGATGCCTTTTTGTTTGGTGCTTTGATGGAGAAACAGCTTTGAAATCTTTTCAGAATTCAATTGAGAAACATCTCGTTAGTTGTGTACATAAGCATCGAACATGCATGTTTGTGTCTTATCTTGGAATCGTGAAAATCTGGTTAAAATGATCAAGTGAATGTTTTTGCACATGTATGGACAACTTATGTTTACCCTCTTTTCATATTATACTGAAATTTTTTCCTGATTGGGAGAATTCTTTTGATGTTTGAAAATGCTTATTTGTTGAAAATACATTTTCGAGCTTGTAGTATTTGCAAACTTCCCCTGTTTTGTAGCGTGTATGCTACTTTTCTACTGGAACTTCTTGTTGAGCATGTTTCTTGGATTAATGGTTCCTATTGTTGTGATGTTTTCAACTGTGATATATTTCTGACGTTTTTTATCCTCTATGTCGTGGAGCATAATAATACTGATATATTTATATTCTGTTCCATTGGGCCAAGATATGCAGTATTACATCAAATGCTGTCGCCTGTCATTGAGATTTGTGTATAAGTTGGCATGATAAATTTAAAGGATTTTTTGGACTATCGAATCTGAATCCCCACTTGTAGAATCTGAATGTGGAATGTTGTATGGTCTTTGAAGCTCAGATACATATAGCTCTTTGGCTTTAAAGCTCATATACAGGGGACACCATAATTTGCTGATTCGAAGGATCAATAGCTCAAAAGATGTTATAGGTATTGTTGTAATTATTTCTTCTCCATATTCTACAGCATGCATTTCAAGCATTGAAGTGTTGTGCATTTCAAGGTGATTATGTGGGACAAACTTGTTTCATTACCGGATCATATTTGTACCTTGTTTCATGGTGCCAAATTCAAATCAGCAAATTATGCTCCCGCACCTTGTATTTGCAGCTCACTGTTCTTGGCTTTTTTGTTTCTCATAAACTCTTTATAGTTCAAAATACAAGATGACCCAGCATTTTCCTGCTCAGTTCGTCGTTGCTCAGTAAACTACATGATTTCTTAAGTCGTGGGTGACTATAAGGCTGTACTCTTTCACACTAGTGTATAGGGGGCTATTTTCTCAGTGATAATTTTCTGTATCCAATTGCCACATTGATGCTGTGGAGACAGATATTGCCAGACAATTTAGTACTTGGTAGGAGTGGGTGACAAATTTGGCATATTCTCATTAGGTAAAATTTTGCATGGAACTATTTAATGAATAGTTGCTTTAATCAATCTTTCTTGTTAAAACCAGTTTTGTTTTGGAATATCTCAAATTCTTGTGTAAAATTGAGATTTAACTTTTGAGGAAACAACCCCGTTCTGGGTTGTTTTGTCCTAAATCAGTGAATTGATGTCGGAGGTAGTGATACATGCAAAAAAGCATTGTGGTCATAGTTTTGGGTCATTTATTTTGTATCAGAAATTCCTATTAGGATCCTTAAAAATTAGTGTGCTATTTCTTTGAGTAAAATTGAGGAAAATGGTCATTTAACCCTTTTAGTGCGGCAGGCCGATATATCGGCTTTGGCATCTCAGGCGTAAAGTGTGGCGGGCCGAAATATCGGCTCATAGGCAAAATATTGTTTAACTTTTGCACACAAATATAATTACAATTATTTTTTTGTACGAAGTATAAGCATTTTTTTATTATTACCTAATTCAATGCATGCGCAATAAGAAAAACTGCATATGGTTATCCAAACAATAACTTTATAATATTTATTTTCCTAGAGTGATACATTTCATTCTAGTTACCCTCCGCATTTCTCACTAGAACCACTGGCAGGGGTCAGCGCTAAGAGGGTTAATATAGTTCTGCTAATAGATTCTAACTTTTTTATTGGATTCATTTACAGTACATACATTAAGCTCATCAACTATTCTTAAAACAGCATTTGATGTTTACCATCTGTGATATCTATTCCATAATTCCTTCAATGGTAATTATTTTTGGGTTAATTGATCAGTACTAAAGACAATGATGCATGTTTTTGGAGATGAATAGAGATGAAATAAACTTTTTCAGGTACCCAGTAAATATAATCACCCATTCTTCCTAAACGGTTGATCACTGATTTCTTGCTTCTGTGGCATCACATTCTAGCTTTCCTCACTCGGCATCTCTAGGAAGTAAGTGTCCATGACTCCTTTGCCTTTGATTTCAATGTCTCCTCTCTTCGTCATATTGAAGTCACTTCCATCAAGAGCCCTGTAATGGAACAGTGATAAACTTTCAGTGGTTAATTTTTAGCTTACACTCATAAAAAGGAGTTATTTACAACATGCGTTGCCTGTCATGAAGTCTGTGGTGGTATGGTAGTAGGTTGATGAGTAAGTTTGTAGTGTTTTTTTTACTGTGATTTAATTTCATATTAGAGATGAATAGCATACATATGTTAATCAGTTTAACATATATTCTTCTCTATTATATTTGTCTCTCTCCAAGGCTGAGGTAGTTTCTTATTTCTGCATTTGGAAAAATCTGCTGTTTTGAAGTTGAAAACTGTCAAGCCTAGTTTATAAATTAAAAATTAATGCAACAAAATTTTGCATCCTTTCAATGCATATTTGTGGTAGATAAGGATGCTTTCTCATTTCAAACTGTCTATATAGTAATAACTTTATTTGCTGCATGCCGGTTATGCATAGTTTCATCAATAATAGATACATAAAAAACAGGTTTACAATATGAACAAGAAAATACACAAATTCAGAGGTTACTAGCATGTAAAATTCATACAGAAATTGTCAAGTAAACAGGTGCTTGAAGTCTTTCATAACTCTGAAACCTTTCCTTAACACTCTCGCTGCTGGGCACTTCTCACTGCCGGACAGGTAGAATGCTGCGTATTTTAAGCTTTATTCATGCTATCGCAGAAAAATAACTGTATTACTTAGAAAATGCTGTTTATATTGCTTTAAAGCTTGATTCTTCTACCTTTTTAATTGTAAGTTGGTTGGCATATGTTTCTCAGCAGCTAAGGAAACACGTCAAATGACGGGATTAGCAGCGAAAGTGTTAACCCTCGGGAGTACGGACCTCGGGTCTCCTGAGACTCAAGAAATACGTTTTCGAAAATAATTCTCTCAATTGTTTTTGGCAGTAATTGATGCTTCTCATATTCATATAGAATCATAATTGGAGTTAAAAATCTACTAGAAAAGTATATCTTAATTGTAATTACAGGAATTTCTGTACTATATCACACTGAGGGTTTTCTGGGATCCAGCTCCGTACTCTACTTTTATCGCTGTTGTGACGGCAGATTCAAGTTCAGATAAACTTAGGTAAAGAGAATGATTTTTCGGGTCTCCTTCCGCGTTTATCTATTATTTATGGACAATATTTCACCAGCGTTCCAGCTGGCTTCTTCAGGTCCGCTGAAGTGTCCATAAATAATGGATAAACATGGAAGGAGACCCGAAAAACTATTCTCTTCATCAATAAAACTCCGCGGAAGCCTTCACGGAAACTTCAGATAAACTTAGCTCACTCAGCACGCCACAGAAATACATTGTAGTCGTTCTCGAGGTCTAGAGGCCTCAAGTTTCAGTTTTCATGTGTATCTACCGTTCATGTTGATTTTTTTTGTTTTATCCAAATATTGTCCTTGAAAGATGATTTATTTTGGTGAAAAAAGTTCCATTTTTGGAATATAAAATATTTTTACTTTTTTGTTTGTAAATTATTATCCTTATTGTATATTTATTCATTTCTTACCTGGGTAGTAAGTATTGTTACTAGAAATTGATTTAAAAAATCTGGGTCCTCTGTGATCCAGGTCCGTACTCTGCGTGAAGTCAGTGAGGTCCGTATGTGGAGTGTTAATGAAAGTGCTCTAGGGTTTATCATCTGAGTTAAATTAGCTGTCAGGAGAATGAAGTAAGGGTATAGTGGTAAGTGATTGATGTCAGTTAGTCAGAAATAGTGCTGTTGTATCAATAATACACCTAAAAAAACAGGGCTTTATATTGTACTGGTGAGGTTTTAGCTTTTTCATTGCTTGCCAGGACTAAGGTGTGGTAACTGCCAAAATTAGAGGTTAGAGATTTTCATGATCAAGTTTGTATTCTGCTTTTCTTGAGGCCTTCATCCAAACGTCTTTCCATTAGAGTGAGTTTTTTTATAATATATCTCATCAGCAGTGGATTTAATGGAGGGTACCCATGTATACACTTTGGATATAATATTTTTGCTATTTGTGCAATAAATTCTGTTCTAATCATACTCGGTCTCATGTAGTAATGAAAAATACTTTTAGTCGGTCAATTGATGTTTGTAGGACTGAAATATAAGTTAACATAGCATTGCACCAAATGTTTGATGATTTTTTTTCCATGTGTTTTTTCTAGTCATCTTTATTTTTTGAAATGATGTATCGAATGTGAAGTCATTATGTCTGAGAATGGGTAAAAAATGACAATAAAATGGAAAAGTTGCATTAAGTGCTCTTTTTAGTAATGTGGTATGTATTTGCTTGGTCAGGTGGTACATAAAAAATGACATAGAAAATTTGTGAAAAATGTTTTGTACCTTTAAATGTTTTATATTTGTAAAAAAAAGCACAAGCCATTTTTGCGCAACAGCAGATAATTTGTAATGCACTCTATGTGAAATAAAAATATTTAACTTTGCATGTGACTTGGATGTTACTTTAATAATAGTAATTCATTACTGTTCCCACATTGTCTCACAATGCCTGTTTAACCCTTTTAGTGCGGCGGGCCGATATATCGGCTTTGGCATCTCAGGCGTAAAGTGCGGTGGGCCAATATATCGGCTCATAGGCAAAATATTGTTTAACTTTTGCACACAAATATAATTACAATTATTTTTGTACGAAGTATAAGCGTTTTTTTATTATTACCTAATTCAATGTATACGCAATAAGAAAAACTGCACACGGATATTTTAAACAATAACTTAATAATATTTATTTTCCTAGAGTGATACATTTCATTCTAGTTACCCTCTGCATTTCTCACTAGAACCGCTGGCAGGGGTCAGCACTAAGAGGGTTAATATATATTTAAGTTTAGGAAGTGATGGAGCATTCCAAAAGAGGGAATGTGTTTTCTGTACCATACAGTGCGAGTTAAATGGAAATGAGACCTATCTCTTCTATGGTATTTTGAATGTGAAAGTTCCCTAGTCATAATGGAGACCATATTCATAGAAATGTTTAATTTCAGCTACTGTTGAAAGCATAATTAAATATTACATTATTAATGGTCCAATTAAATACTTTAACATGACTGGAACTCTAAGTTATTAAATAAAAATATCTTCACGAGTCTTTAATTTGACTCATTTTTCAAGCAGTACGTTTTAAACTCCTTCGCAATGGAAGGTTTTTTTCGATCCTGAAAAAATAATTATGGTGACATTTTGATTTATTTTAAAAAATGTTGGGCAAACAACTTCACACAGTTAATTTTTTACTGAGATCTAGGTGTTAGAAATTCCTCATTTTTTAAAGAAGGCACCTCTGGAGTGTGTCCACATGCTATTTCCCATGTAAAGGGGCTGGTATTTTTCGTCAAGAATGTCGTAAGGTAGTTACGCAAGGGGCTGATATTTTGGTATCTATGGAAGGGTGAGATATTTTTCTTTCAAATTAGAGCAAATGCATTGACTTCAAGGTGAAATAATGTCTCACCCAAACTACTTTAGCCTGGTACAATATTTTATTGGTGATTGGTTTCAAGTGGGGAACAAGATCTACTACTTTGGCATTGAAGCTGTCACGACAACTGAAGTTGGGATGTAGAAAGAAGCTGGGAAAACAATTGAATGGTTCTCTGATGCCTTTTGTGGAGACATACGAGAGACTTTTCAGTGTGGTATCCCTCTTTCTACTTGTAGTCATAAGGATAGCACCTTGAATACATAGCTTCATCGGACATAACATTGTGAACTCATTTATATAATTATTTTTTTACTTAAAATATATGAAGTCTGAATTGTGATTTTCCTCCACATGTTAGATGTTCCCACGGTAATTTGTTTCTTTCTTAGCTATACTCATTGGTGTGATTCATCTTAGTTTCCAGTCTCTTCCCTGAATAATGAAATGATCCGCCATGAAAATTATTTGGGAATAAGTCTTCTGCTTGACTTTTTATGTAACACCATTGAGTAAAGAGTTCAATGTACCTAATACTTTAAAAACCCACTCTTCTTGAATACTTCTTTGGAATTCTCTCAGATTTTTCTTAGGTTGTACTATTTTAGGAATGATTCAGAAGTTTTAAAGTTAAATTTCAAAATATCTACTAACTCATATGCTTGTTCATACTTCAATCTCATGTACAGTGTGACTCCTAGTTTTTCTGTGAAGAATTTGTATTTTTTCTACTCTTCACATTATTTTGACCCTAGGTTTTTCTATTCTTGAGAAAAAGGAATCCGTGGAAGCCCTAGGTGTCTGTTGGGCTCAATACTTATCATTTTGGTGTCTAGAAGCTCACTCTCAATGTGCAGTCAGACTTAGATAAATTGTCTTACCTCGAAAACTGGAAAATGCTTTGAGTTGGATTTTGAGCAACCGGAAGGTAACATAATATCAAAAGTGAAATTTCTTTCAAGTTATTGAGAATAAGATTCAATATAAGTTTGAATTAATGAAGTCTGGCCACATTTATCCACACATTGTAGAATGATCTTAGTTTAAGCATTGCTTAGTATTGTTGTAACTGATAATGAACAGTTAAAATTGCTATTTTCAGCCATTGCACAATCTAAAGGGGAAATTTCTAAAGTGGTGTGTACGAATGGTGGCAGATGCTTTCACATGTATATCTCATAACCCATATATACCATACTCTCTGCCTTGAATTTTTCATTGAAAGGAGACTGAAATTCTAATCTCTGTTCATTCAAACTCATGAAATGAGTTGTTTATCTGCATAAAACCTCAGAAAACTACTCTTATTACACGTAGTCAAGGTCATAGTTTTCTTAAGATCGTACTAAAATTTACGTGATTTTAACCTTACTTTGGGTGAGTGAAAATAATCATGATGATGTTTGACTTCGTGATGTCTCCTTATTTATTCCTATATTTTGGGAAAGATCCTTTCTCTGTTTCACCGTGACAACATTGAGTGGTAAGAGCTAGTTTGTATATCTATGTTCCTGAATGCTGAAGCCATACGTGGAGTGGGTCTTACATTCTCTTGCATCTTATTAGTGGGAAAATATGGTATATGTATGTTGTGTGTGTCATTATTATGATTACATTACATGTGACATGCTTTCTGCATTAGCTCAAATGTGTGAATTCTGTGGATTTTCAGATTGTAGTACTGCATAGAGGTGTAGCTTAGTGGACTGCAAAAGAAATACCATAATTCTTTTAGTTCAAGTTTTTAACTGTTAAAGTTGTTGGTGGAGTATAGTTTAATTTCTAATTTTTTGCCCTGAACTTTGGTCTCAAAAAGTTGAACAACTCACAAGTATAAATTGTAATTTCTACTTGTTGGGGAGGATAGAAGATCTTGTCTTATTAAGTGTGAAGTGATTATTTGAGGGGACTTGTTCTGAAAGCAGATGCCTTTTGTTTTGTGTTGGAATTCTCTGTAATGTACCAGAACACAAACAAACATAAATACCCATTATAGATGATTAAACATAGTAGTCATTTACTGTTGCACTGCCTATTCCAAACTCTTCCATAAGGAACTTGAATGTGATACACTTCCTTCTCCAGATCTTTTGGAAATACCCTCCTATCTCCAAATTTACTTTGCTGAACTCCAACCATGTAATCTTTCTTAAACATCTGGAGATGTGTCATGATCTTTTATGAAATTCCATTTTTTTCTCCTTATCATTAAGTGTCAAACTCATTTCGTGTTATGGATTTTGAAGTCCTGAAACTTGTAAAATGCCTTAACTCTGCAGGAACCTAGCAGAATTTTATCTGAAACTTTTCCCTCATATATATTTTTCTATATAGTTGAATCAAACACTTTAGACACAGTGGATATACCGTCAAGAATTGAGATAGGGAAGTAAATAGTAATTAAGATTCGAAATGGAATGATTTTTTTTGGAATTCAACAAGAAAAATTGACCAAAATACTCATAGAAAAACCAACAAGTGGAATTCATTTTCTAAACAATACCCTGCATATGGAATATCTTGGTTGTGGTCAAAATAAATGTTTTGGAGAGGTAGAAAAGAGAATGTTTCAGCACTGCATGGGTGACCATTACCAAACTTATACTTTTTCAAAAATGGTCGAAGCCTCTGTGACATTGAGCATACTCTCTCTGTAAAAATAAAAGCAGGCTTGCAGTTAGGCAGGTTTCTGGGTTTGGTCTGCATTGGCATCATTCTTCATGGTGACATTTCATCTACTATGCCATATGCATTCTCAGGCCTGGTCGAAGTGGAGAATGCTTCGAATATGCCGGTATTTATATGGCGATTTAAATCCTAGCTGGCCAAAGAAAAGTGATTTTTCCCAAGAGTCCACTGAGTAAAGCCCAACTTTAAACTCAAAGGTGTTTACTTTTGACATTTTCAAAGAACTATGGAACTAGCTGCGAAGTGACTTTGACGGAGTCACCTGCTAGGATCACACACTTGTATGAAATTCACAGTGGAAAAATCATTCACCTGGATTGGGAATCAAACCCAGATCCCTCAATTCCCAGAGCACTCGGCATGAAATCACGGAAACATCTTCAAGGCATTCTCCACTTCATCCTGGCCTGAGGATGCTTACGGCATAGTATGTGAAATCATCCATCCATCAAGAATGATGCCAACATGGACGAGACCCAGAAACCTTCCCAACTGTGAACCTGAACGCTGCAAAAACCTATGTCAGAAATAGTAGAAGCTTGTCTGAAAATGGAAGATGGTGCCCCAGCCAGAGCACATAGCAAGTAATTAAGGCTTGCTGAGAAGGCTTTGATATAGTCCTCATGGTCGGTAGTATTCAAACTGTGTTCCATGCAACCTTCTGAAGGGCTCCATGAATTATTCTCTATATTGTATTATCTTAGTCTCCAAGGTATACAAATGGTATTGGTATAATGCATGCATTTTTTACAAAACCGAATTTGTATACATTGTATACTTTTTGGAAGCCATTTGTATACCTACATAATTTACACTATGTAGTATACAATTTTTTCAAAGAGGTATTTATGCATTTTTCATGGATATTGCAATGAAAGTAATTTTCTTTTCATATTTACCTCGAATTTTTGTGTGCATTTAAGTTTTTTTATGAGTAAGTTTACCAGAAAATAATTTAACTGTCATAAAGGTTCCTTGGCCTGAAAAAGTTTGAAGACTTGCTCGAGTTCATTACCATGTCATGATTAAGTATGCTAATGCCAAGCAGACAAAATGGCTGAGAGATTTAGCCCTTGGTTGTCCCATTACCGTTTGGTAGCTCCGCTGATGTGTATTTTCCCAGGCACACCATGTGATTCCATTCTCGATGCAGTGTTGACTGTGTCTCCAAAGAGGCAGTAGCGAGGCATCTTCAAGCCCACACAACCGGCCACCACTGGGCCACTGTGCATGCCCACTCGAATCTGTGGATCCAAAATTATCAATTCAGTGCGCTGAAAATCTTCCGGACAAAACTGAATATTTCTTTCTTAACGCTCCAGTGCTTGCTTGGGATACCACGGTATCCCAAGGTCATATATTTTAGAACGTCTGCTTTTTAATACAACATAGCCTTCTCACCATTTCAAGGAAAGCTTTGTTATCCACCCACTGTTGTTTCAACTCTGTAACTTTATACATACCATCAGTGTCTCGTAGGGAAGTTGTTTGGGACACCTGAGTATCCCACACCACCTCTAACGTGACAGTTTTGTACAGACAGCATGAAGCTTTTCTATTTGTCATTATTAGGTAAGTTTTCTACGCATTGTTGTTTTTCCTGATGATTACTTTTGACAATTTTATAGGGCATCAATTATTGATATCTTTTCAATATTTATCTATTTGTATGTATTTTTTCTAAGTTATCTCATAGCAAACGAATAGGAGCACCTGAGTGCCCTACATGATATGTTTTCACTAATCTCTTACTCCACCAAGATTTACTGTTCCTTATTGTCAGGATAGTGCGCGGCATTCTTTGGTTGATTTGATAGAATTTCTATCAAATTTACTAGTTTTTATTTGATTGAATATGGTCAACCGATGACAGTGGTACAAAAAGTGATGAATAGTGACCATTCAAGATGTGATTGTGAATAATTATAAATGTCAAAATTATGATTTTGATGCATTTATTTAAAATTTTGTGTTTTAAATGGTAAATTAGCCCTTGAGATAAGCATTTCAAAGTTTTAAACTATTTATGTGAAATAGAAGTAGTGGGATACTGTGGTATCCCATGCGATCGCTCTCGTTACCAATAAGAGCATGAGCAGTTCAGTGTTAAAAACTCCCTCTGAGTCAGTCATCAATTATAATGTTGTTTCTGCTGAGGTATGTGGAGAGGCTACTTGCAATAGCGGACAATACTTGAGGCCGCCAGGTGTGTATGGCCAGTATGCCATCTTTGTTCCCCCAGATTTAACCACCGAGCTTATGAGCTGATGCTTTAATTTTGCAATTTCGCGATGTTGTCCATTGATAACTCACTTGCAAGTATCATGCACTTACTTTTTGAAAATGCAATATGGAAATGCATATTTTTAAGAAACAAAGTTATGGTTATATTCTAAGCAAAACATTAAAAATTTACTGAAACAGCATTCATGATTATATCAAAAAATTGCCTTTCATGAATGCATTAATTGATGTTGTAATATCGTGTTTGTTACGGAGGTGAATATATTACCGATAATTACGGTAATTTTCAGGGGTTGCGGCAAATTACGAAAACAATGAAGGTAATTCACGATGATTACCGTTGTAATTTTCAGAATGGCCCGTCTCTAGATGCGCACGGGTTTCAACTTTTCATTGCCCGCCCAGTTGGACGCAACCAGCAAGACAAAAGTGTATTGCGGGTTTCGTTTGGAGTCATTTTGGCGTCGCTTTAGCACGGAAGAAAGGCGGATGGCGATTTTCTATCCATTCCCAACCTGAAATACTCTTTTTATTTTCAGGTTTGCTCGCTAACTTTGCGTTTTAATTGGTATTTCTCAGCATTCACGTTAATTTTACTTTGAAGACATCATATATTACTGTTTCGTGAAAATCTCAAAAGATCGAATCTGCTCGATTGTTCCATCTGTCTGATCTTAGAGAATCTTGACTGAAAAGGCCTTTTCATGTTTTTTTAAACCAACAACCTCATTATTACTAACCAATTGTTGTGGTCATAATGATGATGGGCTCGGGGAGATTGTTTATGTAATTGAAATTAATCGATATATAATAGAATATTGTTCGATGATTTCAACATGTATTGATCCACGGCCGTATGTAGTTGTGTTTCACGTTCAGGCCCAGGTTGGCTTGTCGTTGCACTATGAATCTTGCGTTCTAACTCTTTCCTAATTTTTGAGGGACACTTATTGTTCTTTTTCATGCGTCGTTTAAGGTGGTTGGAGCGCGAGTCATGATTCATGAGTCATTGATCGCATTTTCGAATTACTTTTCAAGTACTTACTTTTTCAAAGAACTTCGGAACTACCCGCGTAGTTACTTCAACGGAGTCACCCGCTAGTGATCACATAATTGTGTGAAACTCACTGTGGAAAAATCATTCGCCTGGACTGGGAATCGAACCCAGATCCCTCCATTTGGCGCCGAGTGCTCTAACCAATTAAGCTACCCAGTGGAAGAGGACGCCTGGGTTCATTAGTTCCTTTCTCGTGTGTCTTATGGGTATTAGTTGATGGTTGAAATTGATTTAAACATGTTTAATTGGTTATGATAATGATGTTCCTATAATAAACCTTCGTTCTTATAACTTGCCTACTCTCTGTGAGTAAAGAAGTTGGGTATTTCTTTACAGGGATTAATGTACATTACAGCTAAATGAGGATATGAATTAAAGATTAATTTAATCATGTTTAATTGGTTATGATAATGATGTTCCTATAATAAACCTTCGTTCTTATAACTTGCCTACTCTCTGTGAGTAAAGATGTTGGGTATTTCATTACAGGGATTAATGTACATTACAGCTAAATGAGGATAAGAATTAAAGAAGATCTCTGTGTTGCTGCCTCTTGGGTTATTGGGAGCCTTCCATTTAAGCTGCTGAACTAAGTGAAGATCGGTCCTCATCAACGGACACGAACGGCGATGAATGGAACAATGTACGAGGGAGAACATTTCGGTGTGTACAGGTAAGTAGCATTCTGGAGGAGTAATATGGTAATGGCCTAATATTTTGATGGCCATGCATTACTTGGGAAGCAAAGTAACTTCTGACGAAAGGAGTCCGAAAGAAACAAGGAGTAGAATACTTTGGGCGGAGATTGCCTTTAATAGTAAGAAAAAACTGTTCATGTCCAACTCCGTCGATATTTTGGTTAGGAAAAAGCTAGTCAAGTTCTTTGTGTGGAATGTATTGTTGTATGGCAGCGAGACATGGCCTGTGGGAAAAACGGAGAAGAAACGTCAAGAGGCTTTTGAGATGTGGTTTTATTGAAGAATGTGCTAGATAAGCTGGACCAAGCGAGTAACGAACCAAGAGGTACTGTTCATTATTGTCAGGATAGTGCACTGCATTCTTTGGTTGATTCGATAGATTGTCTATCAAATTTACTAGTTTTTATTTCATTGAATATGGTCAACCGATGACAGTGATACAAAAAGTGATGAATATTGACCATTCAAGAAGTCAAGAGAGAACGGAGACAGTGCCTGTAGAGACCAGAAAAAAGGAGATAGGACGAATGGGTCGGCCCTGTACTGCGGCATGAGGGATCAGTGAAGGTATTTTAAAAGGGATGATGGAAGGCAGAAGGTATGGAGGAAGACATAGACTGGAGTGTTGGAAGCAGATAATTGAGAACATGGGATATGGAAGGTTTTCATAAATGGAGAGGATGGCAGAAGATTGAGAGAGGTGGAGGGCTGTCGCAAACCAATCCTGATGGATTGACAACTAGAGGAGTCTGTGAATGGGTTATATATTCGTGAATACTAGGGATGTTAAACGAAACTAAAGTCGTGGTTCCGGAACGGTTCAGAGTGGGTTCAGATATAGTTTCGGTTCGCGGAACCGAACCGAAAGTAGGAACGAAAATCTCGGAACGAAAGTGGTTCCGGAACGAGAGTGGAACGAAAATATTTTGAACGAAAACCCATTGGAACGAAAGAGGAACCGTTCCGATTTCGGTTCGGGCTAGGAAAAGTTTCGTTCCCACCTTCCCCCCTATGGTTCCGGCTTTCGTTCCGAGGAATTTTAAAAGTGCACATTGAATTTTCAGAATGACCTGCCGTCATGTCATTATTCCACTTTGGTTTCCACACTTCCAGTTTGGGGTATTAGTCAAGGTGTTTCATCATGTTTAGTAACAATGGAAGAAAATGGAAAAAAACCACAATTTTTTAATGCAATTAATGGCAAAAAAATTTAGCCTAAGGAGGAATTGTAGGTTATACTGTGTTCTGTACAGAACAATACAATCTCTCAGACGGTATGGAGGGGATGTACAATGGCTCGCTCGGGGTTGATCTCAAGGAATCGTTGGCGAATATCCCTTCATGTTCTCGCACAGCAACAGCGTAAACGATGGAAATCCTTATGGTATACCAGCAGATTAATCTTGAAATCAGCGGAAATATTAAACTCTCGGATATCTGAACAGCTAACATGCTCCGTGTCCCAGCATGTGTCTGTCACGTGTCACTGTCAAGATCGCGCCCCAAGGATTACCAGGGGAAATGCCGAGGTTATCATCATCTAAGTATATACATGCGGACGGAATATTTGTAAAAGACTTCACGCAAAGCAAAAGACAAGGAGAGAAGAATAGGGGATGAGAATTTTTGTTTTCCCATCACTGTTTGAGAGCCCGGCCAGTAGTCTATTGGGCACCCTTGTCCTCCTCATTGGCTGGTGCATATCGGATTAACAGTTTACAAAGGGTCACGGTTTTTCCCGTCTCCCCTCCTTCGTTGGAAGTTACCTCCATCCCTGTGCACCAGTAGTCACCATTGTGTCCTCAAACTCTTTGTATCTGCGCCGTGACCACTTTTCCCCCATTTTGTTTTATAACCCTTCCGCCATACACCCTCACCGTTTCAACACGGTCAGTGCCCTGTGTCCTTAGAACACGGCTCATCCACATGGGAAAATCCCTCACGCTTTCACAAATTCAACAAGACTGACCGCCAAACCCCTGCCAGGGAATCCCAGCCGGTGGGGAGGCAGGGGTGAGAAGGCAATCCCCTTCCTCCTCCTCAGCCCCCATAACCGGGGGAAGGAGAGAGGGTGGGGAGGGTTAGGGGGTGGGAAGAGTGACCGGTGGGCCTGCGGCGCCTACCTTGAGCCACTGCGCCCCCCCCCCCCCCACCTCCCCGTCCCCAACTGTCAAAAGACAAACTATGTTAACCAACTTAAGACGCTACAATAAAACATTATCGAGGATCGATCTCTTTTCACTCATAATAAGTAGGAGTTTCTAAGCAAAATAATTTCCAAACAGTATTCACTTGTATATATGGGGGATAATACTAAAATTTTCTAAGTCTGCCCGGACACAGGTGGGCGGAGAGCGCACGTTTTTACATTAGAAGTAGATGTTAAACGAATTACGAAGCAGGCTGGATATGTGATTGGTGGATATCTTGAAACCGTGATATTATTACTAGAATTAATAATTTTCAGTTAAAAGAAATTATTTTAAAATATCCTATATTTCTCCGATTACGGAGATCGCAAAAAGTTTTAATTTCAAATATTACACTCGTTTCCATCTCTGAAATTATTATGTTTTACATTGTTTCTAACTTACAAGTTTCTGATGTTGCCGTAACTAAGTAATCTGTTTTTGAAACGCGTAAGGTGTTCGCTGTTATGGTATTCCAATAGTTCCATTGTTGCGCTATTTCCAAGCCTACTTAGTAGGTGTACCATAAGGATTCTCATCATTTACCTACGCTGTTGCTGTGCGAGTAACGACGACGATACCCTGATATAAGTCCCGATTGGGCCCGGAACCATGAGTGTGAACCGAAAGTCCATCCGCCTCTTAACTTGAACTGAAACTATTCAAAAGAAGGAACGGTTCCGGAACGTAATATTTCGTTCAAAATTCTACTTTCGTTCCGTTAACGAAACTTAAGTCAATCTGTACATAAAGTTTCATTCCAAACCGAACTATAGTCAAAAAGGAAGCCTATAGTTTCGCTCCGGAACGAAACTATATGCTTGGTTCCGGTTTCGTTTTACATCCCTGGTGAATACTACTTTCTGATAAGGAAAGTTCTTTCCTGCAAAGTCATTGAAAACTTAACGTTATCCACATGTGGCGCTTTTACTGAAAATCAACCCAAAAATGAATGCTTTCTATTCGCGTATCTGTGTTATACCGCTTCAATCTGCTTTGCGGCGAGCGTGTTCCATTTTAATTCGTGACGTCATCTGCGCCAAACGTTATGACGCTAATGTCCAGCGTCGTTCGTCTCGATTAGCGTGTGAGTTTGCAGACAAAACTTGAGATGGCTTAGGATATGTAAAGCTGTGGAAACAGGAATAACTCATGTTCTGAGATAATTGAAATTAACGTTTACAAAAATAAATTATAAATCGGAGTTTTATCTTTCAAGAATTGAGTTGGACTACTTCATGACTGAAGTAGAATATTGTACCGCCATTTTGTTGATAATTCAGCGCAAATCGTTCATGTCGTCGAGTTAAATGTCTACTCATGCGTTCTCATCAGTTACGATGTGCGTTGATTTGTACAAGGTGCTTGGAAAGTACGGAAAAGCATTGGGAGTCGATCACGCTACCTTTGAATCAAACGGGACCCTACGGTCGGCGTTATATGGATAACATTTCAACCGTTTCAACGCATAGTTTCTTTTCTGTGATCTTCCTCTCTATGATTTCTAACTTCTCTCAATGCATTAATGTTACTTACCTTTAACTACATAAGCACAGATGAATGAATTGTTTGATACGGGTTCTCCCGTTACGTCTGAATTTTACGTGACTAATACTCTGATTCTCATCAGTTACGAAGTGCGTTAATTTATACAAGGTGCTTGGAAAGCACCCGATAACTATCGTGGATACAATCATCGGAGCTCTTTTTTTTCAATAATCGAATGCACTCCAGCGTACAATGCTCCCGATCTGGTTTTAAAGTGCACTCTCCCTTAACCGCATGATGAAAAACAAATGAATAGCTACAAAACGGTTGTGTTGCGTTGTTAGCAGGTCGCTTAAGCAAATGTAAATTCACTCATTGTCATTACCTCGATTGGCAGACCGCTGACTGGACTCAGGACTCGTCCGGAAACTTGAACCATGCCGACCGCTTGCCATGCCACTTGGACGGCGTGGACCGGCGAAGGGCTGGGCACTCCTCCAACCACCATGTATGCATCACCAATAGTCTCCACCTTGTTGCCAAGGAAAATGCATTTATGTATCACAGTGATCAATTAGTGCTCTAATATTGATTTTGGACCTCAACGGTAAAGTACCCTGAAAACTCACGTTAAAGTAGTTTGAGCAGCATAGTTCCCCAGTCCAGTCGAGACCATATTCGAATTATACGTTTTAATTTAAGCAGCAGTAGGAAGCATGACTTAACTACAATAACACCACAATACTCCGTTGTTAACGGTGTAATTAAATACGTCTTTAAGACTGAAATTCTTCATAATTAAATAAAAATATCTGTAGATGATGATAAGTTTTTGTGAATAAACAGAGAGAATGGAATTGAAGGTAAGTGCGTGCAAGACTAAAGCAATTGTTTTCGATAAGGAGAATCGGGAGAATAACTGTATGATGAGGGCGAATGGTGAAGTAATTAAAAAAGTGGATGATTTCGTGTGCTTAGGTAAGATGTTTGGGAAATATGGACGGATATATGAGGAGATAAAGAGACGTGCGAAGGCTGGAAGGAAAGTGGTAGGTAGCATGTGGAGCATATCAAGGAATGAGGGCCTGTCTAACGAAGCGAAAATCGCCGTGTACAAAAGTGTACTTCTCCCCACTTTGTTGTATGGTTATGAAACATGGGTATGTCAGGATAGGAATAAGAGTAGACTAAACGCCGTGGGTATGAGCTATCTGAGGAGTGTTTGTGGCAAGAGTAGGATGGATAGCGTGAGGAATGAGTGGGTATCAAATGAATGTGGGTTAGATTCTCCAGTAATGGACACACATGAAAGGAGTGTTCTTCGTTGGTTTGGCCATGTTGAGAGAATGGATGAGATTCGAATAACGAAACAGATATATAAGAGTGAAATGAATGGTTTGAGAGGTGGTAGAGGTAGGCCGAGAAAGTTGTGGTTGAATGTGGTTGAGGAAATTCTTCGGTGGAGTAATATTAGGAGTCTTAAAAACAGGAGGGCGTGTATGAAGCAGTGTATCGGTGCAAAATGAAGCAAAAGAGGTTTGCAAGGATAGACCAGTACGGAGGAAATTATCGAAGCAGAGTTAGGTGTACAATTATGTATTTATGAGTGAAACTTTGTGACTGTGCCTACCCCGGAAGGGAACGGCGTGATTGGTATGTATGTATATGTAAATATCTCTACAAGTCTTTCATTTGACTAATTTTTTCTCGCAATATGTTTCAAATTATTTCAGATCAGAAGATTTTTGTGATCCTGAAAAAAAATACTGAGGCGACTGTATGATTTATTTTAAAAAATTGTCGAAAAAACATACAATCTACACACTTAATTTTTAGACGAGATCTAGGAGTTAGAAATTCCTCATTTTTATGTAAGGTCTCTCTGGAGTGCATACATGGACCGTTTACCATGTGAAGGGGCCGGCATTTTTCGTAAAATATCTCGGGAAGTAGTTCGGTAAGGGCTTGATATTTTCGGTGTCGTTGGAAGGGTGAGCTATTTTTATTTTAAATTAGACCAAATTCACCAGGGTTGAAATTCGCTATGAAAAAATCATTTGATTTGACCGGGATTGGAACCCGGATCTCCCAATTGCCGGTCAGGTGTGTTAGCCAGTTACACCGCCAAGCCATTTTACGTCAAGGCGAACTTCGAGGGGGGTTTATGCGAACTAGGACATCTATGGTGTATATGCATTCGTGCGAGTGACTTCGTACCACATCATTTGTTACATGCAGGAGATCTTTAGATTAAGATATGAATTACTTACTTTTCGTAGCCAGATAAAAACTCGCCTTGTAGACGTCATCAATAATGTGATATGATTAGGGTACAGTAATGTAATTAACTATGCGTTTATGCATTATTTGCACATGTAGTAACATCCATTAAGTTAAGCAGAAGGTCTTTAAATGAAAATATAAATAAGATTAAGTATCCTGATGAAAAACTCACCTTGTAGACGTCATTTTTCTCTGTTAATGCGTCGAATTCCGTGTAAAGAGCATTCAGCATGTCAATTATTTGCAGTGGAGTGCTTTGGGATGCAATCACGGTAAACGTGACAATGTCACTGAACAGTACTGAATAACCCCAGCGGTGAATATGTTGGAAAGTTAGAGAGAAGGACATTAATATTACCAATATGGCATTTTGTTGAATTTAATTTGTAATCTCACTAAATACTTGATGTATAAACATTCCACTCTACCATATATACCTTTCGTATAGTTTATTCTTGGAGCTAAAGGGAATTCGTTGTTGGCCATTTGTCGGAGTAATTTTAAAGTGAGGTGATGTGTGACTCTGATGAAACATACAGTAGAGCGTCTATAATCCAGACGTCAAAAATCCGGACCGTCGAGAATCCGGATTCACATCCGGCGAAAAATAATTTGAAGTGAATATTTGTCAAAAGCGTTGATGCGCGACTCGGCGGGCCCATCGACCGTTACAGTTTTTAAAATTTATCTTCTCTAACTATTCAACTACAGCACTAAATTGAATTATTGTTTTTTCCAAGTTTCTTTATGTTTTAGGCATAAAACGGCCTTTTTTGGTTCCATTCGAAAATCTGGACTTCTTGATAATCTGGACTGGGTCCGGGTAACAATTGATCCGGATTATGGATGCTCTACTGTATGAGAAAAATTTTAAAATGTCAGGAAACGTGATCAATTTTGCCTAAAACAGTGTAGTTTCTAAAATATTAAGGTTTCAGTTTCATCTCTCTTTCAAAATTGGTTCTTGAGATATGAAGGATACACTAAACATTAAATAACTCAAAACTTCAAAGTTTCTCCAATTTCCTCATTTTTAATTGCGCATTATTGTTCCTCTAACAAAAAACCCGGAGAGACGTCCAAAAATGTATCACCAATAACTGGAGGAAGTCTACTCACTTGTGCACTCCGAAAAGGATTTTTGGACCCTTTCGCCTTTTTGCAGAAGAACCGCTACTTCCCGCGGCATCATTGAGTACAGCAGACTATCGGCCTTCTGCTTTTCCACTCGTAATGCCTCCCAGGTGGTCTTCAATTCCATAGTGGTTTCTTCAAGGCGAGTCCTAGTGTTTAAAGAGTAAGTTTTGACGTTTTTTATTTTTTTACGAGATCTAGGAGTTGGAAATTCTTTTTTTTTTCGCAAAAAACAAATACTCCAAATGCAACTCTTATAAATTAAGTCCTTATGAAATTCTCTATTTGGCATGAAAAATTTCTTCTTCCTTGGCACTTTCCACTTACATGAGGTCGAATTCGGTGCTTCTTTGGTGCTTGAGGAGGACGAGCTCTCTCGTTGAGTCGTACATCGGCACGTCAGATAAACGCATAGACTTTTCGATGAGCTCGGACAGGTTGTTCAGAAGCGGAGTTCCGACGAATATCATGAGATCGCTATCCTTATTGTCCGAGGACTCCTCTTCCATTGGGTAAATTCCTCCTGAGAGAATTTAGAATGGGGTTTAGCTAGAAGTAATGCCAAGTATTGTAATAATATGTGTAAGACAGAGCCAATCGAGCAGTTTACATACTTGTTTAGTATTCTGGAGGAGAATGGGTTTATTGGTTGGGACATCAGATGTAGAATTGCCCTAGCAAATGCCTGAATCAAACGATCATTTTTTCCGTCCCTTTTAAGGGATAGCTCCAATGATAGCTCCAATGATCGCTCGAAAATGATCGTGTGACTCGAACTAAGTCAGGGATGGCTCCAGCGATAGGGATCCCTATAGCTTTTTCCATCCCTGGGCACGTCCCTTTTTCCGTCCCTGGAGGCATCGCTGAATCCACCATTTAGCCAATCAGAGTGCTCGGCCGCAAAGAGCGATTTTAACGCCACGTTCGGCTTTCAATGGAATGAGAGTAGTAAACATAGAAATGATGCGAAAAGGGACGGAAAAAATAATGGAAAAAGGGACGGCCAAAATGACCGAGTGATTCAGAAAATGATAGCTCGAGCTTTCATTGTCACGGTCCCTGAAAGGAAAGAGGGAGACGATGGGAGGATTTTAAGAGGGATCCAATGACGGATCACGTATAGGAGGGAAAACAGAATATTACGCATGAAATTTCATTAATATAGTTACAACTATAGTATTCACTATACAGATTCTTGATTTAGATCCAAATATGTAGTAATGGTAACCCCTGTCTAAGATGATCTTGTGCGTTAACTGATGTATAGTGAAGTGATTATAAAAAAATATATTGTCACTAGTGGGCAAGTGGCTCGATGGAAAAGTTAAAAAAAACGTGTAGTATCAAATCATGAAATGGTTAACATGTCCAGATGCAAGAGTATAATAAAACACTAAAATATTTCCTGTTGATGCTAAGACAATTTTGCTAATTGATATGATACCTTGCGTCAGGTATGAAAAAACATCTCTTTAAGGCCGCTTTACGCGGTACTATTTATTGTACAAACAAATATATTATATATTGTACGAGAAAATGGATGGAATTAGATCAGGTTCTATTAATCGTTCAGTCATTAACACAATCATACAATTTTACGTTTTGCAAGGTGCAATTTTCCTCATGAAAGAGTTGATGCATTCCTTTGTGCCATAAAATGTACCGTGTAGAGTGGCTTTTAAAAAGATTTATTTTTTTTGAGAAGGGCTCAAATAATTTTGCTGGTAGATTGGTGCAGTTCTGTATGGTCCTATTTCAGTTATACTCCTTAGGAATCAACAAAAACAGGTCGAACCTGAAGATGTCGACTATTCGACGAAACCGGTCGTCAAATAGAAATATTACGTAAAACTTTACCAAATATTTGTTAATTCCCAAACATCATGGAGAAGTTTTACAAAGTTAAGGCTGAAACCACTGAATTTCTAAAGTCGTACTGTTTAGGTAACAGGGAAATTACCTTTTAGAATGATTACTTTATCAGCAGGCTGACCTTTCCGATCTAGCTCTTTTCCAGCATCCGGTTCTCCCTCTTTGTCCTTCGCGTGAATATTTCCTTTTCCTCCGCCGTCGCTGCTGTGTTCTCTGACCCTAGTCCCTTCCCTACGGCCCCTGGAATCGTCCACCCTCCTCCCCATACATTCACTCTTGAGCCTCCCGTGTCCTCCACGTCCCCTGTCACGAGTATCCATGTCCTCGGGAACCCTGTATTCCCTTACGGGCGCCGCGGCAACCATCGGAGGAAGTTTCTGGAGCATCCTGCCCGTGCTGAGGCTTCGCTTCCCCCTGGAGTATCTCTCTCTGGGGTTCCCCAAGGCTCTCTCCTCTCCACGGCTCTTTTCCGTTTCGTCCGTTTCCTTGATCTTCGCGAGGTGTTCCTTCGCCCTTCTCCCGGTCACGTACCCGTCCTCGAAGTCCGGGACGATCCGCCGCCTGGAGACGCGCTTGCTTCCCGGGGTTTCCCTCGACGCCGACGTCTTCTCAATGTCTGGCTCTTCTTCATCTTTTGCGGCCAGTTGGAATACGAAGTCTTTGAACCGCTTCAGGTTGTAAGAGGTCAGCGGGACCCGGGGCCAGACCAGCTTGAAGACGTCGTCCATGCGTGGGGAGGTGAGGAGTTGTGGGTAGAACTGTGTCAGTCTGTTTCCGGCCTGGACGACGGTGAGGCTATTGCTGTGTCAGGGGAAGGGTAAAAAAAGTATGAACGTCAGAACCAGAGGCGGTTTATGGTAGTTTGAGAGGAATAGTTCCCTTGTCATAATGGAGACCACATTCGAAATAAACGTTTTCATTTCAGCAGTTGTAAGAAGAATGAATTAAATATTGCATCATTAATGGTGCAATAATGTACTTTTATATGACTGAAATTCTCAGTAATTATTTAAAAATATCTACTTAAGTTGCATTGGACCATTTTTTTCACGCTGGACATTTAAAACTTTCACAACGGAAAGCTTTTTGCGATTCTGAAAAAAATATTGCTGTGACATTATGGTTCATTTTGAAAAATAGTCGAGAAAACATGCGAACTCCACCTTAAATTTTTTGACGATATACTTGTTTTAGAAATTCCCCATTTTTTCAAATAAGGTCTCTCTGGAGTGCTTAGACGTTCTATTTTCCATGTAAAATGGCTGGTATTTTTCTCGGAAAGTAGTTCGGTAAGGGGCTGATGTTTTGGTATCTTTGGAAAGGTGAGATATTTTTATTTAAAACGAGACCAAATTCATTGATTTATAGGCGAAATGATATTTCACTCGAACTACTTTAAAAGGGCCGCAAGGCCCTGCCGTAATCCGTAAGGAATGTTGCATAAAAGAAAAACTTTGCAATTTTCCGCAGTATAAATTTTACCACGACCCAGGTTTCGATGTTTTTACATCATCATCAGGCCCAAGTCATATGACCTAATGATGTAAATACATCGAAACCTGGGTCGTAGTAAAATTTATATTGTGGAAAATTGCAAAGTTTTTCTTTTTTGCGTCATGCATAAGTTCCACACAATTTCCCAAGAATCTTAGGAGTTTATACGTAAGGAATGTGGTGAACTCCCATCTTTACATCTTACAGCAGGCGTAATGTTAGCCAATCAGAGGGCACCATCACTACTGTCGGTATCAGTCACGGCCCACAGCTTTAGTGGAAGTACTTTCGAGGTTAGAGGTTGACAGCGGATACTCATAAACATCATAGTGAAAATTTTATAAACTATTTTCGATACACTCACATACGAAGTATAAGCAATTCCATTAAACGCAGAAACTACTTCGATTCTCATTTGTCTTCAATATCCATGTCGATCTTTTACGGCTTAATTCAGCATTGGAGAATGCTTACCTTAACGAAATCATTACGTCTTCATTGCCTCGGCTCAATTATTACTGCATTTATCTATCGTAAAATGTGCTCTAAAGTGGTTGGAGCGATCTTCGTTTACGTTCAGATTCGCGTCAAATTTTGCAAACGTGTGCTTATTAGAAATATGTATAGATAAGACATGTTACTGTTTTAGTTCTTGGCAATTTAAGGCTATTTTAACGCATAGCCTTATGGCACTTGAATTTAAAAATCTGTTCTACCGGTTAAGGTAGGTTTTGCTGATTGTCAGAGAATCTCCTCCTCCTCCCGGTTTTCTACTCTTTCAGGGGCCTATCTCGCTCTAGTATATCCTTTTTCGCTTCAGCTTACGATCTACCCTTATTCATCCTGACCATGAAACCTATTCTCTTTCTTCCCCTTCCCCGCATGTCCAACTTCCTTCCCTCTATCACACTCTTCAGCAACCCATCGCCCCTTATTACATCATCCAACCACTTACTCTGCCGGCCCCGAATTTCATTCAGAAGTTTCCTTTCCTCGACGATACCAAGCACTTCCTCGTTAGTCTTCCTTTCCGTCCACCTCACCTTCTGCATCCTTCTCCACACCCACATCTCAATTGCTTGCAGCCGTCATTCTCGTCCTCCTTTCTGAAGGTCCACGTTTCTGCTCCATGCAACGTTGCGCTCCTTTACAAGCTCTTCACCAGCCTCTTCTTCACATCCTTACCCAATGTCCCCGTCATCAGCTCCCATCTATTACTAAACGCCTCCTTAGCTAGCTATATTCTCTTCCGTATGTCTTTGCTACTATGCCCGTTTTCCTCTAGCGTGCTACCTAAGTAATTAAATTGTTTTACTTGCTCCAGTTCATGTCCTCCAACTTTAATCACAAGCCTCGCTTTCTTTGTCCTAGAGAATCTCATTACTTTTGTTTTCTTATGATTTATCTTCATTTCGAAGGCACTTGTATATATTTCAAAATAATTCAGTGAAATGTCTACAGATTTTTTCCTCAACGAGAAAACTTACGTTTGAAATTATTATAAAGGTTCCTATAAAATATCAAGGCATCATGCAAAAATTAAAACACGAATTTACGATTTTTGCTTACATTTCGAATTCCGCACCAGAAACCCACTTAAAAAGAATAAGTACTTTAACTATGACGAAAATTTGAAAATGGGATTCTTATATCGTTTATATTACAACACGTATACTTTACGTTTATATTACAACACATTATTCAACCGTATAAATGGAAGTAACTACGTAAGTAAAGTGTGGACTAAGAATTTTTTCCGACGTACTTCAAAAGTTATTAGAATGTGCACTCCATGACTCACGAATTGCGCTCCAACCACCTCAAGGTGGCTCTGGTATGACAATGTGAGGCGAGACAAATACTAAGTTACTTATTTGTGTCCATTTATTTTTTTAAATCCTGTCTACGGTGCTGATTTGTTTGCCTATTAAAACAAAAAAATAAAGACACAAAATATGCAGCTTATTCCACGAATATATTGTAAATGACCACATTTTACTAGCCATGGGAGCCTGCGGCTTCTTTTGCATGGGGCTACCGCATTTTGACTTCAATTACGGAAGTTATTCGCTGATAACTTAAAAAAAATAGGTGGTATGATGCTTACATTTTATTTTTACTTCTGTTTCCGAGGGCTTTTTGCTTCTTATAGACAATTTTTAATTAAAAGCTCGAACATCCTTTCTCGTCCAAGTTGACGGTTTCCTGCTGTAATCTGAACAATCTCCGTAAGAGCGCGTGTTAAAATCTCCAATCTCAAGGCTAAATTTCAGTAAAACTAGCCAGGAACTATTTTATTTGCATTTCAGTTTATAAAACAGCCTTCGAAGATGCTACATCAAACTGCAGAACATTTGGAATAAGTAACCCTGAGGCCGGAGCCTCCTTAAGGTCGTTCTAGGGGTAACAGATTGCCATTTTCTTGGAGCCTGAGGGGTATGGGATACTTCAGGACTCACATTTCTCCTATTTTACCAGGCGTTATGCGCGGGGTACCGCTTCCCTCCCTCCACGGGCGCGTAGTTCTCCCGTAGAAATTTCGGGTGCAAGAAAACTTGAGGTGATTCTAGCAAGATTGTTCTTTAGTTAAAATAGGGACCATATTCGAATGTTGTTTTGGCCTAAATCCGCTTGCTGGGGCCGCTGAAATGTTTACTTGCTCTCGAAGCCCCATGGAGGGACCTATCCTTAAATAGTTGTATTCGAACTCAGAGTCCTAGCTTCGGCGTTGATTAAATGGCTTTTTAATCGCTGTTACACGATGGATATTAACCATCGTACGTGCTCTTACAAACCAAGCCGCATAAGCATACGTAACCACGTAAATTAACGCGTAATCCGACAGTTGTTAGGGAAAGAACCAATGGCTTTTACCTCGAAAAGTTATCGTCCATGTTTTTCATTGGAGTCGTATAAGAAACATGAACGATTTTACGCGCATATAGTATCTAATAGTCAACACCTTTTTTTGGGGGGGGGGGAATTGAGCCGTAGATGTGAGACATTTCACGTCTGTTTCGCGTACATCTAGAGCAAACGGCTGTAACTTCTAAAAGCTGGCTTCCTTTTTTTTCATCGGAGTTGCACAATATTTATTTTTTAATTTCAGCCGCTGCAAGAAGTATGAAGTGTAAATTGTTACATGAGTGGCTCAAAAACTTTGTTTAAATTAATAAAATTTTCACCAATAGCCAGATATGCATTCTTTTATTTGGATATTTTGTTTTTCACGCCAGACAGCGAAAACACCCTCATAACCGAAGCTTTATTTGCAATAGTTTAAAACTAACTGCGTAAATCGATTTATTTTAAAAAATAGTTCAAAATCGACACAAACTGCACACTTATAGATTTGTGATAGGATTTCTGCGTTATAAATTTCGCATTTTTAAATTAAATTCTCTCTGGACTGCACACAAGTTCCATACCCAAAGGAAAACGTCAATTTTTTTGGCAAGTGTCTTGATAAGTAATGCGGAAAGACTTTTATATTTTGGTATCGTTGGGAAGGATAGATATTTTTTTGTAATGAGCCCAAATTCATTGCATTCTACGTTAAATGATATCTTACTAAAAATACCTTTACGTTTTCGTCCAAGCCTACAGTTTGCAAAAGTTTTTTGCAAAAGTGCAACATTATTAACTCATAAATATTCTGCATTAACGCGTGTTTTCGCTTCGAGAACAGGAATACCGTGAAACCGAAAATCAACCAACTGATTCGCCAGCGGAGGAGTGAAACATATATTAGTTACACTGTCATTTTACTGAAAAAATTAATGTTTGGAAATTCTTTTAAAGGTGGTTGGAGCGCGAATCGTGTCATTGAGTGCACATTTTTGTAACGCTTCAAATAAGTCGGAAAAAATTCTTGGACCACACTCCTCTGCATCTATTTATACGTTGGAAATAGCCATACTTGTTGTGGTATAAATGATACAAGTATTGTATTTAAACTTTTCGTCGCACTGTTATGACATGGGTTTACGGCGCATAGTTTTGAAATTCAAGCGAAATTCGTTTGTGGACGAGGGTTTCTTAAGGCCAGCGCACACCTATCCTCCCGCCTCCGTCCGGCTTCCGTCCGATTCCTACCGTTTTTTTCCGAAAGGTGCGCAACGCTTTGCGCATATTACGCCGTCCGCCTAAACCGAACGACAATGGACTTGGGCCCACAGTCTCCGGGAGGAGACGGGCGGAAGCCTGCGCATACTATTCCTCCCGGCTTCCTCCCGCCTCCGACCGCCCGTCTACATCCGCCAAATATTCTCGACCGAGATTTCCGGGCGGAGCGGACGGAGACAGACGGTGGTGGACTGAAGCCGGGAGGAATAGTATGCGCTAACTCGCGGAATAACCCGTATTTCAATTAGCCATATATTTTGGGAGGTGGAAGCGGACGGCTGCTCTATTTCTTGAAAGAAGAAATAGAGCAGCCGTCCCAGACTGAATTGGCGGGAAAACGACCGGCTATATATGACGGACGCATTCACATGCATCGTCACTTCTGACGTGAAGAAGACACCTGCAACGCTGTCGAAACTGTCGTCCACGACAATGGAAATACGCGGAAGAGAACCCGAAAAGTCTTCAATATCATCTGAACGACTCCGCGGAAGACTTCCGCCGTTTTCGAACTTGGCAAATCAAGCAATCTTGCCTTCAAACCTAGTACGCATCGAAAGCTATGACGTCATGGTCGCGTCATCACCATGCGCTTGTTCAGTAGTTATCGAGGAAAGATACCAAGTCAACGAAAAAGGAGACTTGTTATGCTTGCTAGGTTTTAAGTTCGAACTCGGGGTGTGATAATATGGGCTTGTATGGAAAATAGAAGTGAAGAAACTTTCAAATGGATACTATTTTATCATTACCACGTATATTTGTGTGATGTTTATTATTTTTTTGCGGAAAAATCGATGAATTCCCTATATTTAAAGGTTTTTCAAATGTGAATATACTGATAAAAGATTTGGTACCTAATAATTGTGTGAATAATTCCATACATTGTAGATGTTCCGTCCTTGATTACTTCATTGAACCTACAAATTCTGTTTTTCTTGCTCTGGAAGGGAAATAAATGATCTCGTTGAAAGAATTATGGTCCGATGGAAAGTACTCTCAGGTAGCCATAATTTCATTGGCAGAATTAGTTTTAGCTAACGAACATCATAATTGTTAATAACGTTGAGCATTGGAGAGATTTTCACTACATTCATCAATTATTTTATTCATGAGCAATAAGATTTTTTAAATTATATTCCCTTTTAATTAGTCGCATACGGATGGGAAGCATTTTAAAGAAGCAATCGACTTCCATCAATCACAAAAATTATGGACACGGATGGCGCTTTTCGTATGTTTTACGAGATGAAGGCCGCATGATGTCTCTTCCACCGTAAAAGGGCTACGAAAGTGTCAAGCAAGCATTTCACTTTGCTTGCCTAGGTATCAAGATATCTTGATATCAAGTTAACTAGGCGTTTGCCAAGTTCGAAAACGGCCTTCGAGTTCATCAATGGAAAATATCTAAAATTATTGACCCATCCTGTTCTGCCTCGCAGTTTATTTCTCTATGGATATCCGATTCCGTTGTCATTAATCACCTGTCGAACACGATGTGGTATGGCTGCATCTTGCAAAAGAGTTTTGACGGGACTGACACGGCAAAATTCCTTTCACTCCCGTCGTTGTCGACTCTTTCTTCCGACTTCCTGTTGCTTTCTCCTCTTCCGTCATCCGAACCGCCTCCGCTTTCCTTCCGCTGTCGTCTCTGCTTCATTCCCGGAACTGCGTATTTGCCAACCCACCGGTGCGCTTGCTCGTGGGGCGTCGCCTTGCTCTGTACGTCCCTCGACGTGGGCGACGACACGTGACCGTGGAAGGCCGAACACATCTTCTCGAGCGACGCTTTTCCTTTGATCGCGTGTCTTCCCTCGAGCATCAACTGCTTGACTTTCTGCTTGGGCACGCCGAGTTTCGGTTTTTCGTCGACCACGCTAAGCTCGGTTATTTTAACGATGGATGTGGAGACCACCCTGAAAAGCAGACAAATATCTCAGAATTATTGTTTCACATTTGTCCTTAACGTTTGATGGACGCCGTAAATAATAGTAACGATCAGAGACGGGGCGGGGGTTTATGACTTTTATTTTTCCATTTCATGACCTTCATTCTATGACTTTCATGACTTTTTTTTCCTGTTTCGTGGCGTCTATTTCTTGAAATTCGGTCATTTCATGACTCTTTAGCTAAAAGTATGACGTTCATTTTATTGTAAAATGTACACTAATATTATGATCCATATAGTTATAGGGTAGGTGGTTCAAAAGAAAGTATCCAATACTTAATAAACAAAGAAGTATAGAATTAGCTCGTAGGCTTCCGCGGATGTAGTGTTGACTGTTCCTTTTTTCGGGATTCATTCCGCGATGTACATCTATCTACATCTACGTCATACCCTGCAAGCCACCCAAAGGGTGTGTGGCAGGGGGTGCTTTCGCACCAGGCATGCATGAATGATATGGTAGAACACCGAAATTACATTAAAACCCGCGTACCACACATGCAAAGCGCCAATTAAAAATCTAATACCCAAGAAACATTCTATCTTCAATCGTTCCAACATGCAAGGGATACAAAGACTACTACTACAGATTCAAAATATCATGCATAAATAAGAACATCAATATTTACATCATTCATAAATAAGAGAGTAGAGAATATAATGAGAAAGATTTACTGCCTGCCTATTGTCAATACTCGAACTATTCTTGACGACGATCACAGCTGTTATGGTCCCGAATGGTACGCGGAAAAAATGACATTTTATACCTATCGGTTCTACAATCTAGCTCTCTAATTTTATTGGCGCGATCTAATCTGCCGTAGTACGAAGGGGTTAATAGTATGTTTTTTACGTCGTCAATAAAATGATTTTTCTGAAATTTATTTAGGAGGTTAAGCCTATAATTTAATCTACGCTGTGATAGCGATTCCCATCCTAATTCTTCTAACAGTCCAGACACACTAGCCAACTTATCGTAGCATCGTTTCACAAACCTAGCTCCTCTTCGCTGTACGCGATCTAACTCTGATATCAAACCCGTTTCGTATGGATCCCATACACTAACAGCATATTCCAGATGAGGCCTAACGATTGAAAAATAACAACGTTCTTTCACTTTCTCATCACATTTTCCGAGTACTCTCTTGATAAAGCCTAGCTTCCTATATGCTTGACCGCATATTTCCCTAATATGTTTTCCCCAAGATAGGTCGTGAGTAATTGTGACCCCTAAGTACTTAACAGACTCGGCGTGAATAATTTCCGTATTTTTAATTCTGTAAGCCCTACCTGGCCTATTTTTCTTTTTCCAAAAGCTGACTGCTACGCACTTTTTTATGTTTAGTTCCATCTGCCACTTTTCGCACCAAGCATGGATAGCAAGTAGGTCAATTGTTAACGAGTCGCTATCTTCGGAATTGTTAATATTCCTATACACAACCGCGTCGTCTGCGAAGAGTCTAAGCTTACTTTTAACGACGTTGCTAATATCATTTATGTAGAAGAGAAATAAAAGTGGACCAATGACACTTCCCTGAGGAACACCCGATGTAACGCTAACTGTGTTTGACATGATACCGTCTATGACAACCCTTTGTTCCCGCCCATGTAAGAATTGATTAATCCAACTAATAATGTTTTTATCTATTCCATATGCTTCTAGCTTTGAGAGCAACTTAACGTGAGGTACCTTATCGAAAGCTTTCTTAAAATCGAGGAATATCGCATCAACTTGAACATTATTTTCACCCGAGAGCAAGATGTCATGAACGAAGAGGGCCAATTGGGTTTCGCAAGATCTACCCTTTCGAAATCCGTGTTGGTTATTTATTAATAATTCCTCCCTATCTAAATGACTCATAATGGAGCTTACGATTATGTGTTCAAATACCTTACAGGAAATGGATGTGAGAGAAATAGGCCTATAGTTACTAGGGTCTTCCCTGTCGCCGCTTTTGAATATAGGTGTGACATTTGCTACTCTCCAGTCCTTAGACACTACGTGATCTACTAAAGATTTGGTAAATATTAATTCTAAGTAAGGCGCTATGTCTGATGCCAATGTTTTATATACGCGAGCAGGTATTTGATCTGGACCGGGGGATTTGTTGGGGTTGATATTTTTTACACAAAACCTAAACAGGGCTTGTGCAGCTGTGGACAACCATATGTAGGCCAGACATGCAGAGACCTAAAAATACGCTTCCAAGAGCATCAACGGGCAATTAAAAATAATAATTATCGCTTTTCTGCAATAGTTGAACACCATCTCAGCGGCCCCACTCATAATTTCAACTTTGAGGAGACAAGATTAATAGCTAAGGAAATACGCTATTACCCAAGGTTAATCAGGGAGGCTATAGAAATTGCGAAGAGATCGGAGAACGTCGACCGAGAAGTCGGTTACAAGTTGAGTAGCAGTCTAAAACGAATTTTTTCAAATTTAAATTCCCGCAACATGGGAGTCCAGACTCATATATATAAAGACGAGCGAGACAAAGAAATCAGTTCAGTTAACCTGATGAAGCTGGCAGGAGGACCAGCGAAATATTGTTGTTTTCTTAAAACATACATCGCGGAATGAATCCCGAAAAAAGGAACAGTCAAAGAAGTATAGATACAACATATACATGGATTACAAAAACTTTAATCATTCCAATAATTCAAAATCATTATAGAAAATAATCATGTGTTGTTCTAGCTGGGATTAGTATTACGTTGCACCACGGGGCTTTCCCTTACACTAATTAGGAGCCCAAAGCTGTGAGAACTGGGAATCCCTGCCAATCCTTCCCTACTTTCTCCTCACTCGCTACATCCCCCGCTGCCCGCAGACCCATCAACACCGGAAAATCCCTATCCAGCCTAACACTGTCCTTTTCTCCCCCGCCTCTCCCCCTCTTCCTCCAACCATAACACAACACTCCTACTCCCGTCCCTGCCCCCTCGCTTCCCCTCTTACACCTTAAGCACCTGGATTTCTGTACATATACGGATGTAAAAATTATCAATGTACCTGAAGATGTCACTACATGATATAACCCGGGTCGTAAGAAATAAATCAATTTAGTGGACCATTACAAAGTGTAATTTTTTCCGATATGGATATGGATAACTATGGATTTCCACATAGTTAACCCTGAAGTGATTACTACCATTTTATGACGTTTATTCCGCGAAGTTGCATTACATGACTTTTTGGCAAAAACCGGCTATTTCACGATAAAAACCTATGACGTTTAACCGTCTCTGGTAATGATGTTTATTGGTATTTTTCGGATTCACCCCGCGTTGCACCATTTTTTATGGTTTCGCCAGCATTCTATTCGGCTTCATGAGGTCCTAAGCCAAACCCGGTTGCCGACTGAAATGCCAGCTAAACGGTCGTCCATAAAAATGGTGCATCGCGGGTTATCCCGAAAAATACCAACAAACAAGAGACCAGCGGAAGCCTACGTAACAATGGTAATGATGATAGTGCCCCAGTGTATTCAAGGTTTCTACATCTACATCGAATTATCACCCTGCAAGCCACCGCAAGGGTGATTGACATGGGGTGACTTGTCACCTAGATGAACTTAAGTGAAGAAATTTATTTTCACCAGTAAGTACCTCACTATCGGTATTCCAAAATGCTACAGAAACTACTAACCTAATCCATAATGTAACTATGTAAACGTGACGCAAAAGTAATGCAGGAAACATGCAAAACATGATGTTAGCAGTACTCGGCTGATTTATAAACATGCATTAGACTGCACATGAATTAATCGGCTACACTACCTGTCAAATAACCTAACTTAACGCAGCCATTACGGTCTCTTATCGTACATGAATGCAATTAGTGTGCTAGTATGAGACAGAACTGGCTGGGATCAATGAACGTACTTGGAAATGGTAACTCTGGTATTGGTAATGGTACTTGTTAATGGAGTCACCATTTACCAGTGTTCATTGTGCTCAGTTTCCTATTCTGCAGTATCGATTTGCCTCCTATTTTCTTGCATTCTCGCAGAATTTCCCAACCTCCATAATTTATCAAAGTTTGCAATACCTCTCTGTTCAATTATCTCTATGTAACTCGTTATTGCTGTAGGGATTTGCTTGTAAGGAGCTTATTTTACATAAATTTTTAAATCATTGTGGTGGTGGAATCATTTTTCCTTTTATTTCCATACTCTCAATTTATATTCTGTCAGATAATGTAGACATATGGACATGCTCGGTAAAATTCATTTTTTTTTCGTTTTACCTGAATTTTCGGTGGAACAACGTCCTAGTTGGCGAAAGAATTTCCTCGTGCGATTCTAAAAATTGGAATTCGACGTTCATTTGGAACAAATCTCTTCCAATGGCACGCAGCAGACCTGAAAAATATATTTAAAACATTCCATTAGTCGAACATGTTACTATTCCCGGGTGCATACGTTCATGTATGCATTAACGTGCTCTCGAGAAATTAGGTCCAGCGAGTGGAAATGTATTTTGAAAGTAAATTATCTTCAACGAGCAATATTGTGGAGAACGGAGGTTTTGGAATTAATGTATATATCTTTTCTCAAGAGATCTGATCGGTCAACACTCTCCTGATGCTATTCTGTGGCATTCATAGCACGTGGATTCTATATGACGACGAAATGGACGAATTAGCGGATGTTAAGAAAGAATAACCACCATCTGTTTGTACGTTAGGGCGAGTAACTCTTGAAAAAGTCATGGGTTACATAATGCCATCTATTCTACTCAATTTTTCTATAATTTTATCCAGGAATTCGGATTATTATTAATTTAAATAAGTAAATAATATATGTAAGAATAATTCATGTAAAAGAAGTAAATGCAAGTTGATTTAGTAAGTTATCGATGGAAAATATGGTACAATTGCAAAATTTGACCGTCAGCCCGAAAGCGCCGAGAGAAAATCGGGGTTTACAAAGATGGCGGATGGGCCAAGCCCACATTAAAGCTTCTAGCATTGGCCACCGTAGCAAGTGCCCTCTTTTTCCACCTCAAATGTCGAAACCCTGAAATGAAATATCCATCGGAGGGAATACAAGCGCCAACCGTGTCACTTTTGCGGTGTTCACGGCGAGAGGCCTTTTATCTCGAAGCCATAGGCGTGGTACTTGCTACAGATGGGCAAACCCGTTCAATTTTGGGAACTCGTTCACTCTGGACCGGTCCTTTTTGAGACCCGTTCCACATAACTCGTTCACCGTTCCTTTTCATTGGTGATCATGTATTTTTATTTTTACCATGTTATTGGCGTTTAAAGAATGTGAAAAACCTAGATATACTTAGTATACCGCAATGACTGCGTTTAATGATGTTGGATGAAATAAAAGATTGGAGGTAGTATGACCAAAATAGTTCATGGTTTCGTAAATAGGTTTAATTAATATCAAGGAAAATATTTCTGCTAATTACACCGCTAGCATCAGCAGATGAAATCTTGTGGTTTTATAAAGAACATCCTATCTCACAAAGATAGAAGCAAGGACCGACGGACCGAAAGGAACGGTTGTTTCCATGGAAGTCGGTCCTCAGTCCTTCCGTTCCATCCATGGACCCGTTTCCTTGAACCTGTTCGTTCGCGAACGACCCACCTTTGGCTACCTACATCGTAATTTTTTTCCGTTTTGGGCGTTGACCTGTATAAGAGAGACGGATTACCGATGCCAAGTGGGTGCATTCCCACTCGATTCGAGTAGTAGTCCAGAATGGGAGGGTCCCCTTCTTCTAAGCCAGGAGAACAGACGAAGGACGGCGAGACAATCCCCGGGTAAGCCGTGGACATCAGGTACCTATCAAGGAAAGAGATTTATGTTTACATTTCGATGAACTGTTCGCAACTAATGCACGAGACACATTTCCCCGTTAAAAAAATGTGGCAGATTAAACGGAGCGAAGATTTTGTTGATATAACATAGTATATGCAGTAGCAACTCGATAATACGAAGCACGAAAATACGAAGTTTCGATTTTACGAAGCAAAACTGTTGGTCCCGACAAAAAGCCTATTCTTAACACTTGGCGCTCTTCGAAAATACGAAGTTTCGAAAATACGAAATTTGCAAAAATACGATCCTCGGACCGAGTCCCCACTAGAAACTGAGTTCGTTTTTACGAACCTTGGGGGAAATCGTGTCAGAAAATCTCTTTATTTGCCGACGTAGGCACCTAACAAATCAGCGTCGCCGAATATAATCTACCAATTGTGTATAATGCGTGAATTTTAGTGCCTTTATCTCTCACAAGTGCCTGAGTCACACAGTTATTTATCAAGTTTTAGTCGTGGATAATTTAGCGAGTGACCAGGAAAATGGTAGCTTGGGCAATTTTTCCCTTATTTTATATTTGTTTTAACTGTTAGCTGGATTTCAATGATTTAAACAATTCTGTTTTGGTTATAACCTGTGTGTGTCGCCGCGTACCAACTCACTGCCATGCGCTATTAGCGGCAATTTTAATTTATTGATCGCATGAACGGAAAATGACGCAATTAAATGATAGGAAATATGACTAGAGTACCTATTGCAGTCACTATAATTAAATCAGTAGCTTCACTATGAATTAACCCGCGTTTACTCCCGCCATTGTCCATATTTCATGAGACAATAGAAAATAAAAAGTTTCCAAGAATTTACGAGGGTATAGCCGTCCCCGCGATTGATATAATTTTGCATTTAAAACGGTTTATTTCTAATTTTGAAACCGATGACCCAATCGGGGGAGTGGCTCAATAATATAACATTGTAATGTATGTACTAAAACCTGGTTCTTACATCCCTGGTTCTCTGCTTTTTTCTGGGTTCAAAATCGGTCTCTAAAAGAATTTGAGACCTATATCCGTTGCAAAATTCCGTCACCCGAGATTGAAGACTGATATCTCAAAGACGGCTCAATCGATTTTAAAATAAAAAACACCAAATGAAATCTTATTTATTTATACGTTTAGTGATGGTATACAAAAGTTTTTACTGTTTATATTGATTTCAGTGAGTGCTCTTGTAAAAACAGAATTTTAGCGTATTTTTCCGGGTACCGTACGGATGCATCGCATTTACGGCTTCGTAATGACAACACGGGTCAAGATATCGGAATTACCTTCACAAATATGGTATCAAAGATCTTTTTTACAATCATACGAAGTTTCATATTACTTATTACATTAGTATTTTAGTTATTGATGATATTGCAAGACTGCGTTATTTTCCGTTCGGCGCATCCCTGAAAACCGCCGTTTGGATCTTCTTCAAGCTATCGAGTTCATCATCATGAACCCATTTATCAAATCTTAAATGAATTCGTTGGCTAATTAATATCATATACATTTATTTTGGAAAAAGAGCGCGCTGGACTGCCAGGAGCATGCCCGGAAGAGGAAGGGAGAGGCGCGCGCTGTTGCCCAATCAGAGGGTTGCTCGGAAGAAGCGCGAAGAATTGCCTGCTGTAAGCATTTACCGGCGGGGTAAAACTACTTCGCTCGTAGTAACATACTGTAGTAAACGATTAAAATTGCTTCACTGCCGACCGAAGTATAACCAGAGGCATTTTTTCACAACTTCCCATCAACTTTGTCAACACATTTCTTGGCTTCTCGACGAAAGAAACAAATAGCGCTTAAAACCATTCTCAACTCCGTCTCCGAAAATTTGGCACGAAGAGGTATAGCGACGGTATGTTTCCACACACATCTAAAATTACACTGATGAGCATTCTTAAAAATGACCCTTTCTGCCACAATTTACTGAGTCCTAATGACTCATTCACAGTGATAGGGCAACTGGTTTTCCCCTGGTAACTGGTATAGGAAATAGCGACGCGTATACGAAAATCGAGCGCATGTATTAAATAAAAATGCAAACAAAGAGACCACTGCACAAATGTTATTCCACGTACAAATACATTTTTAACCCTCTATCACGCTGTGTGACCTGGAGGTAACATAAAGTAGACTTATTTTTTGTCTCTGATTAGGTTTCTATACGTGTATATGCCTTCGTGACATCAATATTGTACAGCTTGGAAACGAAAATATGTCTCATTCGTAACTTTTAGTTCCTGATTCTCCCGCAAGTGGAGTTACATTTGAAATGACTGCACATGGTGGACGATATAATCGGTGTATAGAGGGTTAACGTACTTTTTAACACAAATTATATCTTACTGATATGATTCTGATTGACGTGATTGAGCAATTCGTAAACGATCCGCTTCGTTGATTGCTTGTCGTTTCTTGCTTGTTTGAAAAGCTCGCGTGCCAAAACTCATTTTTTGAAGCGACTCACTCTTTACCTAGTGTACAATGGTTTTTATAATTCAGAAACCTTCGCGGGCGCGCGTACAACTCACAAAAGTTTCATCGCGATCTGATGAATGGTATTGGAACGAATAGGAGTTGAACAAACAAACATTTTTATTTATTAGATAAGACCTATGATGAACCGCTAAGACACTTCAACCCGATGAAGCCGTCTTCCGCGAAATATCGTCCTATAAAGTATTGTTCTTTGCATAATTAAGCCATAAAACTGAAGTCTTAAAATAAAATCCCCACGGAAGCCTTGTCTTTAATTTAATTCCAAGACGTTGTTGGGGTAACTTAATGAAATTTCACTGGAACCAACTTTTATTCATTTACTTATGCGGTGAATTCATTGTGTAACCTGGCTTGATACATTACATTTGTTAACCTGGCTTGATACATCACATAAATAACCAATTGAATCAGATTTCATTGTGATGGCATGAGTAACTTTCGGGGTCCTTTGGCTTTTAATATGCAGATATCACATAACATGGGTATGAATTGGATTCTGATGTGCTCAATTTTAAAATCACCCGACGTTTAGAAAAATCTAACTACGGAAAACTTTCTGCGAAAAATTCTGCGAAAACTTATTGTCATTATCAGGATTTTACCACAGAAAGGAGTTAGGTTTCAGCCTCAGCTGAGGTAGATTTTTTCCGTGACCTCTACCTTTTCCAATGTTCTCCTTGAGTACTCTCTAAAAGTCTTCGAGTGAAGGATCATTCCAATAGAGTGAGGTTTCCCTCCAGCTTCGAGTGAAAACTGCACCCCTTGTATCGAGTGGAAAGTCACTCGAGGCTTCGAGTGATTATTCTCTCGTTGATTAAAGTAAAAGATTCACTGGAAGCGTCGAGTGTTTGCTCACTCGAGAGATTTTATTTATTTATTTAGACACAAACACAAATTTCCTGGGCAGAAAATATTTTACCCAGGTGGGGCGCGAACCCGCGACCCTCGGGTTGGCAGGCGAGGACTTTACCCCGCCGCCACCGGGGCCGATCAACATAGAGTGAGGTTTGGAGTGAATTCATTTGCAACGCTCAAATATAAAAATTACAGATTTCAATGCAAATGCAGCGTCAAAATTGAGCAAAGTACACATCAAGTATAAATACCAAGATGCATAGTTGAACAATACATCTATTAATACATCTTCTACATCTATTCTTAAAAGTGGGGAATGAAAATCATCCACACAATTTAATGGTGTGGCCAGGGTTAAATACAACACTGATTCCAGGGAAAAAATATATTGGGGATGTAATAAAAATTGACCTCTAAGATATACAAGCACACACATATTTTTCAACAGGAACGAATAATCTGTGGAATATTTAGTTTCAATTATCATTCGTAGTGGTATCATGTGTATATTTCCCTAATATCGCCGATCTGCCATCTTTGTTGACGTAGGTATTCCCGGAAGGGTTATCTCGGCGGAACCCTCGATTTGAGTGAAGACTCACTCGAACGTTGGTAGGTTGGGGTAGTTCACTCGTGCCGAGTTGCTACTGTATGTTTAAATATAGTACATAAATGTGATTGAAATGGTATAATGAAGTGGTCTTAGACACCTAATTACATCAGGATGAACGTTAAGCAGTGTAAGCGAAGACCTTAGAAAGCTTAATCTAGATCTTTTTTATATTTGCAATTCTCTGGGACAAATAGAATATAAAAGTGGTGATAAAAAGATATGATAAAAGTGGGAGAACACAAACTCGAACTAGTAGCAAATGCATAAGGAGGAGAAAATCGTACGCCAAGGAAGCGTTTAGTTATAGAAGGGAGCTGATGACGGGATCCTTGGGTAAGGATGTGAAGAAGAGGCTGGTGAAGAGCTTGATATGGAGCGTAGAGTTGTATGGGGCAGAAACGTGGATACTCAGTAAAGAGGAAGTGAATAGGCTGCAAGAATTTGAGATGTGGGTGTGGAGAAGGATGGAGAAGGTGAGGTGGACGGAGAGAAAGACAAACGAGAAAGTGCTTGAGATGGTGGTCGAGGAAAGGAAACTTCTGAATGAAATCCAGGATAGGCATGGTAGATAGCTGAAGGATGTAATAAGGGGCGATGGGTTGCTGAAGAATGTGATAGAGGGAAGGATGTTGGGCAAGCGGGTAAGGGAAAGGGGAAGCAAGAGAATAGGTTTTATGGACGGGATGGAGAAGGGTAGATCGTATGCCGAGGCAAAATAGGAAATACTAGAGTTAGTTAGGCCCGCATCAGGCTCGTGTTAGCTTCACGCAATAGATTCTTTCAAATCGCCTTTGTTCTTTCATCCGACAGGATGTCGATTGGTTTGTTAACTTTTTATTTTTTCATTCTTTTTATTCTCGTTGATAATATTGAATAGGGTATGTCAGATCGAATACTATATGCTAGTTATTTTGATAGTTATATGTTTAAAAAAATTTATTTAATGGATATTTTATAATTTGATTGTTGTCTGATTGCGTTGTTAATTTTATATATCTGCTGCCCATTCTCACATTAAAAAGAAGCAATTCGGCCGTTTCATTATGTAACTACGCAAATTATTATCTGCAAAATTCTCGAGTTTTCCTTGATTATTCCCTCAACAATTTTTTCCTGGTTGAGTAAACACTGTTTCTTTTTCTTGCTGTTGTTCAATATAGTGTAAAGAAACCTTTGTTCTATAGGAGTAAAACTCTTAGAATAATACAAAAATTTATTAATATTATTAATTAATTTAAAACTATGCCATGATACTTACGTATCTAGAAGCATCATTCCATTACGCAACGTGTCATCGCTTTCCGTATCGCATCTTCGTGCGTAACTTCATTGATTATCTCTCTTTCGGTCGAGAGAACGCGAAGGAGAACGTCTAGAACCGTCGCGGCGGTTCTCTTTCTAAGTCGCCGACTGCTTTCTCCTCGTCTGGCCGCCTCGAAGGGCCGCCTTCTTCCCCTATCGATCAACGGGAGAGGATTCACCGCGATGCATATTTCAGTCGGGGGGGCTTTGAAGGGCAGCTATCATTCAAACGTGCACGCAGTCCATATCCCACCGTCTCTTATATTTTTTCCTCCATTTGAAAAAGAGCATTCACCTCATGTATCAAGACGTAGTGAGTATTGGGTGCCTTCCTGGCGCTCAAGGGATTCTAGAAAAAAAATTTGCGGGGCCATTTTTGTAGTGCCGGAAGACATTCTTTACAGTTTTCATTTTCTCCTAATCCTCCATCTGTGAGTGACTCTTAACGGGGTTTTTAGGGGAGTATTGATGTAAGGAGGTTGTTTGAAGTCTATAGCTATTTTTTTTGCGAACACAATTCGCCCGAAAGTGCGAGTAATATTTAAAAGATATACATCGTGGCTCGACCAGCTTCGTTACTCTCGAATTACGGTACAAAGTTAGAATTTCATGGGCAATGACATCTTGTAAAATTTTAGCCCTTAATATTAATAGATAAAAAAATATGGATGATATATCGAGGAAATACGATGCCGTGGAATGGGAAAAAAATGGTCAAATTGATGTGGTTCCTAACATTTTTATTTCTCACGAATATAGATCTTTGTATAAATAGTAGATCATCAATGAGAGAAGCTATCACTTTTTTATTCTTTAGGAGGGTTCGATGAGACCAATTGGTTTGCGTTTGATGAAACTTAGTTAAGATGTGCATAGAAATTTATTGATATTTAATCAGCTCTATAGGACAGCATGGATAAGAAAGTTAATTCTGCACAGGGTTCTTTGAGGAATTACTCACAATAAAAACGATGCACAGTTCCTCTATTTTTTAATGCTGTCTGTCGGTTTCGACGTCTATTGAGTCATTTACAAGACAAACAGAAGGAAAAATTACAAATACGAACCTTTTCTACTAATTCAAGGAAGCATTTATAATTTTCCTTCCGTTAGTATTGAAAATGATTCGATAGACGTCGAGACTGGTAGGCGTTATGAAAACATAGTGGAACTGTACATCATTTTTATTATGGGTTATTCCTTCTCGTCGCTCTACTACGTAACGCCACAATCAATCGATTTGAGGGTTCTTTAAGTCTATCTGGTTTTTTTTTGTTTTTGTTTTCGTTTGATGAAACTAAGTTCAGGTATGCATTGAAGGGTTCCTACGCTAACTCAACCTGATTTCTAAACACAGCCGGACTCGATCAACTTCGATGCTCACTTATTTAGGAACAAAGTAAGAATTTGATGCGCAAAGACATATCTCAAAATTCAAATCCTTAAATTTATTATTATCATTGTTACATTAGTAACATTCCCCTCCGAGTCCTCGGCAAGCATCGGGTTCCGTTGCCGTCATAATGGCCGAGGACTCAAGAGGGGTTGAGCAGTACTCGCAGCCACGTCCGACGCCCATCGGATGTGTGGCTACGCTGCAGTTGGGTCGTGCGTGCGGAGTAGACGGAGGGACCCAAGTATTACGGCCTTCTGCATGTGAGCTGCAATTGACTCCGCCTGTGCCACGCAGGACGGAATGCACTTGATGTTCTCCAGCAGCGAGCCCTTAACTCCACCGAGCACACCTATGTTGAGGATAACCAATTTAACAGTGTGTCCTGGGTACATTTGCCGAAGCTCAAAAAGCAGGTCTTGATATTTCTCCCGTTTCTCCGCCCCCTTTGCATCCATGTTCGTTTCAGCCGGGGCCGTAAACTCACGAACATGGAGCGTAAGAGGTAAACCTTAATATTAAAAAATGCTTAATAAAGAGGTCAATTCGGTCTTGCCATATTGTTAGAGCTCAGAATAGAAGCACATGTGGCCATTTATTGATTATTGTTTTTGCCTTATGAAGAAATACAACTAGTTGTATGTTATAATTTATTTCAATTACTGATAACGTGATTTATTTTTTCCTGTTGTCTTGTTTGTTTGTCTCCGGTTATTATGTACCTTGATCAACTCCCATTGCCGCCGTAAATGTAAAATTCCAATAGCAAATGTATAATAAATACTACTAGCTGACCTGTGAAAATATTTCGCACAGTTTGCGGCTTCTTCCTGTTTCTTCCTTCTTTCTTCCTGTTCTTCTGCCTGTCGAATATTTCGCACATTATGCAGCCTCTTCCTGTTTCTTCCTTCTTTCTTCCTGTTCTTCTACCTGTCGCATATATCGCACAGTATGCAGCTTCTTCCTGTTTCTTCCTTCTTTCTTTCTGTCCTTCTATCTGTTTCTTCCCATGGACAATTATATGTTATTTATGTTTGTGTTAGAGATACATAACGTAAACATAAACAATAAATGGCCACACTGATTGCATGTAGAATGCAAACAATCTAACTAAACGATGTGTTAATAGATGGCGCCTCCTACAGTCTTTTAAGCACGTAACCACTGCCAACATATTAGTTGATTATCTTTTTAGCGGATGGCGTTGTATCATTTTTTAACAAAAACTTTAATTTTAAACAATTTGTCTATTTTTCATCAATATCGGGCTACATAAGCTTTAGAACTATGTTTGACTCATTAATTTTGATGAATTATTATGGGAGTTATTGCGCTACGACAAAAAAACACCTTTGAGAAATAATATATACGGATTCTATTGTATTCTACTCTGTGCATGACGTCATCATCTGGGTGTCACGAACGGCAAATGACTCGAGAATTAGCCTGCAAACAATAGATGATTATTTAGTTTTTAACAGCAACAGGACGGAGTCAAATAGTTGAAGATGAGATCGGATGCTTTCCCGGCGTATGATGTGAGTGCAGCAAGTTCGGGTTTTCCACTGGGTGAAACTCTATGCCTCTTCCGATGTTTCAATGCATGAGTCCTCCATCGTCATCCAGGCATGATGAAAAAATGGAGGAGAAGGCAAACATCTCCCCTTAAGTCGCGTCCACGCCTATAAGTATTAGCGCTGAATACGACGCACAGCAGAAATGTTGGCAAATGCGAGCGAATTTTTTCGTAGATGTGAACGAGACAACACATGAAAGAATTTATCCCACATTCAGGGCATACGTTGCGGACAGAGCCGGTTTTTGGCGTACAACATGGTGTTTTTTTTACATATTCAGGGGCCTATTTTTCACAGCTGCAAGTCTACAAGTATAATAGCCACGTGATCCAATCCACATTTTGTTTTTCTTTGTAGGTTTCAATACATTTCGAGAGTTTCTCATGCCACCTTCTCTATCCAAGTGTCGTTGCCATGGTACTTGGTGGATATAAATGCATGAATATATGATAAACTGTAATTTCAGTTCAAAATTTACCTTAAACGATCCGAAGCGAGGACGAGACATGGGCAAAACTTTATTATTATACGCGAGACAGCATTTTACGCCTGGAAAGGTGAAAATCGACTGAAGAAATTTCCTTAATACATCAACATGTCACCGTTGAATTCTTTTATATGAATGTACTCGTAGAATTATGTGGTATTCACTATTATATGATAGATAAAAATAACTCAAAATGATATCTTGATACGCAATACTTGTAAATAACATCAATTTCGTGACCCTGCTTCACTACATGCAGCGGAATTAGCGAAGTTTCTTCTTAGTTTTTTTTTAAGATTTTGATTATTGCTATTCTGCAATGACGGTGCTAGTTTTTAGCTTTTTATTCCAGGTGACTGCTTGAAATATTTCCTTTTTCCTACTTCAAAGTACGTCATAAGTTACGCTGATTGACATGTGTGAGAATCCGCTAGTGATGTATTGAGGAAATTCAATGGGTGATCGAGTCGAATACACCGGTGACAAATAACCAAAGTGTGGATTTTGACTTATTTTATAATTGATAATTTTTCATAAGGTTATCTGTTCCTACTTACCAGTGGAGGTAATTAACATTTTCGATGAAGTCCAGAAATGTTGACCCGAGTCCCTGGAGCATTTCTGCGTATCCGTTCTGCATCACGTATTCCAAAAAATAATCCCCAAGCATTTCCAATGCTTCATCCAAAGTGATACCTGAAAAATGATGAGTAAGCCTTGGAAAATTGAGCCAAATTTGCTACTGTCACAAGGATTCAATATCCGTAACCACAGACACCCTTTTCCCTAACGTTCAGGAGGAAGCTTTATTTTGGGCATTCCTGATAACCTACTTTGATTTTAATATATATTATAAAGTAAGAATTCTACTATTGGATAGTACAAATATATTACTAGGTCATTGGTCATTTAACGAAGATATATTGGTTGAAAAATGAGGAATTTTAACGCTGAAGTACATTGTCTTAATTGCAGTGCGAAGACATCTCACATAACTCATTTTCCGCCCGAATAATATTGTTAAACAAACTTGCACAACATGCACTAGATATTATCTATCTCTTGCGGTTATCAATCATTAGATTGTTTTGAATTTAGACCTCCGTTCTCATCTTTTCTGAGCTTTTCTTTTCATTCACTTTCATTCATTTCACTTTTCATGATGTTGCCGCGGCATCCTTCCTCACTTGCGCCAGATATTGTTCCCTTGGCCTCCCTCTGTATCCTACCCCCTCCACCATTCCCTCTAACACACACTTTACTAGACTCTCGTGTCTTAATATATGCCCCACCCATTCTGCCCTTCTTTTCACAATACTCTTCCATAGTTCATTCCCCTCCTCTCTCACTCTCTGGAACACATCTTCATTTTTAATTCTGTCCATCCAACTGATTCCCAGCATTCGTCGATAACACTACACTTCTAAAGTATCCAGGCTTCTTCGCCCGTTTCTCCGCCTCCTTTGCATCCATGTTCGTTTCAGCCGGAGCCGTAAACTCTATCACGAACATGGAGCGTGAGAGGTAAACCTTAATGTTAAAAAATGCTTAATTAAGAGGTCAATTCGGTCTTGCCATATTGTTAGAGCTCAGAATAGAAGCATATGTGGCCATTTATTGATTAAAAACTCAGATTGTTGTTTCCTTAAAGCCAAAATGTCAAAATTTTCGAAATTCCGTCAAAAAATTTACATATAGTGCAGTATCAATGCTGATGTACGGCGCGCCATTTTGTGCTAAACTAAGATTTTCGAACCGATATATTTTAACCTTTCTTCTTTTGCAATGGTCCAGGTTTCACATCCGTATAGAGCAATTCTCCATACGAAAACTTCTATCAATCTTTTTCTTCTGTCTATGCTAATATTTCTTACAGTACAAAGTTTTTACTACTTGTTGAAAGCTCTTTTAGCCATGGATATTCTATTTCTAATTTGTCTTTTGCTTTTTGCGTCACTTGATATTATTGCCATTAGGTATTTGAATTTCATGACCCTTTGTATGCTTTTGCCTTGTATACTTATTTTACCTCTTTACCGTAGATCATTCCCTTTGTTTTTTATTGTTAATTCTCATATTGTATTCCTTTCCCATTATATCTTCCACATTTTTCACTATCCTCTGTAGTTCTTCTTCACTTTCTGCTAAGATTACTATATCGTCCGCAAATCTTAGCATGCCCACTTTAATTCCTTGTATCTTTACCTTGCTTCTTCTATGCACAAGGTAAATAGAACTAGCGATAAGGCACAGAGCCCTCTCTCACGCCTTTCTAGACCTCTGCTTCCTCCCACTTGTTTCCATTTCTTATTACCGCTTTTTCATTTACTAGCTATTGAGGTATCTAAAAAAATTTTTTCTAGCTTAGGTTGTCGATAATGTAACACGTGTATTCAGGTTTAAATGACTGACTTCCGGTTTTCGTCGGAGTACATAGCCGACATACACTACGTTTACCAATCGACCTCAGATCGATTGGAACTCGGGCCGATCTGAAAATTCCAAGCTAGCCGACTCAGACCGCCTGATTTACCAACTCGAACTGAAAATATCGATAGTGAGCAATCGAATCTATCAGTTGAAGAACGATTGGCACGGTGTGTAAAGAAGTGCAGAGTTAGAAAACTTCTGGCGCATACCGATTGAATAAAATTGTCCAGTTAGAGATAGAATTGCGATGTGCTACGATATCATCAAAGTCACTTCACTCGCCATGACTGCACTCTTGTTACACTTCGTTAAATACTCTCACGCCTTTATTAATAACGGTTATATTTTGTTTCCTAATGACAAACAAAAGAATATCAAGGAGTTCTAAAGAAATGACCTGCTGGTTCAGATCGATCTGAAATCTGAGACTGGCTGAGAAAGCGGACCCCAGTCAGCCCGCTTCTGAGATCAATCCCATCATATTGATCTGAGTTCCATTGGTAAACGTAGTGATACCTGTGTAATGCTTTAATAATTGCTTTAAACCTAAAAATAAATATATCCTTCCCTCAGTTCATTCAAAAATTATGATATCAAATCCTAAAGAATATCAATAGAGTCTATATAATTACGGAGGTGATACTGTGACTAATGAAGTTACCAAGGGAAACGTCTTCTGTTGACCTTGTTTAACAAATATACTAATATCTTAGTAATCTACTTCAAAATTAGGCATTTAATATACATTAATAAATGCTTTAAACCTAAAGATAAATATATCCTTCCCTCAGTTCATTCAAAAATTATGATATCAAATCCTAAAGAATATCAATAGAGTCTATATAATTACTGGCTTAGGTACGAGGAAAAAGCTACGATTTGACACTTTATCGTATAAAATAGAAAAATGTACAAGACAGCACTAAGCCTAAATTTACTCATTACAACCATTTTTTTACATTAAGAAAATAGTAATTCAAATCGTAGGTTCCTCTTAAACATAGGCTGTCACGTTACCAACTCACTATTTTTTCACTTACTCCGCATGATTTCAATTTTTATAGGAGTTTTTTTTAGTAGCGTTGCCGAATATTTTTTTGAAATCAAGGAATATCGCGTCAACTGGCTTTTTCGATTCTCGCTCAATATTACATGAGTTGAAGGAAGTAGTCTTTTGATAGTCCTCTGGAAAGTGCATAGGGTTACATTCAAAAGCAAAGAGCAGCGATAATCTATGTCTGCGGATTCTAAAGACCACCAGACGCTGATATAAACTCAATCATAGAACTATGCATACACTTGAAACAATTTAGCGTCAAACATCTATGACTGTAACATCATGATCCGTGGCGATTTCAATCCTCCGCCCGTTGGCTGGAACACACATGGATGTATCACTGGAGAAAGATAGGAAGCTCAGTGATTCTTTTTTGTTTGCACTCACTTATCGCTTCCAGCATCAATTAGTTGCAGCACCGACCAGAGGAAGTAATACCCTTGATTAACTTGCAACAAATGACCCTGAATAAGTTGTCAAGGTAGTAGCCGATGACGGACTTTGTGACAATGAGAGGGTGAAAATGTTTCTCCGTGCATGAGCAATATCATCAGCAAAAAATAAAAATATTTGTTTAGTAGTGTTTATTTCGATAGGATGAAGCTGGAGTTGGGGGTTTCGTTTGGCACATTTCAGGAACAAAGCTTTAAGGGTCAGGAAGCCTCGCTCGACATATGGTATAACACACCGTTTGTCTTTATTTCCTAATATTTCCTCAACTAAATACATTTTGTTAATTGACTTGACATATTTGTTTAAATAAAGCTCACTTCTTCATTATCACCAAATTCATATGAAACATGATTTGAAATAACGATGGAATCGTCTTTTTTATTCAATATGTATTTTGCAGCTTGTCGAACGTGGACTTTCGTACATATGAATTTGAATGTAATATTGTGATTACAGAAAATATTCATTTAATATCTCGCTTTTTTTAAGAAATATATAGGTTTAACTAAATAGATAACAGCGGATAAATATTCAATAATACTTTTTGCACGTTTATGCAATGGAAACAAAAATTCTTAATCGCAGAAATGTGGTCTAAAAGACCGCGGTAAACTTTAAAACTAATTTACCTACAAATCAATTGCAGTAAACATAATTTTTGGCGAAAGAGTCCTAAAATACTAGAATGTTCTATATTTTGATTAAAATACACCTGAGGCAGAGATGGAAAAAAGCTATGTTAAAAATCAAAGGGGTCCTTGAGATAGCGTGTCTGTGAGTACGGGTCAACCATAATCAAAATGAAGGTACACTTCAGTCATTATTGTCTTATTTTTATAAACTATACATGGAAATTATAAACCATTCAGCGTTTTTGTATGTTCTTAGAAATGCTATTGAGTTATTTCTGGGAGAGTACTAAACGTAGTTTGTTCGTAATATTATTTGATCGGTCTTTGAAACGTAAACTTACGTAGTATGCGAGCAGAGGATTCGATAAGTTTCACGGTTTCTTCATCCGGATATGAGCGGAATGTCAGGTAAGACTTATTACCAAACCCAGCGTCGATCCTGGTTTTGAGAAAAAGTCAAATTGCATTAGTCTAGGGGAGCAGTCAGACTTTGGCGAGCATATTTGTTGGAAATAAAATCATACATTTATCTTTAACTTATGGGTATGCGTAGAACCTGTAGACACTTTAAACCTTTTAGTGCGGCGGGCCGATATATCGGCTCATAGGCAAAATATTGTTTAGCTTTTGGACAAAAATATAATTACAATTATTTTTTGTACGAAGTATAAGCGTTTTTTTATCATTACCCAATTCAATGCATACGCAATTAGAAAAAATGCATATGGATATTTTAAACAATAACTTTATAGTATTTATTTTCCTAGAGTGATACATTTCATTCTAGTTACCCTCCGCATTTCTCACTAGAACCGCTGGCAGGGGTCAGCTAAGAGGGTTAAAAAGCGTAGAAAGAACGACAGGTTTTGTAAGATCTTGTCCTTTCTCGGCGAATAATATGAGTAAAAAATTCATATTATTCGCCTAAGACACATATGTATTGGGATCGTCTCCTTAAAGAGGCCATTGAGATCAGGCTGGAGAAGAACACCTTAAATCGCGACTCTGGGTACTTACTAAGCAGGGAATGGAGACCGTTAATTCAAAAAATAACGGAAAGAAGGAGACAACAATGCCCCCCAGATTAAGCGGCTATATATACGCAGGAAGGAAGGCCTGCATCTCATTACTGCTCTGAGGACGATGGAAGTGTTATCCGTCGAAACGTTAGCAACAAAAACTCTTACTCGGCTAGAAGCCCGAGAATTTTTTATTCGAACGACAGGTTCTTTATCAATTTCACTTGAATTTGGTTTTGTAATAAATTATGAAACCACATGCGAGGCGGATTATTAAAATTTCTTGTACCAAATTTGAATCAGCTTCAATTACATGCCATTATACGTACAATATTTCTTTCCACTCCTCTTCTCCAAATTTGGTGATCACCATGTGCTGTAGGCAAACGTGTATCAGTCCATACTGTGAAAAGTAAATAATGATTATTTATTAAGACCTTATGAGTAGGTGAAAGCTTTCCAAGTTGCTCGTTAATGCCGAGGTTGCTATTGTGTAATGCTGCTTTTGCGTATATATGGCTAAACGTTTCTCTCACGTCGCAGGAATCATCTCTAGGAGCGGCCACTTCGCTCCTGAAGACGATTGTTGAAAAGTGAGAGAAACGTTGATTCAAGTTTATTCTCTTCGCAGTATGACTTGAAAGCCACGTGAGTATTAAAGAATGAATAATTAATTATTTTAATCCATGGCAGAGGTTTGTATTATATTTTTCAGTTTGATATACCGAAAGAGGTTGCTTTTGAAAACTTAGCGCATGTTTTTTTGCGGTAAGAAGTCATTTCTTTGATTACTTTATTCAACTATACATAAATTCTTTGAACTTTGAGCTAAACCACCTTCCATTTATTTGAGGCGCTCATAAACCTTTTTCTAACCTATTTTCACTAGGGTGCGGATGGAGTCTTGACATAACCCACGCATAGGTTTGTAATTTATGATCTTTGAAAGTTTTTAATTTACTCACAATTTTCAATGTGTTCTTCCATCGCTTTCTCTGTTCGTTTTGATTTTTGCATCAGGATTCTTATTCTTTTGAAACGATGAAATCTTTTATCTAGCTCTCCTTTGCATTGAATATGACGAACTAAAAATATCAAATCACAATGGCAAACACAGCGGGAAACAGATAATTCTTTCGACTTGAAATAACGTTTTCACCCATGTTAAAATTCTGTGTAAAATTTTTCGGGAAGAAGTGTGAAATCGTTCATTTTGCTTGAAATATCTGTGAAAGATTTGCGTAATTTTCCCCATTCATCCTGCAAAATTTCTATGGTATTATATCGAGCTTCATTGTACTTACATATTTGGTCGTATCATTCCTAGTTGATGTTAACTGCAAGATTACATATCCTTAACAGTAACTTGATGCTAAATGAGTGTTTGAATGATGTTTTTTATCAGGGTGCCTGACGATTAGTTGACCTGTCCTTGAAGAAGAACGCGAATACTCAGGATTTTATCATAATCAATAAGATTTCTTTGTTCATTATTATTGTCGTTATGAATAAGAGTTCCTTAATTACTTATAGTTAGTTATATTTCAAGCTTCTCATATTTTGTTATTTGTGCCTGATGATGTAGTAAATCGAAACCTAGGTCGAATAAAAATTGATTTGAGTGGAAAACTTCCTTTACTCTTATTCATTATGATGAATTCTTTCCACCACATCAAGCCTGATACTTCTTTTTGTCATGGTTTCATACTGGGAAAAAACTTAAACAAAGGTCAAAAAGCCGGTAAAAAGTATTTTTAGCCTGTTATGATAATTCGATGCAGTACCCTCGTTTCACGTTCCACGTTGGCAGAAGTCTTTTTTCACGTTCAGGCGTAAACGCAACTATGGAATATGAACATTACCCAATTTATTAATTTAATTGAACTTAATGTCAAGGTTTAAAAATTTCGAACTGTAAACTTTATCAACTCTGCCAATGGAGAAACATAAGCCGACGATTCAACAGATCCCATGTAAATATTTTAAAATTCACTCACCATAATGTAACCCCACGCGGAAGGAAGCTCTCTAATGAAAACCACCGCCTCTCCAGGACTTTCCTTCGTCAGCGTCCAACGTCAATCCTGCTCGACTTGTCAATGGGTTATTAAACATTGACGAAGGCTATGCGATTCCTTTGGTTTGGATCACCTCGCTGTCCATCGGATGGGTGACACCTGCGCCTTGCGTTGTGTACTGTAGTTAAGGGCGACGTAATTTTATTTGCATGTGTGCCATCGAGTGATATGGCGACATCAAGATCCACTGTTCTTTTTTTTTTAATGTTCCCTCCCGTCTGCAGTACTTACCATCAAACATTTGATCAGTGCTGGTTTATGTCCTACTTCGTAGAGGTAGTATACTCCACTCATTGTCCTAGAAGGCTCCTGCACTCAACACGCTGGCGTTCGGATCGTCTCTGAGCTGAATTTTCAGCTGTGGAACGGACGACAAAGTTCACCTGTCTCGACTGGTTTCTGCTCGTTTATTGGAGGATTCTTTCCATCTGAACCCGACGTCGAAGACCGTTAAGATGTTAACTTATTGACGATGATCATTATGTAATTTTGGCTTTCCGTGGAATTGATTGACTCTATCATAAATACACTAAATTCTCTTATTTTGCCCCATCAGGAAGCAATCATTTTCAATAGGGAACATGCTGACCGTTTTATATCCCGTTTAATATTTCAAGCAAAAATTTTGGGTTATCCCATAAGGGTCTAAATTGCTCAGTCCCCTCATCATAAGGATTCGTTTTCGTGCATTATAGTGGTTCCGCCGAGAAAGGAAATTAACGTAATTTTTTTCATATTCCGGACACTTATGGAAAAACATGTACTCTGTCGAAATTGAACCACGAAATTTTATCTTCGTGCTATTTTTCTCGCTAATTGAACCTGCAATTACATGGTGCTCATTGGGGATGGGAGAAACAGGCGGAAAACAGTATTCATCTATCTGATATGTGCTCCATTTTCAGGAAAAAATGTTTTTAAAAAGCAAAAAATCCTGGGAAATTGCTTAATAATAAAATAGATGCATCGTACCGTCTTATTTTTGAAGTTATCACCCAAGAGTACGGAAATTGAAAACAATGTGGTAGTTCCTTAGAAATGTCGTAGTCAGTTATCATCAAGTGTTAACTAAAGAAATATTCGTGAAATAATCGGAACATTTTGTGGCTGAATTCTGGTGTTCAATGTGTATGTCAATGTTCAATGTGTACATGCCATCAGAGAAAGCATGACTTTTTCAAACCCAATTTTTAAACCCAAAAAGCAATTGTTGACAGCGTTTTGGTTAACTGGTTTATAAAAATCATACTTTCGCTGATGGCATGCGTCGGCATGGCATGCGTCTTGGTGTGGCTAATCGTTTTGTTTCACTCAGTCACTGTGGAACCTCCTTAACTCCAGGTTAGGTAGCGCAAGCAACGTTTTGCAGTTATTTGACGAATCAATAATTATTTCGCCATGATGTGGCTGTAAGTGGTCACCATCTATTTGTACCAGTACTTGGTCATCCTATAACCGTTTACATTGTTGTTGGAAAAATGGCCGCCTTTTGTTCGTATTGCAGGCATAATGGCATGTAATTGAAGCTGTTGAAATTTGGTAAAAGTAGTTTTAATGCTCTTCCTCGCATGTGGTTTCATAGTTTTTCCAAGCTAAGTTCAATAGCAATCGATAAGCACTCGAATTGATAAGTTATAAGATTGAATCGTTCCTTCTTACATTTTTAAAGTTTCTGCAGGTTCTACGTACACCCATAAGTCAAAGAAAAATGTTCTCCACAGTTTATGATTTTATTTTAAAAAAAGATGCTCGCCAAATAATGACTAATTCCTCTGGCTGACGCAATTTGACCTTTTCTCAAAACTAGGATCGACGCTGGGTTGGGTAACAAGTCTTACCTAACATTTCGCTCATATCCAGATGCAGAAACCCTGAAACTTATCGAATCCTCTTCTCACATACTACGTAAGTTGAGATAATAAAGACCGATCAGATTATAGTACGAAGAAGCTACATTTAATATGCACCCAGAATCCACTCAGTAACTTTACTCAGAACGACCAGAAAACCGTTATTAATAGTTCATTAAAATGAGACAGAGTAATGACTAAAGTGTGCCTTTATTTCGATTATAAGTAAATGGGTGCTTGCAGTTTGTAAGCAAGGGGGGAGTATGTATATGACGAAAAGTGAATGCATCATCCTTACAAAACCAATGAAAGCTCTCAAGTCTACGTGCTACATGTAAGCAAAGAAAAATATTAAGGAATTCTCAAAATGAAGTACTCGGCTCATGAGGGTTGGATACCAGACAGTTCTAGTACAAATCATATTATATCTCATCCGGTTATGAACCACTTCTCCAAATATAAAATCAAACTGAGAGCTGGCCCGCCTCGCCGAGCTCCAAATCTCAAATCGACAATCGGCCTGGCGACAGTGGAAAAATCTATCCATAGCAACGGAAATGAAGAAATTTCTAAAACCCCCGATTAAAAGTTTAAAATTTTCATTTTAACGGTAGGTACGAAAAAAACGATTGCAAGAATAAGATTTTTCAAACATTCAGCCTAATATTTGTGAAAGAATCAATCTTGAAGCTCAATTATTTCATATTTTAATGAACGAAAGGAAAAAGGTCTGCACTAAAATTTTTCATTTTTCCCATTTAATCTAAAGCTATCGATTGCAATGACTCGAAGCCCAATCGGCATTTTTAACTTACACGATATTTTACCTACTTGACACACAATTCTAACCCTCCCCTGAAAATTTCACCCACCTAGCTTGTTTAGAAATGCCCAGGAGTTTGGATGAATGAGCCAGTCAGTCAGTCAGTTTTGTAGCTTTAGGTATTTCGATTATGATTAACCCGTACCTACAGACTTGTGGCCTCACAACCCACTTTGATTTTTATCTCAGCTTTTTTACTATCTCTACCTCAGTTGTACTTTATAAAAATTTAGTACTTAATAGTTACATAGTATTTAAGGAATCTATCTTATTTGACCGCCGAAGCGTTTAATGACCTCTAAATTCACTCTCGTTTGTGCATCTCGAGATTAACGAAAACGTGCCTGGATATTTCATGAATTTTACATAACCTTTCAATGATAGTATATTTTCCGTCCTGTTGAGTTTCATTTATTACTAATGTCTGGAAAGCAAACGTATCTCATTTCGTCAGTGTCGTGAGAACCTTCTCCCTCATGGTATTTTGTGGTCAAGAATATTTGTGTCCCTGGCTATGAAATATGGGTACACTAGCTGACCCGTGCGAATATTTCACACAGTATGCAGCTTCTTCCTGTTTCTTTCTTCCTTCTTCCTGTTCTTCTATCTGTTTCTTCCCATGGGCAATTATATGTTATTTATGTTTGTGTTAAAGATACATAACGTAAACATAAACGGTCACACTGATTGCACGTAAAATGTAAATAATCTAACTAAACGTGTGTGTTAATAGATGGCGCCTCCTACAGTCTTTTAAGCACGTAACCATAGCCAACATATTAGTTGATTATCGCCAACCCTTCGCCTATGTTCAGTGACCGGTTCAAGAGGTCTGCCCCGTCCTCTTGTTCTACCTCGTGAAGTTGTGCCTCTTTCCATTGTATAGTTCTATAACATTGAACGGGATGTATGCATGAGCAAGTTATGTTCATAAATGTTTACAAACTATTTTTGTAAGCGAATATAATATAAATATGAAATAAAAAAGTTTTAATTGCATTGACTTACCAGATGACCATTCACCCATGTACAATCACTATGTGCATTTCGTACTATTTTCATTTTAAACCTTTTTTTTTGAAGTTTAGAATAAAAAAAATGTGTGGAGTCGATATACCTCGAGCGAGTAATCGACATGGAAAAATCGAAACTTTTAAGTCAAATTAATGGGTAAATAGTGAAATTTGAGATTGAGATTGTATTTTTCGTCAGAAGCCGGTGATTCAACGTTTGAAATGATACCTCATTTATCACTGTAGGTGCAGTATTAACGGAGCATACACGGAATTACAGAAAAAGACCTTTCTGTAATAATATATACGATGGACGCTGGAGATATTTTATGCTTGGAAGGGAATTTTTCTTCGAAAATTAAACTTCTCCGTTCGGCCATTTATGAGATTTGTAGCGAAAGCATATATCACTGTCCATCCGAGTGCGTTGGGTATTATTTTCTTGTTGCTCTGCGCGTTTGAGTTTGTCGGAAATGAGTGATGTCACGTACCTTTTTCTGGATTCTGGATGCATGGAAGAAAGCTTATCTCGCAATCAGACATTCAAGGACCTTATAATTTCCTCGGACGGCTATTTCTTTTTCCCCGCCCTTGAATTATGCAAATTATGCAGTTTAACGCTATGTGCACCGTAGGGGTCATTTTGACCCCTCGTCATTTTTGACTGAAAAAAAGATCGTCTTTGCTCTCATTTTGAACTGTTTTGCCATTTGACTCCGTGAGGTGTTTTTTTTTTTTAAATTTTCGCCAAAATTTTAATGCATTTCATCGAGAGGTATGACAACAGTCTTGTAATATACAACGATTTCAATGGGTGAAACATGAGTGAAAAAAGCGTTTTTGTCTTCCTAATGTTATAGTCTTGGTACTAAAAACTTCCGGTACGTGTGGATTGACGCCGGAAAATTGCATCCGCTAGTATTTTTTTGCAATAACTTGCGTAGGATTTTGTTCTGATGAGAAATTTTTCTTCGAGTTTTTCCAGAGCCTTACTGGTGACAGTTTTAAATGGCAACAATTCAAATCTGAATGTGACTCTCTGGAACTTTTAAAAGTTCTACCAGTGGACTTGTAAGTAGAGCCTTTTTCACTTGCAATTTGCGTCGAAAGTAGACTCTTGCTCCAAGTAACCTGCGTGAAGAAACTTACCAGTGTAAACCCATCTGAAGGGACTGATTCCCTTATTGAATTTAGCCACCAACTCAGTGGGTTGGTGTCTCAGTTTTTCAACAGTTAGTGGAAAACAACAATAATCGTGGAAAAGCGGGATTAATCTAATGGAAATTACGATGCAATCGACCTCTATATGTGGAAAAATGTATTATTTAATAATTATTCGTCAATAACTGCACGTGTTGCTATCTTAACCTTGTTTGCTTTAATATTTTAGGCATGTTATGAGTTTTAGCCGAATTTAATTTTGACTTATAACCAGGTGCAAGAACATTTAGTTATGGAATCAATAGTTATAAAATCCATGAAGTTTTGTACTTTATATAAATATTCGCCTTGCAGGAACACAGCAACCTGTTTCATTACTTATCTACCAATGGTAAACTGGTTCAAATGTTTGATCTAATATTCTACCGCCGGATAAAATGCATGAAAACTTATCCATCATATCTGCTAACGCACATAATAATTTTTCAGTAAGAGTAAGCAAAATGGCCATTCATCTCAAAACAACCCATTTACCAAGTAATTAAGTCTTCAAGTGGCTCAGAGCTTCGCCATCTTGGCAAATTATGGAACTCATAACTCCATGCCATAAGTTATGAGACCAATAAATTTATCGGATGTTTCAGAAAGAATTGTTGATTGGTTTCCATGGCTTATGGGTCCCATAACTGAATACATTTGTGTCGCTCCCACAGCTGCCCATTAGTCGCTGTGAGACCGGGACCTCATAATTATTTGCGACCCTCATAAAATACCTACACTAGTGTATTAAAGGAAAAAAAAACTTTATAAGGAAAACCAATTTTTATGAAAACATAGTTTATTATTTATATCAGTCTACAAATGTTTAACATCATTGAGGTCGTGAACAACTTTGCGGTCCTGTAATAGTTTATGTACATTGGTTTTGCTCTCTTGCTCTTTAATGCAGGTGTGATCACAGTTCTATTGTCCACATCAGGTTGACATACCTTGTCGAATGGGCTCCTTTATATATTTTTTTTCTAAACAACAAGTCGAAAAGTGAAAGAAGCACCTACTTGATAACTCATTATACATACAAAACATATTGTTTTTTAAATGCGAACTGGCTTTCTATCACATAAAGGCGGCTTTACACATGGAAGCTGACTTAAATGGAAGTAACGAATGTAGCAGTATATCGACGACAGTATATCGCTACTGGCAGTTCGGCTTACACATTACTTCCTTTTTTTTCCAAAAAAATGAACGACGGAATAAAAATTGAATACAGTAATTCCACTAATCACATATTTTGGCGGGTAGTGCTTAAGTACTCTGTATTGTTAAGGTTTCACAAACGTTCATGGCTTTTATAAACTTGTATAAATTACATTAAATATGTGTGTCCATATTCAAAGCGCACCATGAAGGAGAAGTGTTTTAATACTGGATTATTTAATGCTAGAATAGTCTAGTCTTAACTTCATGGTCTCTTCAAGATAAAAAATATTGCAAATGAATGTTCACCTGTTTTACAGGAAGTGCTCTTCAGTCAATTTTATTAATTCACTCCATTTACCAATCGATCTGAACTCGGACCGATCTGAAAATTCTATACGAGCCGACTCAGATCGCCTGGTTTACCAATTCGGGCTGAAGATATCGTTAGTGAACAATGGAATCTATCAGTTGAAGCACGGTTGGCACGGTGTGTAAACAAGTGCAGAGTTAGAAAACTTCTGGCTCATTCCGATTGAATAAAATTGTCCAGTTAGAGATAGAATTGCGATGTGCTACGATATCATCAACGTCACTTCACTCGCCATTACTGCACTCTTGTTACAACTGGTTACAGCACACGCCTTGAATAATAACGATTGTATTTTGTTTCCCAATTACAACCAAAAGAATAACGAGGAGCGCCACTGAGCCGCTGTTTCATTTCGATCTGAAATCTCGGACTGGCTGAGCAAGCAGGTCGAGTGAGCTCGCTTTTCAGATCGATCTCATTATCCCGTTACGTTTATCATATCTAGCGGATCGGGTCAGATCGATCTGAGATCGATTGGTAAACGTAGTGATTTTTTACATAATTAATCCACCCTGGCTTTCATATGATCATGATTTTGACGCATGCGATGCGATATTATCGCAGAATTAAAATAAAACTTACCGACACAATAGAAGCTAGTATATTTTTCTTGTAGGTGGTCAATTACTATCATTATCGACCTCTACTGTCATGTAAGTACGTGCTTACACATCGGAGTGTCACTTGCTATTGACTTCTGAGTCTACTCTCGTTGAATTAGCTTCCACATGTAAAGTCCCCTTAAGTGTATACACCTAACGTGGTTTTTGTGTTGACGTATAGTTAAAAAAAAAAGATTTGTCGTCCTCCTTGGTTCGATCGTGTTCTCCGAAAAGATATATTTAATTAGTGAGGTGTCTCTCTTTAATATATTTCGTCCATCGGTGAAAAATTCTTCCCCCCAATTTGTTTTCTCTGTTGCCCTCGTCTATCTGACGGTGGGCACGGAGTACCACGGGGGCATCCACCTGCCCCGGTTAGAGCAAGTGCCCGCCGCGGCGCACGGGGCTATCTTGCCCCTCGTGGGCATCATGTCGTCCAGTCTGTCCTCGTTGATGACCACGAACGAGGCCTTCCTCTTCGTGTCCGCGAATTTCGGCTCCCTTCGCCTCCGGGCGGGGCTCGAACTGGGACTCCTTCGCCCGATGTCCGTCTTCACCATCACGGTCGGTTCGTATCCTATGTACGGACTTCGCAGCACCCTGAAAGCCCTGTAAAAAATGGATGAAGGGGAGAGAAAACAACTTAGAAAACTTCTTGTCATTCCGAAAATAGTTACACTCCACACATTGAATACTTCGCGAGCATTTGCAACACTGGACAGCAAGATTTAATCAATGTATCTACACTGTGGTTAGAGTCAATATGAAATCTTCAGATAAAGTCTAATATCTTGGAATTATAAAGAATGAGAGTAAAGGCTGGGACACAATCAACGTGTACGTGTGACGCGAGATGTTAACGGGAAACGGGGAACGCAAGTCATCGGTCACAATCGACGTTAACGCGGCCCGGAGTAACAATTGACTAACGCAGGCGCAGCTAAGAGATCAGGTGTAAAGAAGTGTGGAAGTAAATAAGTTGTCTTAGCCAAGGGCAATCTTCAACAGTTGGATGTATCTGCCGACAAATGGCTCCCATTCCCGGATTCTCAGGACTATTGGTCTGATTGGTTTTCCGTGTACGGGACACGGGAAGAGATGGAAGTTGCCCATCTCTCGCGTACACGTACTCCCCGTACACGTTGATTGTGTCCGTTCGCTATACTTTCCTGTCAGCCATCTTTCCGCGTATTCCCGTTAACGGCTCACGTTAAATGTACACGTTGATTGTGTCCCAGCCTTAAGGCAATTTTCCACGTAGATAAATTTTATTCGACCTAGGTTTCGATGTACCACATCATCATCAGGCCTCATCATATTAGTACATCGATACCTCGGTCGAATAAAAATGTGTCTAAGTGGAAAATTGCCTTACTCTCATTCTGTATGATGAATTCTTTCCACCACATCAAGGCTGATACCTCACTTTTTAAATCTCGGAATCATCTTGACTTCAGACATATCGTGGGGAACACTTATTCGAAAGACAAGTGGCACAGCTTTAAAGGAAATAGGATTTATCAAGCGATTATAGGAAGGTAATCGGATGAAAAAGTTGAAGAGAGGTACTGCTTGGCTCTGGTTAGGACGTATCTTGAATACGACTCTTGCATTTGGGACCCTGGACAGAAAGATTGAACCAATCTATCTACACCGTGGGCGGAGTAAATATAGACTTCAGATAAACTAAAATATCTTGGAATTACCTAAACTTCAGACATGTTGTGGGGAACACGCATGCAAGACACTTGCGGCATAGTAATAAGAAATTAGGATTTATCTGGCGAATAAGGGAAAGGTCCTCGGATGAGAAAGTAAAAGAGCTACTTCGCTCTGGTTAGGCCACACCTCGATTACGCCGCGACCATTTTGGACCCTGGACAGAAAGATTTAACCAAAAATAATAAATAAAATACAAAGAAAAGCAGCTCGCTTCGTTAAAAACTGTTACAAGTGAACAGATAGTGTTACAAAGATTTTAGAAGGATTAGGTTGGGAGCCGCTAAAGACTCGGAGGATGAAGGCTAGGCTGAGTTTGCTTGAGACATTCAGAATAGGTGTCTCTCAGAGCGACACAGAGTATTATTTCGACGCCACACTACATCTCTAGGTCCGACAGAAGAGATAAAATGAGAGAGATATATTGCTGAGTTGCAGGTTAGCAGGATAAGTAGGGTGGATAGGATTAAGAATGATCGGGTCGTGTGTTCTAGTAATAGATTTACCGGTAGAAAAAAAAATACATCAAGAACTACGGCCGAGGAGACATCGCCGCGGTCGGACCTTCGGGCTACGAAGACGATGAGCGAGGCAGTGCTTGAGATGGTGGGCGAGGAAAGGAAACTTTTGTATGAAGTTCGAGATCGGCAGAGTAGCTGGCTAAAGGATCTAATAAGGGGCGCTGGGTTGCTCAAGAATGTGATAGAGGGGAGTATGTTGGGAAAGCGGGGAAGGGGAAGAAAGAGAATATGTTTTATGGACGGGACGAAGAAGAGGAGGTCGTATGCTGAGGTGAAATAGGATATATTATAACGAGGTAGACCCCTGATAGTGTAGAAAACCGGGAGGAAATTCTCTGGCGTTCAACAAAACCTACCTTGGTTTGTAAAGAAATTTACTTTGTTATATTCCACAGTGGTTTTTATTATTCCGACCTAGGTTTCGACTCAAGTTAAATCATTATCAAGGTATCAAGGTATCCTTCATAATGACCTAACTTGAGTCGAAACCTAGGTCGAAATAATAAAAACCACTGTGGAATATAACAAAGTAAATTTATTTACAAGCCATCGCTATGTTGCTCCACCAAGTGAAGCCTGAGAATTTATTATAAAAACCTACTTTAACCGGTAGAATACATAAACAAAATGTGAGAAAGTAGTGTGATTCGTTGATTACTACTTCCAAGCCATATGCCATACCAAAGGCTATTGTCATCTTTCGCTTATTAGTATATACGTTCGTTACGGTGAAACTCACCAATCAACCGCCCGAAAGACCGCAGTCTACCCACAAAACGTTACCTTTTCCATGGCAACCTTCCCGCCAACTATCGCGGATGTCCAGCCCATGAACTAGCGAAGAAAAATCTTGAAGAGAAAATCAGGCCAAAAGATAAAACAAAGTTATACATGATAAGATTATTAAGATCTCGTTTAAAATAGCATAATTATGTAACCCCTATTGGTCAAATAAAAATTTACGCTTTACGATTTAACTATGGTTTCTCCTACATTTGCTCAGTTAAAAAAATAAAAAACCAGAGAACAGAAAAAAAACTATTGTAATTTTTCATGAACAGCAGTGACGTGGGTTTAACTTTTCATACATAAATAAAAAATGGAATAGGTGATTAAATAGTTTAACAAATAATTTTTAGTGCTTTATATTAAGGATAAAAATTTTTGTAACATCCATCATTAGAAAAACGTAACATCTGTTACAAAACTGATTAAAATTTTCGGAACAACTCTTATAAATTTTCAATCTAAATATTTGACTAAAAATAATATTTATACTTAAATCCATATTGAAACAATCCTTGTACTTTTCCACTGTTATTAATTGATGTACTACGCGTTTTGTCGCTTGCTGCATCCTCAGTTACAATAATTAAAACTGGTACAATTAAAGATGGATGCATTGGAGCAGATGGAAATTATCAGAAAGCCAAGCAACCCTTGCAACGAGTTTCTTTTTCCGCCCCTCTTCCCACTCCTTTCCGAAAAAAATTTCCCTTTTTACAAGACCCTAACCTATGTTCCCCTGCCTTTCCTCCCAAAAATTACTTTGTTCTCCAAGTTCCGCCAAGTACTCCCCCAGTTTATTGGCGTTGGTTGCTATCGTAACTATCAATTAATAACACGTAAACCATGAATATATATTATGGATTCGGATGTTTAGAATTGTTGCCTAGGCTACATTTTGCCTAAATTTCCACCTTTAGTTCACCTAGTCCTTGGCGCCACTTTGATTAGAGTCTTTTCAGTTGTTATTGTAAATAGATGTTGTTAATTGTTGTTAACGTGAGACTATGGTGAATATTCAATAGCAATCGAAGAGAGATGAATTAATTAATGCTTTGAATAATATCTTGCTATTTTTGTGATCTTAAAGTTACTTTGTAAATACTAGAGAGGAAATATCTATTACAGAAAATGTGAAAGAGGTTTATGAAACGTCTATCGTGTGCCGACGACGATGTTTGCCAGACTCTGATTCAAATTTAAATGCATTAAGCCCGTGCGGTTTAAATAAATTATTTAGAATGCCTTGTTTAAACAGAATTTGCTTCGTACCAAGCTGCAAAACAGGGTATTCGTCTACGAGGAGCCAAAATAGGAGACGTGGATTGAAAAATTAGAATCTGTTCAAGGCGGCGGTAAGTGCATTCCTTTTTACCTAGACTGCAATTATGGCCATTGGGAATACTCTTGAAGTCACCTTGCATTATTATTAAATTTCCGTATAGCGAGATTCACGAAGTGCTAAGAAGTTAATTGTGCATTTTTGTAATTAAATTTGGAGAGGAATTAAATATATCTGTAGACCCGTATATTAAAAAGGTGTAGAATTACGTCCTGCGTGTAGTACTACATTTTTTATCCACTGCATAATGATTTATTGTAAGTAAAACCCATGTATATTCATGGTAAAACCTGTAAGACGTGTTTATATACAATCTGTTGACTGTATTGACATTTAAACTTCCGTCTTTCATCACTAGGCACCACTTTCCAAAAAAGTTGTTTGTTAATGGAATTCTGGACAACAGTTTTTGGCGACAAGATCACAATCCATAATATATATTCATGATGTAAACATTGGATCTGAGGATTCAGAAAGCTGTGAAACGCGTAGTAAATATTAGTGGAAAAGTACAAGGATTGTTTTAATATGGATTCAAGTATAATATACTTCCACGAAGTGACGCCTGAGGATGTAAAAATATTTATACTACTTGTAGCAGAAACAGATCTTACCTATTGGGTGGGTGTCTTATGTTTGGCGAATTTAAAGGTCTTTCCGAGCAACCTCAATAAGCATGTTTAGTTATCCGACTGAGATAGCGTGTAAGAAGTTATAGGGGTAAGCCGTTGAGGTAGACGGATAGTCGGAGAGGGCATTGCGTCATCAAACTGTACCCTGACAACCGAGGTAACGACCATATTGTTTAACCCTACTCTCTCTCCTTACTTTCCTATGGATAGCACGACGGAAAAACTAATTAGCAAACGTAAAGCAAGAATATCAACTAAATGTTTCAAAATTAAAGGAAAGTGACTCATGAAAAATATATGGCCGCTTAGAACTATAGATCATACTCGATTTTACCACAGAATTCTCTGGGATTGTGGATTACTATTAGTTTAAATTAATTGTAACAAATATATAAGGGGAATTCATATCAAAGAAGCAAATGCATGCTGATTTCTAAGTGACTTATCGAGGGAGAAACATTGTAAAATTGCAAAATTAGTGCTAATAATTGCTAAAGGGAAATCGGGATTAATTAAGGTAGTTTGAGCGAGATGGTTCCCTAGTTATAATAGAGATCACATTCGAATTACCGTATAAACGCGTGTAAGAGGCGCACCCCTCTTTTTAAGCATCGAAGTTGAAGAAAAAATTTTGGGGCTTCTTTTTCCTCCTATCGCGGGATTTTTCAGACCTAACTTCGAACTTTCGGCCATTATCAAAGCCTTCCGGAGAGTCACACCTTTTTTTAAATGCCGTTTTCCCCCACCATTATCCTAATGCACAAGTCGTAGTCGCTGTGAGTATGGGTCCTTTAACTTTATTTAACTTTTACATATTATATTTTGCTGTAAGCGATGACGAGCGGGAATTCGTGTAAGAGGCGCACCCTCATTTTCGGATGCGATTTCAGGGAAAAAAGGTGCGCCTCTTACACGAGTTTATACGGTATACGTTTTAATTTCGGCAGGTGTAGGAAGCGTGAACTAAATATCGCACTATTAATGGTGCAAAAATATAGTTTTACATGACAGACAATGTGAGTAATTGAATGAAAATATCCAAATGAGTCTCTAACTTGACTCATTTTTTTCCGTGACCACGTTTGAAAATCCTTCAAACCGGAAGGTTTTTCGTGATCTCGAAGAATTTACTGCGGTGGCAATATGGTCGATTTTCCAAAATATTCTAGAAAACATACAAACTACTCAGTTTTATTTTTTTGACAAGATTCAGGTGTTAGAAATTCCTCATTTTTAACATAAGCTCTCTCTGGAGTTCATACACGTACCATTTCTCATGTAAAATTGCTGTTGTTTTTTGGTAAATATCTCGGAAAGTAGTGGGAAGAGGGGTTGAATTTTGGTGTCATTGGAAGGGTGAGATATTTTTCTTTCAAATGATACCAAATTTATTGATTGTTAGGTGAAGTGATATTTCGCTCTAATTACCATAAATGGCGGTCAGGACTCGCCCAAGTTTCATCGTCTAGCGTTGGCAACCACAGCCATAGATACCAAGTGTTTCCCATCCCCCAAGCCCGTACCAACCTATACATTAACTCCTTCTTTATCACCGCTTCTAAGTTTTGGAAATCATTACCCTCTCGTATGAACTATTCCTCTTCACTGGAATGATTTAAAAATAAACTTTACTTATACTAAAACCTCGAGACTGAATCTTGTTGAGTTGACTAATGTGAAGTTGTTTAACCTTCTATGGACGAGCGAGTCAAATTTGTTACGTTTCAATATAATTGAAATGTCTGCTTTCTAAGAGGCTTTTCCCTTTAGTTACTGCGCCAGAGAGAATTGTAACGCTTCGGTTTAAGTGTGTGGAAAGTTGCGTCTCTTTCGGCGTTTTGTCAAACAATTTGAAAGGATGAATGTGTAACTCTATTCACTGACGATGGCGTGCCTCGTGGAGCTTTGAAATAAATAGTTTCATCTGTCATATGAAGAAAAAATTGGCAAAAGATTATAAAAGGTACGGTATGAAGGTTATGTTGAAGTATACCTTGTGTAAATATTATTATGTAAAATATTATTTTAAATTGAATATATACATAAGAAATACGTCACATTTCAAAGTCAATGTTATTATAAAATAAAGTGCTTTTTTTAATGGGGTACGTTTCGTTAAACGCTCCAATCGCATGATGCGTCACCGCATCGATGGCCAGTCCGTTACTCATTCTCGCATTAAAGCTTTTGATGTAGAAGAGTGAAACGGAACACCTTTGGAGCGGGCGGAAAATTTGAAGAGTGACGGCGAATCGTTGCTAAGGGTTGAAATTCAAACATGGCGGGTGAAATTTTTGAAGAAATTGCCATAAGAAAAATTCGGCCTGGACCGGGAATGGAACTACGGACCTTTGGTTTGCCGGACCAATGCGCAGACCACTACGCTATCCAGGATTCCTAATTCGATTCCCGGTCCAGGCCGAATTTTTCTCATGGCAATTTCTTCAAAAAATTCACCCGCCATGTTTGAATTTCAAATGGCTAAGCACGGCATAAGTGATGGTGAAGGATACTGACTCTTGGTTGTGGCTTCTTTGAAGTCCTCTTCTCCCTTGCGTTGCCATCTTTGATGGACCGCAAGGGCCTAAGATCTAGTTGCCTTGTATCCACCAAAATTGCCATGGGAATTAGAAAGCCTGGATAGCGTAGTGATCTGCGCATTGGTCCGGCAAACCAAAGGTCCGTGGTTCGATTCCCGGTCCAGGTCGAATGTTGCTAAGGGTTGTTTATGAGATATTTCGGAAAGGAAACAAAACGACAGTGGAAACCGGAATGGAAAACAAACAATTATTATTTTTTGATAAACTCTTCTTCGAAGACTCATTTTATTCAGTTTCTCCATTTCGCATGCGTTACCATGACAAATAAGCCGCCAAAATTACGTCACCGCATCATCTTTCGCCAGTTTTCCCGTGGAGCGTTTGGAGCACATATTATGCTTGATGCGTTGCCCCATCGAGAGCGAATTGAAGCGCTCTGGCACAGGCTCCGGTGTGTGAAACGGAACGGCCGGGACCGTTTCAATGAGATTGGAGCGTGATACGGAATGCACCCTTGCTTGAAGACGAGGGGTACGCAACTTCAAAAACAAGTGTACACCGCATTTCCATTTCAGCCATTTCAATCCATTTCTGTCCATCTCTAACCATTTCTATCCATTTCTGTCCATTTCTAACCATTTCTATCCACTTCTGTCCATTTCTCTCCGTGTATAGCCATTTCAGTCAATTTCTATGCATTTCTGTCCATTTCTGTCCATTCCTATCCATTTCTGTCCAGTTCTATCTATTTATGTCCAGTTCTATCCATTTCTCAACAAGCGTACGCCATTTCTCTGAGTTGCATGCTCCTTGCTTAAAGAGCACTTTAATGGAACTAATATAGTAGCAGTATTTTTTTCATGCTGATGTTTCATAACTCCGTCCATAGAGGGTTGAATATTTTTGTTTTATTGTTCAATTATGGTAATTATTAACTATTGCATTATTTTATGATCACAATGTGAAATTGTAACTCAGTTTTTTTGCTCTAATGGGTTAACCCAGACCACAGATGAATTAATTATTCATTCATTCACAGCCAGCGCCCTCTCCATCTGCCTCAATGAGTCACCCAAAGCATTCGAGTGCTTCCGCCCACCTGTACGGGGAGACGATCTCCTCTTTGACTTCGCTGGCTGATACGGATCGCCGCCTTCGTCCGATCGGTCGAGGGACGACCCGCGTTGGGGACTTGGATTTGGGTGGCGTCGAATCACCGCCCGAATCGCTGTGAGGCAGGATGGAATCCGGCGGCCGGAGGGTCGACGAATTCTCAGACCTCTTGGGCGAACTCTGGACGTCCACCTGTGAAAAGAGATCATCGAGGACAGTGAGTGAAAAGTATTATGTCATTTTATGCACCCCCATTTATTTCATTCGTGAAAAGTGTACGCTAAATTGGAACAAATATATTTTTTACGCTTTTGTGCCCTCCAAATTTATGTGCAGCCTTGAATGTGCAGCCTTGAATGTGCAGCAGTATAACCAAAATTTCTATAGGTAGACTTCTGAAAAACTATATGAATGGTCGACTTTTAGTTATAAATCGATCAAAATAGGCACCCTTAATCATAGAGCTTGGTACTGTAGGCAGATCCATCCGTGGCCTCCACCACCACCAGTATCACTGAAAATCTATAAACGGCCAAGTCTGCGGGTCCTGCTACCTTTTCAAGAGTAAAAGACATCACAGACACGCATTTCACTCCGCTAGCATCTTCGGCGTTTTTGTTATTTTCTTGTTAATGTTGCGGGATTACTATTAGTTTTACACCTCAGAATCTTAAATTTTCCTCTCCTATTAAGTTTCCATTTCAGCCTCTTTCAATCCTCAAATCGATGCTAAGGTTTTTAGAAAAAAATCATGCAACCATCTCTTTCACTAAACGTGCAAGCATGAAAATATCTTTAAAATTTTTTTTTGACATTCACCTGTTTGTCTGGATCAAATCTTATAATTGATTTGAACCTTCTTACCGATGTCGCAGAACTCTGAAATTTAGCCCATAAACTCATATTTGGTGAGAATATAGTAATCTATTAAAATAATGGTGTTGATTAATTAATTACACGTTTACTGCATGTTTTTTTGAGTATGAGCTGTTAATCTGCGTCAAATCTGGTAATCATAATTTAACGTAATTCCCATTTACTTAGAGCTCTGTAATTTTGTCCATATACCCATTTCTGGTGACAATACAGTATTCAATAAACACCGACATTAATAAAATTAATTACACGTTTATATTCTAAAGAGGAATCGTCTGTGAAGGACCCCTGGTAATTCACAAGGGAGTCCCTCTTCTCGATTGTTACTCTCGTTCACGGACCGATCCGTTCCTAGTACAGTGAAACCCCTCTTAACGACAACACCTATCAAGCGACCACCTCTCTCCATGACAAGAAGGGTGTACGCCGGGGTGTTAACTACACTCTGTGGCTGGAAAGTCAATACAGTGAAACCCCTCTTCAACGACCGCTCCCATCAAGCGACCACCCCTCTCAACGACCACTCTTCAGCGGAACCGTCAAGGGTCGCTAAAGTCAGATTTCACCATATGTGTACTTCAAATTAATATGTATTGAAATTTCCCAGGAGCAAATAAATTATGAGGAAATAAAAGCCAAATGTATAGGCTTTAACAAAACCGTCGCATCAAGAGTTTTTCCATTTTTTTCAAATCAGCCGCCCATTTATTTATCAGCCGCATAATACATACTCTTAGAAACTGAACCCCTGTCGGACGACCCATTTTTCAGCGGAACTGTCGCTGGTCGCTTAATACAGGTTTCACTGTACCGCTCAATCACTCAAACAAAGGTGTAGCGTTGATAACACTCTCACTAACAGAGAAATAATTAACGTTGCGAGATGATTTTTTTTCTCGAATTTTTTTTTCTTCTCGAAAAATTCTCGAAAAAAAGATTTTGCTCGAATTAAGAGAGACTGATTGCTATAGTGCTCGCAGAGTTTCTGTGCACTGGAGAGTTCCTCCAACCCTAGCTGCCCATGGTAGATGAGCAGCGATTAGCTGCCGGCGTCCAATCCCGTAAACCGGTTCTTAGCTCAGTACGCGTCGCGTACGAATACTGTAAGTGGCGACCCAAAAGAATCGGCGAAAACTAACGGATGTATTCTAGTTTCTTTCCCAGCGATAAAAATTTTGGTTTTTATGGTAATTAGTCGCAATTTTCCTATTTGTATTGTTCAAAATGTAGGTGAAGAGGATTTAAGTTTTGTTTATTTATCATGTAACCACGGTGACCTCCGCCGATGAGGATTACTTTCTAACCTCACTCTGATGACTATTGCTATCACTGCAAGTTTTTACTCGATATCTGTAGTAGTTTCTCGTCCAGAGTATTTCTATTCTAAAGGTCCTTGCGTCGGCGAGGCACAGCATTCGTTTTCGCCGATTCTTTTGGGTCGCCACTTACGGTATTCGTACGCGGCGCGCACTGAGATAAGAACCGGTTTACGAGATTGGACGCCGGCAGACAATCGCTGCTCATGTACCATGGTCAGCTAGGCTTGGGGAAATTCTCCAGCGCACAGAAACTCTGCGAGCACTATAGTAGAAAAATGAAATGTCAGCAAAATATAGCACATCGGACTGGAACAACGACAACGATTATTATACTAACGAATGAAACCTTTTACCATAGCCATTAAGTTTATAACTGTATAATTAATTCACCTCATCCTCGTGATCCGCCTCGCCGGAGTTTTGCCTCTGCACCGTCGGCGGCGCCACGTACTGGTCCCTGTATTCCGGCCTCGCGATGAGCTCCCCTTCCAACTTGAGGGACGATTCCCTCTTGACCATCTCCGCCCTCCGGCCAGCCTCGCCCGTGAACTTGGCCTTGACCTCCGTCTCCTCCGGGGTGACCGTCACCTCCGGTGGCTTGATCTGGCTCTCCGGCTTCCTCCTCCGGGGCCTCTCGCGGGGGAAGGTGACGTACCTCTCCCGGTACTCCGGCATGAGATACGACTCTCCGTTCTGCGTCGACGCGGCCATCGACTCCTGTCTCCTCGCCGCCGGCTGTCTGTCCGCACCCTCCAGCCACACGTAGCGCGATCTGACCTCCGAGGTCATGTCCTCGAAGTCTCCTTCCGGTCTTAGGTCACCGGAGGGTTTGGAGCACTTGGGTCGCTCCCTTGGGAAGTCGACGTATCTCTCCTTGTACTCCGCGGTGTAGTTGAAGTCTCCCTCGTTCTCTTGTATCTTGAAGTCGTCTCCCGGTCTGTTGGCCCTGGGCCTCTCCCGAGGGAAGTCCACGTATCTGTCCTTGTACTCGGCGTTGAAGTAAGTCTCTCCGTCCAACTTGAGCGCTCCAGATGGCTTGTTGACCGATGGTCTCTCCCTGGGGAAGTCCACGAAGCTTGACCTGTATTCTGGGTCGCACTGGAGTTGGCCGTCTGATCTCAGCTGTCCCTCCGGCTTCTCGACGCACGGCCTGTGTCTTGGAAAGTCGATGAAACTTTCCCTTAAAGTGAGAGAAGATGACGTGGACCATTAGAGGAAGCTTAGGATGAAGAATTAGGAGAAAGAATTAAATTAGGAATCGTAGTATGAAGATCTCACTTCCTGGTGTTATATTTTCATAGTTGAAACAGAAACACAACTTTGTATTTTCCACCGATTTAATATATTGAACACTACTGATATGGCTGTTATGACATCAACATTTGTACAATATACAAAATTGCATACAATATTGTATACAAGATTATGTACAAGCTTGCATTCAAGATTGTGGAAAAAGAGCACAATTATGTTTTCCTCTGATTTATTATATTGAACTCAACCGGTTTCGACTGTAATGCCATCAGGTGTATAGTGTACACTCTCGCTAACATAATGGAAAAGCTTGAAATAAGAACACAACTTCGTGTTTTCACCGATTTAATATATTGAACATTACTGATTTCGGCTGTTATGCCATAGTCAGTTGTAAACATACGATATTGCATACATGATTGCGTACAATATTGCATACACGAGTGTATACAAGATTGCGCACAAGATTGTATACTATACACCTGATGATGGCATTACAACCGAAACCAGTGGTATTCAATGTAAAACAATCAGTGGAAAACAACAAAGTTTGTTCTTATTTCAAGCTTCTTCTTAAAGATAGAGATAATTATGTTGCGGGGGGTGCTTGTCCTAAAAAGGAAAACAATTCTCATGCGAAGTTCACATTTATCGATGCGCATACATAAATACTTAACAAGTAACGCGATTCCCGTTCGGGGTAGATAAAGGGAAAGAATTTCGTTATTATGCTGTTGGCAGTGGCAGCCCATGGGGACTTGGCAACGTGGGTAAAAGCCAAATACAGCCTGGCGTAGGGGTGGACAGTCGGCGACTTATTAATGAATGTGAAAGGGAGGTAGATAGTATGAAAATCGAATTTTTAAAATATTTTTTGTATGTATTCATATCCTAAACCACCTTCTTTTGTACAGTCGGATTCAAATGTATTGCAAAGAATCGAGCGGCGCCTCTTACGCTTCTCAAGGAAATCGAGTTTCACTTACGGCGCAGTTATTCTTTGCTATGCAACGCTATCTATTCAGCTGTTTATTTGCACGTATTTTAATTGTAACAGTTGAGCAATTGCTTGTTTTTTGCTAACTTGTTATTACATAATATGATCAGCTCGAATAACAATGACATGCTGCGACGTATTGATTAATTGAAATACCAAACTTTATTATTAAACGCAGATCGTTCCTGGCATACAATATACATACGGCAAATACTACGTAATGTATCATTTAGAGTAACAGTTGTGATTAATAAATAATAATTATCCATGCTCTAATCGTAAATCCAAACCAAAACGAAAGTGTAATAACAAATTATCACAATATAGGAAATTGGTCAACTATTACCATTTGAATACGTGCAAATAAACAGATGAATAGATAGCGTTGCGTAGCAAAGATTAACAGCGAATCCGACCGTACATCGTAAAAGTAACTGGACCATAACAGACTTAAATAAGTTTCTGACTTCATATCAAACCTACGGACTATCAATTTACTTCACCAGCTTTCTTGCCGCCAACCCATTGAAAGGAACTTTGGTTGGCATTGCATCACGATTTACGGTTGAAATTAAACTCCCCGTCAAAATGTTTGCTTGGTGATAAATAATCCGTAAGAATACTTTTCCTCTTGAAAATCGAAGCTGGGAGGGTTATAGATTTGAAATCGTGTTACTTACGGGAAAGGTAACAGCAATGTTGGGAGGATCGTTTTTAAATCCCCGAGTAAAACTGAAATTAACGTGCGGTGCAAGAAATTACAATTGGTGAAGAAACTGTTTTTTTTAAGAGCGGCCAAATGAAATGTGGCCCTCCCTTATAAAACTTAATGGTAGTGGCTGTGAGGTCTCGGAAACTAGTTCTATTTTTCAATAACTTCCATTTTTTTATATTAACTTCGTCAGTGTTGAACGAAAGATACAGCTCCCCACATCGTCACCATAATACCACCTAATGACTTGTGTCAAGTTACCATATCAAAAAATGGATAATTCGTTTGGATTTAAGCCATCATCGTCATTTTGAAGCATGTTACTTAATTCCGGCCGATATTATTTGACTTAAGAAAATCGTACAGGTCCTACTTCCTTTTGCTCCCTAGGTCTTGTATATCCTAATCCTTTTTTTGCTGCCAAGTTCGTGAATATCCTAAGTCAAGTTACCACATCAAAAAATGGATAATTCGTTTGGATTTAAGCCATCATCGTCATTTTGAAGCATGTTACTTAATTCCGGCCGACATTATTTGACTTAAGAAAATCGTACAGGTCCTACTTCCTTTTGCTCCCAAGGTCTCGTATATCATAATCCTTCTTTTTCTGCCAAGTTCGTGAATATCCTAATGAGTACTTTCATCCGCTAACTGTGGAGGACAAATTTACTTCACAAGCTCGGAAAATATTTTCTCTCAACTGCAGAGATCAAAGTATATCCCCTAAGCAATTTAGAATTTTTCAGGCTCTTCCTTTATTGCAGCATATAAATGGACAACCGTTTCACCGGCATTCTATGCGGCATAATCAGGTCCAAATGTATTCCTGATCATTGGAACCTAATGATGCCGACTAGAATACCGGAGAAACGGTTGTCCACTAATATGCTGCAACAATGGAAGAACCCGGAAAGTTCTAAATTACAAGAAAACTGCGGAAGCCTTCGTAATATATAAATATATATATCCCCGAAGACAATTATCTCTCGTGGAAAATTAACATCCAACAATGATTAAAAGGTATTTTGGAAATTTCTGCGTAATACAAGAAAAATCGTTATTATTTAACTCAAAAAATAGAGGAATTATTTGAGAATAATTAATAATTTTGATGAATGAAACCTGTAATCAACTTGTTGCAGTGAAATGGTAATGAGGACAGTCGTTCCTGGCAACATTGCGCATTTCTAGTCTCACCTGTACTCCGCTTTGCACTCCATCTCTCCCTCCAGCGACAAATTGGTGTTCTTCCTCTGCAGTTCCGCCCTCCTCCCAGCCGGGTGTGCCACGTACTTGGCTTTCACTTCGGATTCCTTCTCGAGACTGCCCTCCAGTGGCATCAGGCAGTCCTTCCTCTTAGCGGGCCGAGGTCTCGACCTGGGAAAGTCTACGAACCGCTCCCGGTACTCAGGCGTGGCCGAGATCCCTCCCGGAAGAGTCAAGGTCGTCCTCCGGCGGGCGATCTTCGCGCGCTCCCCCGGCGTGCCCGCGTACTTCTCCAAGTACTCCGGCTTGCCCAGGAACTCTCCGCTCAGCCTGAGTTCCGTGCACCTCCTCAGCAGCTCAGCTCGCCTCACAAACTCGTGCTTGACGAACTGCGAGCGGTTCTCGGAGAGTAACGGCCAGCGGAGCTCCGTCGGCCAGAGGAGGTGATGGACCCCGCCGAGGAACGGTCTGAATATCAGGATGTCGTCCTGCTGCCAGCGGCGACGTCGGTGCCCCTTTAGCGGCAAAGATCGAAATTTAGGAACAGGTCAATTTAGCAGTGAAAAAAAATTGGGTGGACGCACGACAACAGTGGAAGTTTTGTACTTACTCTTCTGTAGGTATGTTCGTTTTATGATCAGTAAATCTAAGAATTCGAAAATTACAATTGTGTGAAATTCACCGTGGAAAAATCATTCTCCTGGACTGGGAATCGAACCCAGTCTCCTCGATTTCGCGCCGAGTGCTCTAACCATTTAACCTACCCAGGCGTCCTCTTCCACTGTGAATCTCATTGTGGGCTTTAAGGAGCAAGTTGTCCTCACAGGTACCGTGCATGTAATGTCAGAGGTCCCCGTATGCGAGCGCTAAGCGCTACAGTCCACGGGGTAAAGCCCAACTTCAAACACAAAGCTCTTTATTTTGGACATTGTCAAAGAACCACGGAACTAGCCGCGCAGTAACTTCAACGAAGTCACCCGCTAGACCACATGAGATTCACAGTGGAAGATGACGCCTGGGTAGCTTAATTGTTCAGAACACTCGGGGCGAAGTCGAGGGATCTGGGTTCGATACCCAGTCCAAGCGAATGATTTTTCCTCTGTGAATTTCACATAATTGTGTGATAACTAGCGGGTGACTCCGTTGAAGTTACTGCGCGGCTAGTTCTGTTGTTCTTTGAAAATTCGAAAATCGTTATAATATCTGTCCTTCAAACAAATTAATCTTTGGCTTACATAATCTTGGTTTATAAACATATCTGAGCATTCGAAGTCAATAATGGTCCTTACCTTAGTTTTCGTTACGGAACAGATAAAATTGAAGATTAGGCTTTTTTATTTTTTTGAAGTATTCTACCGGTAAAAGGTAGGTTTTGTTCAAAGTCAGAGAGAAACCTTCCGGTTTACTACATATTATTAAGCCAATCTCCCTATAGTTTATCCATTTTCGTCTCAGCCTACGATCTACCCTCTTTCAACCCGTCCATCGAATCTATTTTATTTCTTCCTCTTCCCCGCTTTCCCAACATCCTTCCCTTTAACACATTCTTCAGCAACCCATCTTCTTACTCCCGCCATCTACGGAGCCTTTCCGGGATTTCGTTCCTTTCCTTGCCCGCCATACCAAGAATTTCCTCGCTCGTCTTCCTTTCCGTCCATCGCACCTCTTCCATCCAACTCCAAGCCTACATCTCCAACGCCTGTTTAATGAATGAGGGCGATAGGCAGGCATCTGGTACAAATTCTGTTTTCTGTGGGATAGTTGGGAGTTCATGTGTTGTTGATATTATTCACCCGATGTAAAAGGCCTTTGTTGTGCTGTTTTCAGGATTGTGAGAATAAAAAAATAAAAAAGAACGTTAAACATTCATGTGGAGCGTAGCTCTCTATTGATCGGAAGCTTGGACCAATGCAAAAGCTGACCAGAACAGACTAGAAGCCTTCGAAAACTGGTGCTGGAGAAGGACGCTGAAGATAAAATGGACGGACAAAATAAGAAATGATGATGTGTATAGAATAGTAGAAGAGGAATGGACCAAATGGAACGCCATACAGAAAAGAAGAACCAGATGGACTGGACACACCTTGAGACACAATGGGCTTGTGAAGAATATAATTGAAGGCAAAATAGAGGGAAAGTCTCCAGAGGAAGACCCAAGAATTAGTTCATGGACCATATAAAGAGGAAGGCACATAGGAAGAGATACCAGGCGGTAAAGGAACTAGCATTAGATAGGGAAGAGTGGAGGTCTGCTGTCAGCCAATCTTAGGATTGAGCAACCGATGAATGAAGTTGCGGAACGAAGTAACGATGATGGATTTGATTTGTGAGGGGGGGCGACGGTTTAATCTATTTATTTCTTGGTTTGAAGGTTTTGGAACCCGGGAGGAAGATATTTCTCAGCAATGTTGGTAAATTTTTGACAGTTGATGCATGTGCTGGGCGGGAGGAGAGTGTGAGATAGTGGGACGCTGTAAAGATATGGAAAATGGTCTGTGGCTTGAATTTGGTTCAGATTTGCGTAATGAAAGGAGCGATATATTTCGTGGCAAAGACTAATGGCCGGTTGCAAGAAAATTTAGCTATGGAATCAATAGTTATGAGATCCATAAAGTTATAGAACTCATAAATATATTCGGGTTGCATGAATACATCTATTAGTTACTTAACTTATTTACCAATAGTTACTAGCCTCGAATATTTGATCTAATCTTCCACCGTCGGATAAAAGTTATGAAAGTTTAGCCTATGAATAATTGATAATGCACATTATAATTAGTCAGTAAGAGTAAACAAACTGGTCACTTGTCTCAAAACAACTCTTTAATCAAGTAATTAAGACTCCAAGCGGTTCATTACGCATCCGCCATCTTGGCTACTTATGGAACTCATAACTCCATGCTATAAGTTATGAGACCAATGAATTTATTGAATGTTTGTGCAACACTTATTGCATGGTTGTCATAGCTTATGGGTCCCATAACTTTATGGAATGCATATGTTACGTTCCTGCATCTGGCCATAAGTCAAGTAAACTTGACGAGAAATTTACATAGTAATTCATTGTGGCTATTTTGCCTCCATTCAAGCACAATGCGTCACCTCTTAATCACTAATTAACGTCCATCATGCCTGAGGCGATAACAAAATGTTACAAATTAATTTCGATTTATTTGGATCGTAATGAGTTGATATGCATCGAGAAATATTTTTTATTTAAACTTCATAAGTTGGGCTTGAGGGATTAAGCGATTAAGTAGGAATAAAGACATTTTATTATCTTTGTTCTTTCCTTGTAAACTTATTGCCGATGTTTTTGTTTTGCTCTTCAAAATGCTGCAACCTACGATTTTGTATCTTATACCTAATACAACCCTCTTTCTACTATACTCTGCCTCGCAGGCATTTCGACGAATCCATTGGGCTTCGTTATCCCTTACACCAAAAAGCTATCATTACATCTAACCTGGACGAAATTTTGGCTCTGACAGTTTGATCAATTGGGCCTATTCAAGAGTTGGAGATTGCCCCTCATTCGTGACGATCGTCCTTATACATGTTCGTGATGATAGAGAAAGCGGTTGACAAATGCGTCTAATGCCTCCGCTGAAACATTTCTTCCGTAATAGGTCTCGGAATTCGTCGAAATGGAGGGATTATATCCCTTCCAAGGAGATAACTGAGAGCAGATCACTTATATCCCTGAGAAAACGAAAGGTGTTGAATGTGTTGCGTAGAGTAATTAATTTTTATTAAAAGAACGTTAATTTTGTGCATCAATGCCGTTAATTTGGTTGTTATTGATTTTGAGTTGTATTGTTTACAAAAATGGTAGAAATCAAATGCTGTAAGTGACCAGTGACCCGAAAAATTGGCTCGGAAAGCTGTTACAAGATTCTCTCGCGGAGAGAAAATGGGTTCTCTTCTCAAAAAAATACCCATCAGTGCTTTTAGGTATTGGTGTCCCTGGGCGTAAACAACAAATATGTTTGCCTTTATTGAGAGAGCTTGTTAAAAAATATCTTTCGGCACTCTCACAATTAACGCAGACCACTTGTATCAAAAACCCGTTTCAAATTTTCACTGGTAGGGATAATTTGTGTGTCTAGACTATCATCGAACTTTTTAATGCTGGTTTGTCATTTTTCGTTGAAAAAAGAAGTCTATAATTATATTACGTATTCCATATTAAATTTAAGTAAGTTTTACGACGAAAGACCACTCGCACATCGCTAAAATTATTCTTTAGCTGAACGAATCGAGCAAATTAACTCTTTGTGTTTTTTTATTCCAGCAGAGCTTCGCCGAGAATTTAAAACATAACAATTTATCTTTTTTTGTATCTCGTTTCTTGAATTGCATTTGGAATCATTAACATTAGGAGAAGCGCATTTTGAAATACTGGATTCTGAATTGTCTCTGTGGCGGTTATGTTATTGCGGAGTTGCATCCTCTGTACGTTTAGCTCTCGCAAAACTTCCTGGCGTAGGCCTGTGGGGCAAGGTAGAAGGAGAAGGAGTGAAGGTAAAGAAGGAAGGGGAAGAGAGGCAAGCGATAAGAAATTGAGTGAGGCAGTGGGCCGTACCACTTCTGGAGCTAATAGAAAAATGTGTTAAGTGGCTGAAATCACCTATTGCCATTATTTTACCAGAAATCTAATCTTAAGGTCTCACTGTGGTATTAGTCGAAACGTGATGGAGGGTAGTGGTGAGCCATCCAACTTCTCAAAGGGCTTGTTCGCAATAATTAGAAGGGGTTTATAGATGACCCTCCATACTAAACAACTTTCCTCTCGCGTCTTTTAGGATATTGAAAGTTGCCTAACCCATGTCCCAAAATCGTCCACTGCGCAGCGCCTGAAACTTTTTTGAATACTATGCCAATGGTTTTAAAGCCAAGTCTGTCACTTTCTTCTGCATGAATGTCGGACTAAAAGTTCGGCAAAAGTAGGGCGATTCAAATGAATATTGCTTTATTATTCGCAAATATACGTACATGTGATATTTGCTCATTTTTTATGGAAATAGTGTTGAAGGCCTTAATGATAATTAATCGGAATACTTAGCTGCAAAATAATCATACTCGAAGCTTTATACCAGGGGTGAAATTCGCCATGAAAAAATCATTTGACTTGACCGGGATTCGAACCCGGATCTCCCAATTGCCGGTCATTTCATCCCTGGTGTATATGCACCCGTGCGAGTGACTTCGTACCACATAGACTAAAACACTCGAATTATGCTAATTGGTGCCATCAATCTATTTGAATAATTGATTTCGAATAATTACTATCGTGCTTAGAAATTTAGGAAGGCTGATTGATTTCCATATTCCACAAATTTTGGATCCGCATTAAATTGGAGATTTCCAAGTACTGTAGTCACGAGAATATTTAGAGAGGCAAAACTGTCACAGACTGAATTCAAGAAGAATAACGTCAAACTATGCGCATGAGAATTAAATCACTGGCTCAGACTACGCAAATTAATGTGCATGAATGTTTTCTGATCTGCAGTATTGAATTCCATTTAATTCGGAGCTTTCAACTGAGCAGGTAATTAAAATTCGTATCAAGTTTACCAACTGTAATGATGCGCTGGTATTGTAACAAGAGTTAAATTTCATCGTTTTGAGCGCCTTGTTTCTAACTATGCTATGCAAACATAAACTTACGGACCAAATATTAATGGATTTATGCCCATGAAGATATCTCTCTGAAATTTCATGACTAGACATAACGGTAACGTACATGTGAATGTTTTTCCACTTAATATCACATTCAATCACACCGCAGACGGTAACACAAAATGATTGAATGATCGAATCGTTTACCTGAAATGAATCATGAGTCATTTGACTCACTTGGTGATTCAATCATTTTGAACGAATCGATCATGAACGACCCATCACTACAACACAATAATATTGAGTACATTTTCCGCATCTGGCTGAGTAAATAGCCATTGCACAGCCATTTAGACCAAATTAATGCTTTTGACTTTTATGTTAACTGGCAGTAGATGGTACACTTTAGGACCTATACATAAAAAACATCTTTTAAAGACAGTTTTGTTTGGTTTCCATAATTATTCATATTATCACCGTGGACTTAGTTGGTAGGATGGTTATTTTAAGTGTCTTGACGGACTCATTCATTCGAAGGGGATTATGATAACTTTAAATTGTCATTTACTCAGGGAAGTTATTTTACGGAATTATTAGGGATTAGGGAATTACTGAAGCGCACACATTCATACAATTCGAGGTAAGACAGAAGAGGAAAAAATTAATAAACTTACCAGTGATTCCCCAGCGTCGATAGGAGTGTTCTCCGTGGTGGCTCCTCTGTCGATGGCTGGATCTGATACGGATTTCTCCCTTACAAGATTTCCGCTGTTGATTGAAAGGAATAAAATTTCTATTATGTACATCTGGACAATTTCGCTCAAGATTTTTGAAAGGAATAACATGTTCATGAAGATTATATGGAAATAATTAGATGATTATTTTTATGACCTCTGTTTATGTAACAATTATTATTTTCCTCTCCCTGCGTTTGGGTAAATTTATAAATGATTATTTTATTTACTTCTCATTGCTAACGTTTTGTAGTTTAATCATTCATCATCAAGGGTGCATTGAAAATGGGTAATGTATGAAACATCTGTACACCTATATGCTTTCTAATCTATTTTCGCATTTTTGCGTCCAAAATTAAATCAAAATGTTAATTATTTTCAACGTAGCCCGAATGATGTATTTAAAAAAAAATTAAACTTTGGCAATAAGAAATGAATACATTTACAATTTATAACTTGACCTAAACTCCAAAAGATAAGAAATTATTATAGTTACCTGGAATATTGAGCTCATGGTTTTTGAAACTAATAACGTGTCTGTCATGACGAAGTATACTCGAATTTACCATCGGTTTAGGAAAACGGCCACTTCCAATGTTTCTGCAAATGACTCTGCCGTAATCTTCAGGGCTAATTTACAGTTAGACCTGATGAGGGGAGATGATTTAACCGTTGAAGCATTAGCTGTAACCACTTTCCTGCACCGTTGGGAAAACCGAGAAAACTTCATTAGCGTCTTTCACCGGTAAAATACCAAGTCTTTCATGTCTATTTTGTTTATTCGGACCATTGAAGTTCATGGAGATGGCATTACTTCATCAAACTGTGGCCTGACAACCGAAATTATAGCCAGATTAGTTATCCTCACTCTTTCCTGACTTTCCTATGGGTAGCACGACGGAATGAACGAATTGGCGGATTTTAAGCAAGAGTAACCACCGTACGTTCGAAATGTAAGGCAAATAACTTCTTGAAACATTCATTGGTAACTTAGTGATATGGATTGTACTCGACATTACCATAGTTTCTCCGGTAATGTGGATTATTATTAATTTAAGCAAACAATAAATATCTGCTAGAAGAATGGATAATTGAAGAAGTAAGTACATGCTGATTTCTAGTAGTTATCAATGAAAAAAATCGTATTAGTGCAAAATTAGGGCGTTGGCCCGTAAGCGCTTAAGGAAAATCGGACTTAACAAAGATGACGGAAAGGACACACCTGTGTCACAGCTTTTAGCTTTGACCACCACCCTAACATATGCCCTCTCCATCCACCTCAATGATCTGTACAAATGGGCTCACGATTTTAAAGGTGTTACCGGGTAACCTTCATGAGAAAAAGACAACTGCTGTGCTGAAAGAAGATCGGGCAAAAACCAGGAAACAGTGTGTGAAAGCATTCGTGTGGGAATTCAACACCCACTCTACGGATCGGAAGCATGGACCGTTGGAAAAGCTGACCAGAAAGTATTAGAGGCCTTAGAAACCGGGTGTTGGAGGAGGATGTTGAAGGTGAAATAGACGGACAAAATAAGAAATGATAAAGCATACAGAAGAGTAGAAGAGGACCATATGGAACACGGTAGAGAAATGAAGAACGAGATGGATTGGACTTACCCTGAGACACAATTGGTTTGTGAAGAACGTAATTGAAGGTAAAATAGAGGTAAAAGTCCCCAGAGGAAGACCCAGGAATAAGTTCATGGACCAAATAAAGAGGAAAGCACATAGGAAGAGATACCAGGATATCAGGGAACTAACATTAGATAGGAAAGGGTGGAGGACCACAGTCAACCAATCCTAGGATTGAATGACCGATGAAAGACCGGGTAGAGTTCGATAGACTTTCCTGTAAAGTGAGCCTTAACTAAGTCATATGGGTAGGCCAAGGGGAATCTTTTTCTTTTTCATATTCCCATTGCAAATCTTTTTCATATAATATAGTGGATGCCAATTAATCAGATCTGTTTCTTCCGAAGGACGGAGCATTTATTCTTTCGGCTTGTTCTTTTTCAACTGTCTGTTTTTTTATGCTGAGAATAAGAAAGTCATTTTTGAGTTGGGTGATGTTTTTTACTGGATCAAGGGTATTTTATTCTCCGCGAAATATCACGCGACATATCACCGTAAGTCAAAAAGGGATCAAGTTGTGACTGGAAGTAAGCATATCTCGTTACTCCTAATTTACAGTGGAAGTGGAGAAGGTATCCTCAGATTATTTTTGAGGGTCCATTAATTTAAAAACTTCCAAGTGTAATGTTAAATGCAGACCCCCGTTCCTCCCTGACGAGCTACTGGTAAATTTATGTGATGTTTATCTAGCCAATGTGGTCTTTAAAGGGTTAAAAATTTGGTTTGTGATTCCATCTGCGTTTTTTAGAAACCCTTGTTTTCGTATCAGGATATCAAAAAAAGTGGTTATGATAACCATTGGAAAAGAAAACAGAAGAAACCACATTTGTCTCGCATACATCTGCAATTTGGACCAAAGGGTTGGTTTTTTATGCAAGGATAGAGTGTACACTATACAAGAATAATAAAGCCAATAAATACAGTGTACTTTATTTTGATGAAATCGATATGCTGATCACGAACCCCATGGTCGTTTATCTGAAAATTACTTTATTTATGAGATAATAGTATCTGAATTTAAGGGGAAAATACTGATATATTTTATTGCGCTATGATTTTACGATCCGACATCAGTAAAGTGTTTATATAATAATTTTATCTAGAAAAAACTGGAATCATATTTATCAATTTTCCAATATTCCTATATTATAATAGACAGCATGTCCAGTGTCCACTGACCGGGGAAATCTGGAATTATTCGTGAATTTTCAGCACCGGGGAATGTTCCTGGATTATTCGTGAATATCGGGTTTGAATCGGGAATTTTTAAAATTATCATAGAATAGATTAATATTTTATTATTCCGGAACGATTACGTCCTTTAGGAACACGAATTTGAATACATAATTTGTTTTGGAGTCAAAGAGTTAATTCCATTATAGGTTACTGATGGACAACAATACTTGATGCCCTAATTTTACAAAAATTACCGTAGGAATGCGAAGTAAATCATTGACGTATCTTGCCAGTTGTTCGGTTTATTTTCCATGTTTTTTGCGAAATCATTGAGGTAGCTTACCGAGGGGTACGCAACTTCAAAATCAAGTGCACACCGCATTTCCATTTCAGCCATTTCTATCCATTTCTAACCATTTCCATCAATTTCTGTTCATTTTCGACCATTTCTATCCACTTCTGTCCATTTCTATCCATTTCTATACATTTCTAACCATTTCTAACAATTTCTGTCCATTTCTATCCATTTCTGTCCGTTTCTAACCATTTCTATACATTTCTAACCATTTCTAACAATTTCTGTCTATTTCTATCCATTTCTGTCCATTTCTATCCATTTCTATCCATTTCTAACCATTTCTAACAATCTCTGTCCATTTCTATCCATTTCTGTCCGTTTCTAACCATTTCTGTCCGTTTCTATCCATTTCTGTCCGTTTCTAGCCATTTCTGTCCATTTCGACACCATTTCTCAACAAGCGTACACCATTTCTCAGAGTTGCATACCCCTCGGCGCTTACTATTGTGACCAAGGCTGGAATCTGTTAGGTGGGCGTGGCCCTTCCGACATCGTTTTTGGCCCAGATTTTCTTTTAGCGCTGAAGGGATGACAGGCAAGTTTTGCAATTTTACGATGTTTTTCATCGATAACGTGCAAGAAATCAGCATGCACTAACTTCTTCAAAATGCAATCTCCTTACATGCGTTTCTGTTTATTTAAATGAATAATAATATACTTTTCCGGTGAAAACTATGGTAGAATTTTTATTATGTTTCAAGTTCGCCCAACAAAAAAAAATTACAGGGAAAACATTATCATATATTACATACAATTAATTTGACATATACAAATGTATAAAGAGATGTGCTTACAACATGAATACAATGTTGTTTAGCTGAGAACAGAATTGGCTTCTGTTTTGAAACAGTTGAAGTTCATGGCAATACTTATTGAAGGTTTGGCATAATCTGTATAATGTTGAGTTTTTACAATAGTTTGTTTTAAAATTGTATAAATAAAATGCCCTTTATGGCCTTATATTAACTTTTGGTACTAAAAAAAATAATTTTACTTACTAGGTTAGCATTTTCCCCAAAATTGATTAGGTCGAACATATAAAATAAATCCTTTTTCGTTCTTCTTGTCTTTAAACTATTTTATCCATACATTTCCTATAAAACATTGTGACTTATATAATTTTCGAACACTGGATAAATGTTACTATGAGAGTCGAGCTTTTCTATATTCTATACATTTTCTATATATTGTACATGTTTGATTAAATAGGGATTCCAAACAATTGAGGCGTATTCTAACTTACATCTAATCAAAGAGTAGTATAGAGTTCTTAGTGCTGTTGTCAATGTGAAATATTTTGACACTCTTTGGAGAAAATCCAAAACCCGAACCGAGTATAATCCATTTATGGATTATAATCCAAGATTTATTTGCCTTATATTTCAAACAAATGGTGGTTACTCTAGTTTTACATTCTCTAATTTCTTCATTCCGTCGTGCTGTCCAAAGGAAAATAAGGAAATATTAGGGATACCATTATGATTTTTATTTCAGTTGTCAGGTTTCAGTTTGATGATGTAATGACTTTTCCATCCGCCTCGTGGTGCGAGATAAACTTGTAAAGTTTTAATGGTCATTGTCATAATTTTATGAGCACCAATAGATAAGTTTAGAATCATATGAAATGAGCATGAGCTGTTCAACGCAATATGGTGACGGATAGAAATCTGAAAATAATTTTTCCAAAACTTGCTCTGTTATCGTCTTGCTAAAACTTAGTTAAATAATATTTTAATAAATTTAAATCGCATCATTCTATAGTTAAACTTGAAATCTGGCATCACTTTGTAGAAGAACGTAACAAATTATTCTTTTCAGTATGGATGCTTATTTTAATTAGTTTGCCCACAGTCGTGTGGAACGTTCTCATTAAATTTAGAGCATTAGTTCCTTCTCTAGGGCCGTCTTTCCCCTATTTCTGTGAAATTTATGGATAGGAAAATTTATAGAGACCTCATTGAGTTTTGATATCTGTATTTTTTCGAGGAATTTGCCTCGGAAATGTTAAAGGAGCTGAGTTATGGGCGAAAATGAATTGGTGTTTTTCTTTCGTCGGGTTAGTAACGTCGAATGAATGGTGGCTCATGTCTCCTGGTACTCATTTTCAAGTCTTCAAGTAATACTCCTCGATAATCAACGGTTTGAAATATGTGTGTATTGCTCGTACCAGTTACCTACCGAAACCTTTTCAGTGGGAGCCGACGAGACCGCAACATTTATTTCGTGACTTTGTCGTATACGAGCATTCAATGCACTTTCGTAGATCAAATCTTATACACACGTCCAAGCTGTGACTTCACAATGTATAGGAATATATTATTTTCTGGAAAAAACGGAGTTCATCGTGTTTTTTTTTCTTTTTCAAGAATTCATTGTCGTATAATGGAGGGGAAAATACAATAGAGCCGAGTGGGCTGTATGTGTGGGTGAATTACGTGGAAAATTTGGTATTACTGTACCAAAACCTATTCAGTAGAATTTTAAGCAGTCCTACGCATATCCTCTTACCATACCCTTTTAGTGTTCTGTTTTCTACCTTTTGAATTCACAACTTATACCGCTGTAAGTACATTTTTATGTGACACCAAATTATGGTAATTTTCTAAACAAAACGCGAAGAAAGTTATTGAAAAAGCGTACGTGATTATGTTAATAATTTGACTTATAAATGTATTGATTGATGTGGTAATATTGTATATATTTTTGAAACCTCTTGCAAATTATTATTTTTCAACTTATATATTTTTTTGAATACTTGAAAATTCTTTTGTTAATCGAATGGACATAGGGTGATCGGGTTGGCGTGGTGGCTAGAGTACTCGCCTGTCACACGGGCAGCCAGGGTTCCAATCCCTGCAGAGGCGGATGTTTTTCAGAGGAACCCGATCCCTACTTGAGTGTCTTGTGGAGGACACTTCAAGTGGAGTACTCCGTCTGTCGGATGAGACGTTAAGCCGTGGTCCCCTTGGCGCCTTTCGTTAAGAGCAGGCTAATGCCGACGCCAGGTTTCTATCCACCCTTCCTCCCTTACCTATCCCCTATGGCGCAAATGACCTTAGCCGTCGGTCGCCTACCGAAATATCCAATCTATCGAATGGACACACACAAATTGTACACCTGTGAGATACTTCGACGTGTGTGAATTGTAAAGATGAGAAATGAGTGTCTGCCTCTTGAAATACGCTAAGATGGTGACTCCAAAAGCGGATTGTATCCATTAGGGTACCTAATTCCACGTTGCATATTTGGTACAATGATGTATTGGCTAAGTTGTGTCACAAATGGTGGAATAAAAATTTAATATTATTATATCCTCCAAATGATCGGTCGTCTCAGCCTGGTTCCATTCGTAGGTCATTCTATCTTTTGAGGAATTTTGGTTCCCTATAAGCGCAGTCTCCTACAGCGAAAATCATTATTCAAGAACGCTGAACACAGCGTTACTGCAGTTGCACCCACTTGCACCGCCTGGTACTACTTCGCGGAAGTTAATAAGAAAGAGCTCGTCATCACCACTGGCTTTGAGACGCCTCCTTCTCATTGCATGCTGTCCATCTTACATCGAGGGCACGTCTCTAGGTCTCATAGATCCATGCTTGGTAATCTTTATCGACGCCTATCGCCTTTCAATGACTTCTAATTAATGCACTACCTGAAATATTGCCATGGATAGTCTGGTTAAAAATAGGATTGAGATATCAGAAATTATTACGTTGGAACCAATGCATAGCCCATTCCATTGAGGTAGACGGGGAGGGAATTATGTCACCAAACTGTTGCCTGACCAGCATAATAACAACCACGTTGGTTGTCCCTGCTCTTTACTAACTTGCTTTACTACTATTCATAGCACGTCGGAATGGATGAATTAGCGGATGTAAGGCAAGAATATCAACCATCTGTTTGAAACTTAAGGCAAGCAACTCATAAAACATACATTGGTTACTTATTGCGTTGAATCCTTCTCGATTTTACCCTAGTTTTCACCGGAAATGCGGATTATTAGTAGTTCAAAGATATATTGTATTTTGTATTAATACATATAGCAATATCATCTGGGTCGCAAAATCTTACTTCTCTTCCTAGTTACGGAAAGTATAATAATTATACATGTATGCTATACAATGTTGGTATCCATTTTGAGACAATATGCTATCTACGTAGGACAGTCCTACCATTATCTTGTGAAAGTGGTACGGTGTTGATTATCATCTGTTTTTGAAATAAACGTAACCTTTTATAAATAGTGAAATATTTGGCCGTGAAGGGTAACTGTAAACAGTCAAGTTTGGTCCTATATTTGGAGTTAATGACTCCGGAACGTTAATATATACGGGGTAATACCGGAAAGTGGCGCCAAGGACTGAGTGAACATAATGTGGAAATGGAGGCAACACATCACCTGGGCAACGATTCCAAACATTTAAATCCATAATATATATTCATGGTTAAAACAGTCACTATTATTAAAAATATGCTCAAACATGTGAGCTGATTGCACACATTTTATTACAGGTTTTGCGGGGCACGTGGACGATAATCTGGCGCCAGACATCAGCGTCTCGAATTTCGAAACGAAGATTTAGTAAAAAAATTGCGGAAAAATAAAGTCAATATATAAGATTACAGATTTTTGTTTGTTTGATGTCCGCAGTTGGCTAGTATCCGGCACGTTTTCGCTTGTTCCATGCACGCAGTGGGACGGCCTCTGAACACATCGCCCGCTCGTCAAATCGAAAATAAAATTCAGGAATGGAAATTCATTTTATTTTTTACTCGGGATGGTTGTGTCAAATAAATGAATTTTAGATTAGCCTGTCTGTTCTTGGCAAGTTTGTTGACCTTTCAAGAATTTCGTCGAAAGTAGAAAATTTTTAACACCCTGCTTATTAGGCTCCGGTAGATTATCCTGGTAAATCACTAAAATATTCCGTTTTAACTTCAACTAATAACTAAGCTTTTTTTCTAATTTAAATTGGTTTAATATGAAAATTGGCTACAATATACCAATATAAAGAACTGATGTGGACTCAGTGTGTGGATTAAAATCATTTTATGATTACAAGAACACACAAAGAAGTGTTATCAATTCAAAAATATGATTTTTCTAAATAATTACTGTATTCAACTGCACTTTGACGAAATGTAATTATACTCTCTCTCCATTAAAAACTGTTACAGTAGTTGTTAGAATTTTTGGAGATAACCCGTATACTGCTACTTTTGAGATATTATCTTCGAAAAGGTACAAAAATGTAAAATTACTTTGGCCGTAATTGGAATACGCAGTATTTTTTTTAACAAATATTCACTGATTTGGTCATAAAAATAAAACATTCAGATCTCCATCTGGGACAAAAGCAGTTGATAATTCTATATGTGAAAGTCTAGAAAATTACGACAGTTTCATCCAGTCTGAACAACTAGATTGGCATACTTACGGATGCTGAATTCATTCTTGATTCTTTAGGTCATTAAGAAAACTGAAAACAATGGAGAACTTTAGGGTGGCTATAAAATGGACAATATTTTTCGTACTAAGGCGTGTGAAGACCATGTTCCATTACGCTCTTCAAATAATCGCGCATTCCGCAATCATAGAGACCATTATGTAGAAGGCATTCCATGCGAAAGTTAATTCGTCAGCTAAATCAGATCGTATCTTAAGAACACGACGAACAATCGAAAGAAGAAAGTAATTGAACCATTGCGTCTCCAGTTTTAAAAGCCCATATATCATCAGATTTTTGCTAGTACGGAAAATAAATCAGGTAAATAACGCATTGGTCCATTTTTTTTACATTTATTCCGTATCTAATTCCAGTCACTCACAATGTAAATTATGATCGTAAAAAACTGTTCTTTCTCCTTCTTGTTAATCACTTGCCGATCCCTCCAAAATGGAGATAAATATGTATACATTTTCAAGAACCTTGAACATCGCTAAAACGTATTCAAGAAAACAAGGTAGCAAACAATTAGGTAATAAATATTTCCTTTTGAATCTCTAACAAGACTTTTATGAACGAAACAATGGAAAGAACTTTAATCTTTATTTAACCATCTTAATACTCTCATTTCCGTTATTCTAATAAAATTGTCGATAAAATTGTTCCCTTAGAAATACTGATTAGGAGTCACGCTATTAAAGACAACATTTTAAAGTGAAATTAGAGTGTAGAAGTCAAAACCAAATTCAGACTGGCAACGAGTGCCACATGCGACCAATCTGGACACCCATTTCGTGACGAAAAAAATTCTCGTTATAACCAAATTTTAAACGTTTTTTAACTTGACTCGTTACCTGAATTTAGACATGATGTCACTACGATGTCAATCTACGGAAGACTGGTACGTTGGGCAGTAATTAAATGTAAAATTTATATCTCCCGACATGCGAAATGTAAGAAATATGTAAATAGTTAAATATTTAGAGGGGCCATAAGTTTCCCGGATGACATATTCGGAATAAGTCAATTTAAATAATTCATTCAATAAAATTTTTAATATTCTCTGATGATATTGCATTGCTACTTAAGGTCACGGCGTTGCTATATCGCTGGCCACCCGTGGTCAATGGTAATAACTAATGCGCACTTTATTTCAACAGGCATCCTAATATCGCATAGCTCATCTTCACGGTAGAGATCCATCGACCACAGGAAAAGTGCCAGTCACTGCACTCAGTGTAAGCTACTTCCATAGTAAAGTTGATTATAACTAAATATCTTAATTTAAAATAAAATGTTTTTATTGATTCACCTCTAATATGGTCGATTTGCGACCTAGTATAATTCTCTCCTAACCTCCTTTAATTATCAGCCTGAGCTGTTGGGGGTTTAAAGACTTTTAAGGAATTTCACCCGCGACTCTTTTCAGTCAAAACAATTACTTAATACCAACGTTTTTCATAAAGAGCCAAATATGCCAAATGATTTTGTTAGCTCCACTAGAGGGTTTTTCATATGTTTTTAAAAATCCTTCTTTCGCTGATGGAACGCGCTATCTATTGTTAACCAAAATTAAGTCACAAGAAATATTTTTCAATACCTGCTCCTTTCAATACCTACTACTTCAAATTAATACACGAATATATTTTTAATGAAAACTTTGTACAGTTATAGATGCAGACTGCTGCTTAGTTTCTATGGAACTACCACATTTTGACCTGAAATTTTGCAGTGGTTACATAATAACTCAAATAGTAAATAAACTTCACAACGTCAGATGTTTCTTTGTGAAAGAAGTTTATATTAACATCTATATTAAAGATTTAAGATAAATCCATATTACTTTACTTTGTTGCAAGTTGCGAAACGCGTTGTATACAAATATTTTTGGAAAAGTACCGAGCATCTTTCATTTGGATTCTAATCAAAAAGTGAAGCAAAAATATGCTGTCTTTTTATTTTTAATCAATTTACTAGGAGTTTTAAAATCTTATAAAATAGTATTTTAGGATAATGGCATTTATATTCGGTAGAAAAATACTATTTTTCTAAGAGTTTCATCCCGTTTGCTTATTAAAAAACACATAGTTTAGAGGTCCTTGTGCGAGAAAATTATCTTCAAAGAAATTATCCTCAACCAATTTACCATGAGTTTTAAGATCTTAAAAATAATTTTCCGAGATAATGGAATTCATTTAAATAGATGAATTCTTTTTTTCTCCTTTTTTTTATTCCATACTCTTTTTAAACAGCTTATACTTTTGAGTTTCTCATGCGAGAAAAATCTCCGAGATATAACATTTTGTTGTTCATATCAAACAGAGAACATATTTTTCTACAAGTACTCAGAATATAAATAAAATGTCAAATTTTTCCTTTATCAGTGGAACCACCTTAACAGATGAAAATGTGCAGTTGTAGTGATAAAAAGGGAAAGTTTGGTAGCATGGAAAGCAGAAACGGATACGGAAGAAGAAGGGAGTTTTATTGAACCAAAGAACTCAGAGGAGGAGGAAGGGTACGGTAGGGGTTTGGTAAGAGGAGCAGGGGTCTCTCTCTCTCTAAAGAGTAAGGTAACGGAAAGGAAATGGGGAAGAAAGGAGGGGCTTTGGCTGCGGAGGACGGTGGAGGCGGAATGGTCTGGGTAATGCTATGCGAGAGGAGAGGTTGGGGACCGTGGAGGGGCGGTAGTGGCATCCGGAGATGGCGCGAGGTCAAATTCCACCTTTCTTTCTCGTGATTTTCTCGTTCGGAAGACTTTTTTCCCTCCCCCCTTCCTGCGTCTGCCTTTCGCGGTCTCGGGTAATTGGTTCCTTCCCACGACCTTCCGAGCCGTCTCGAAGGCTGAGCGTATCCGCAATATATTGACGGCAAACCGTATGGTGTTTGTAAAATTTCGAAAGGGAAATAATTTTTCACGTTCGTTCCGTCTTTTTCCAATTTCCCGTTCGGAGAGAAAAATACGGGAAAATGGAATGTGGTTGCGGGAAATTGGTCGAAGGGAATTTATTATTCTCTCAGTTTTCTTTGTAATTGTGTGTATATTTTTATACAACAGGATAGCCGTTTTTATCTCTCAATATTCACAAATGAAAAAGTAACTTGGTTTTCTTCCACAGGTTTATTTTCTTGGTACAACATGTTTCGACACAGCGGTGTCATCCTCAGGTACCAATGGTATATATAATAGGTACCTGAGGACGGCACCGCTGTGTCGAAACATGTCGTACCAAGAAAAGAAATCTGTGGAAGAAAACCAAGTTACTTTTTCATTTATGAAATTCAACTTCTACATAGTTGAGCCTCAAAGTATGGAACCTCTCAAGATTCATTCAATTGGGTTATATTTTGATAGAGTTTTTTAAATAAATGAATATTCAATCATCTAAAATGAATACTTTACCGAGTTTGGGGCTAACTTGCGATATATCTTTAATTTATTTGTAACAAAATCCTGCTTTTTGGATAACTCGAGAGAAAACTTGGAGCTGCTTTGATTTAGTAAAAATTCTCGGAGAAAAATACGAGAAAATGGAATGTGGTTGCGGGAAACTGGCCGGAGGGAATTTCTTCGGTGCTTATTTTTTCTTTGTGGTTGTATGGATATTTTTATGTTCCTAGATGGCCTTCTTGACCTCTCAATATTCATTTACATGGATTGTATTTCGATAGAATTTATAAATTTCGTGAATATTTAATAATTTAAAATGAATATTTTACCGAGTTGGGTGATAACTCGTGGTATATTTTCTATTTATTAGTGAAATAAATTTTTTTTTGATTACTCGGGAGCAAGCAGGGAGCTGCTTTGAATAAGCAACATTTCTTCGTTATTTTCAACGTACGTACTTCATTTGAGTCACAATATTTGTTATTAATTCTTCAACCATCTCTTATGAAGTTATTTGTCAGTGCAAAAGATTTTCAAGTAGTTAGGTCAAAAATAATTCGATGTAATCTGTGAATTGTAATGAAATCACTGAGAAGTCGCTGAATCGCTGAGAAGAATCGCTGAGAAGTTTCAGAATTTTGTTGAGTAATATTTATTTTTTGCAATAAAAATTTGGAATTGATTAGTACCTTTGCACTAAGAACAAAATTAAACATAAATTTCAAGAAAATCAATTATATATTAGTGCACCTGGATTCGTAATCCGTTTCACCGAATTTTTTACGTCCTCCTTCTGGTGAATCATTTCTTTATTAGGAAATAATGAAAATCCACCTTGTGTATATGTTTCTTCAGCCGATTAATTTGCGACTTAGTTTACGGCATGAATTACCCAAAAAAAGTATTTACTATTATTATTGGAATAGCTTTGAATAGGCCTAATTCTTTTCACCAAGATAGTAAAATCTGGTTTTGTGTTGAAATTTGTCTCTGAGGGTCGTATTCCCTTACTCATCTATGGTGGCAATTTTGTTTTAAATTTTGTACTTGGTTTGATAAGGAACGTAAATCCTTTTATAGTTTTACCTTATATAAATACCATACTATTTTCTGTATAACTTCTAGAAATACTTTTAATTAGCCAACTCTTTTGACATTGGCTCTTGAGATGTGAACGTCTCCTCCTGAAAGTGGCTAGTAGTCTCTACAGTTGTGAAAAATATTTCTTTCTGTGTAGAAGTGTGGCTATTACCTGAAGAATTGCTGTTATTCCATTTTTATGGTTACATTTTTAAAACCCCATGAAGATGAATGTGGGTTTACGACTGTTTATTGTAACTGAAAGCACCTTCTTTATTGTTATTGATGTATCCTAATGATTATGCAACGTATAGTTATTTAGACGTGGGGTGTTGCCTACCTCAAGGGATGAAACGAGGCGGAAGCTCTATGAGCTCTCGTCCGTTAATGACGGGTAGGAACGCACGTGCCTTAACCAGTACATTACCCTGACCATAATAATCCTTTGTCATGAAATGTGATAGTCGTAGTGGGGCCAATTACTCTTTGTCACGGCAAGTATTTATTCGGTGGCTTGATTTGTAGTTCTATTCTGACTGATTACTATTTCGACACATAAAAACGGATTGCAATTTTTGCGTAGTGTCATTAATTGAATATAGAGTTAGCTTCTGGATGGATACTATGCGCATTCTGTCTTTTAATTGATAGCCTTATTTCTCATATATATATTTCACTCCGTTTCTCTAATCACCGCATCATCTTTTAGCTTCACCGTCGGATTTTCTTGCATGATTAGTTGGTAATGGATTTGAAGCACGTCAACTGGTGATATTTATAAATAACACCTGCTTCATACTGTTGAAATGGAAAGATCTATATTAGCTTAAATAACCGTTAATGTTAATGGGACATGAGGATAAAAGGGAATACGTTGGTTTGGAAAGACATCTCCCGTGCATAAAAATTTCGATGAGTAAATTATTATTTAATATATCAGAATTAATTGGAAATGATTCATGAAGACATTATTTAGCAATTATATTATAATGAGAAACTCTGAAAGTAACCCTCTGCTCTGAATCGTTTGAGAGAGAACTCTATAGTAAGACATTTTTGGTAACAGTTTGGTGGCAAATTTTATTGATCAAATAGACTGATAAAAAGATGAAAGTGAAACATTCCCCTTAGATAAGAATAATTGTGTTCGTCGTATATTTGATATATTTTTATGATGAGTTCATGAGAGTTTTCCAGTGTTGATCGTACTTATTTCGACGAACTTAAACACCCAAGACGATTATTGGTGATTCGAATTGTCTATGAGACAAAAATAGCATTTGGAGACAAAAATAAATATGAAGAATATCGAGGATAATTACATTCGTTCACATTAATATATCAAGCGATGTATGGATCGTAAACAATGTGTGCAATGGTGTGATTGCATGCCTTAAAATGGTGAAAACTCGAGAGAATTTGGATCAAATATCACGGCTGAATACTTTAAGGAACAGAGAAAAACAATTTTTTTCTTTTGGATGGCGTCCTCTGGCGAATGACCAAATGGTTTATCACTGCTGATGAATATGGTCCTGGGAATGGAGTCAAGTCTTATGTGGGCTTGAAATACTGTTCTGACCTCTTTGACCATTTAAGATCGGGAGGTCTCAACTAGTGAGATATGACCGCCTGGGAAATATATTTGGTGGATATGGGGGAAATGGGACCAATGTTCTGAAAAATTAAGTTATTTGTTGATAATGTAATATAAGTTCAATTCATCAGTTATTTTTCTTTTATTCTGTCGCGTTCCATGCTTTCTAATTGCGTGCAACCGATTAAAATCGATTCTTGAACATAATTATTGTTTAAAGTTTCACAATAATAGTAGTATTCAAATATTTGCGTCGGAATGTGGGTAAGGTATCATTTTGTATGATTAAAAGAGAAATCGACGGAAAGCGTTTAAGACCCACTGCTTTAAATGAAACAGTTTCACCAAGTCTGGCTAGAAACAATTTCTCATGACTCACAAAGAACATTTAGTTAAATTGCGTACTCCTCCTTGACCTTGTGCAAACAAGGCGTGGAATTCCTTTCCTGATTAACGATGCAAGTAGTCTCACCGGCAGCTAACCAGCATTGGATTCGTTCTTTGGAAGTAATCGGATGCCTGCGACTGGTATCTCGCATGTGACTTTTCCCTCCCGACCTTGCTTTAATTACCGACTCATCCGAAGGACTCGCAGATAAACGAGCATCTGATATCATCGGGTTAACCTCTCCCGAGGGAATAAAAGAGTTGAGAAGATTGGCGGGAGTTGGAGATGTACGCTCTATGCGAAGGAATGGTAGAGAGAGATAAGGTGAGAAACAAGAGGGTGGTGTCCTTGGGGTTGGGTAGGAAGGTTGAAGGACTGAAGGGGGAGGTGGGACGGAGGTCAAGGACAGAGACAACCCTCTTAAAAGGTCTCCTGGGAATCGCAAGGGTAGCAACCGTCGCGTCTGTGTCCAAAAGGAATTTTAAGTTTCCTCATCGCTGCCAAGCGTGTATGAATAACTAAAAAGCATTTCATTGACGCACACCTCACGGTACGTGACTTCTTATGCAAATGATGGCAGAGTTGACCGCGGGACGGACTGAGTGTGTTCCCGAGCGGACTCCAATAGCAGAGACCATTAAGGTAGAGAGAAGGATGGATGGATGCTGTAGATGAGGTTAGACTACGTCATCAAACTGAAGCCTGACAACCGTTATAACAACCAATATTGTTTGAGGCAGTCTGAGCGAGATGCTTCCCTAGCCATAATAGGGACCATATTCGAATTGTACGTTATAATTTTACCACCTGTAGGACACATGAATTAAATTTTACATTATTGATGGAGCAATGATATAGTTTTATATGACAGAAATTGTTAGTAATTAAATGAAAATATCTAAATTAGTCTTTAAATTGACTCTTTTTTTGCGCGGCACGTTTGAAACTCCTTCAAAACGGAAAGTTTTCTGTGGTGCTGAAGAATTTACAGCGGTGACAGTATGGTTAATTTATAAAGTTAGTGGAGAAAACATACAAAATACACACCGTTACTATGTTGAAGAGATTAGAAATTGTTGAAGAGATTGTTAGAAATACCTCATCTTTAATATAAGGTCTCTCTGGAGTGCATACACGTACCATTTTCCATGTAAAAGGGCTGATATTTTGTGACAAATATCTCGGAAAGTGGTGTGGTAAGGGGTTTAATTTTTGTTATCTTTGGAAGAGTGACATATTTACTTAAAAATGAGACCAATTTCGTTGATTCTTTTAGGTGAAATGATATTTCGCTCAAACTACCGTTACCTTGCTCTTTCCTTACTTTCCTATGGATAGCACGATGGATTGGGCGAATTAGCGGTTGTAAAGCGAGATAATCAACCATATGTTTGAAGTTTAAGGCAAATGACTCTTGAATTATGCGTACGCTTCTTATTGTTGTGGATTTCACTAGATTTTACCACAGTTTTCACCGGGCATGCATATTGTTAACTGAAAAAAATGAATAATTCATACTAAAGATGCTTGCTGATTTCTATTGAGTAATCGATGTAAAACATCGTAGAAATACACAGTTCCTTACGGATGTTAAGAGGTAATGGGCGAATTAACGCAATTAAAGCAAGAATATCCACCAACTGTTTGAAATTTGAGGAAAGTGATCCTTGAAATATGTAATGACTGCTTAGTGCTATGGATTTTACTCGACTTTACGATAGTTTTAATAGAGAATGCAGATGAAATTAAAGTAAGAAAGTACTATATGGAAGGAGACTGCATATTAGAGAGATAAAAAGCATACTGATATCTAGTTAGTTATCGTTGTACAATATCATCCGGGTTCGATTCCCGGTCAAGTGAAATGATTTTTTCATGGAGAATTTCAACCCTGGTGTATATGCACCCGTGCGAGTGACTTCGTACCACATCATTTCTCAATGCAATGATTGGAAAAAATTAATCATAAAATTAACAAATTATCTCGACATACTATTGTCATTGAAACGATAGTTTTTGTGATAGATTTTTGTGACGTATCAATATGTATAGCAACCGCATGTTTGCGATATTTCTTCGGACATCAAATTTAGTACAATGGAAGCACTGAATCATAGAATGCAATTTAATTTGAACTTGGCATGGAGATCCTGATTTATGATAAGATATTGCTAATTTCTAAATATGTCTGTTTTTGGACAAGAAGTGAAGTAATACTTAATTCAACTGACCAATTAGGGAATCGTAAACGTAGGTAACTCTTAAGAAAAATGGCAAAGGAGTAAAATTCTGCTTATAGGAATATGTCATCGTTACTTTTAAAAGTTCTATGCAGAATGTAGTTAGATCAATTACTGTAGAACTATAATAGTGATTACGGGGCTATGTAAAGTGATTCCAGCAATTCCTTCAGTGACAGTGAGACAATGGCTGAAGTTGTATGTTACTTGGAACAACGGATGTGGTGATTTGAGCGATGCATATAGTGATTAGGGACGTTTCTAATCAATAAATAAACTAGATTCGGCTGTTGATTATGCTACAAAGGACTACAGATCTAGTGGTAATAGTATTTCCTACACATCGTGTTAACGGTTATTACCGTCGTGATGACAAAATCTTGGAACAATTCAACTAATTTCTGAGGTATTTCTTTCTGAGGGTTCATTTAGGAGTTACGCAATCATAATCTCGTGGGCTCTTTGTGAACTAAATGAGGAATTTCTTTCGAATTTCGTTTGGGAATTCGTTGCGGTGAAAAGTATCCTCTTGAGAAGAATCTAGCGTTCTTGGGTCTCCTTCGGAGGAGACATTTTACGGTCATTTTACTGATTTCTGCTGTATTTTTTCCGAGGGTTCCCGTAGGAATTACGTTTTCATAGTCTAGTATACCCTTTGTGAACTTAGTGGAGAATTTCTTTTGCATTTTGTTTGGGAATCTTTCGCCGTGTAAAGTATCCTCTTGAGAAGAATTGAGCGTTCTTGGTTCTCCTTCTGGAGGTGTACTCGTGAATTTGCAGGGAAAGTACGCTCGCAGCGCTCTCCCTGGAGATTTATTCGTGTCCGATCGTATCTCTCTCGGCGGCCACGCCCCCTTTCGACCACGACGTCGTCATGCAGAGCCGGGCGAGGTCTCTAGTGAGAGAGATGGGCCAGATGGTAGGGGGATATATAATTGGTGGGAGTGGAACCGAGAAAGAGACAGAAATGGCTGGTTGGATGGTTATTAAGGGAGGCGACAGACAACCTGAGGTCATTTGCGCCACTATGAATAGATGGGTGGGTTAAATAGGGTTGGATAATTTCGAAGTTTCGTAGGGAGAGTGGTGAGAAACTAGTCGTCGGCATTGGTGTGATCTTACGGTGGCAGAAACGATAGCCGTGGGTCATTGAGTGCACATTTTAATATTTTTTTAAGTAATGGGCGCTTGCAAAAACATTTAGTTATGGAATCAATAGTAATGACATCCATGGCGTTATCCTTACTAACATATAAAAATGTAATGGTGCCTCTCTGTCTGTCCATCTGTGTGTCCATCACGCAAACACTACTGGACCGATTGAGCTGAATTTGGCATGCGGTTAGAAAATATATCTGGTTGTAACATACTATATTGCAAACCCCTTAGGTCCCCCGAAGACCACCCCCTGGTGGTCCTTGCTAAGCATTGGGATCGGTGCAATGATTTTATTTTTTTTTTGCTTTTTAAAAGTACTTTCACTCCAGATCAAGATGGAGGGCTGGGATTTTTTTAAAGGACGGCTAAATAAATGAAGTTTCTGAATATTTCAATTGATTTTCCTTTACGCTTCGTATTTGTCTGAAAATCATGTTTTTAGCTGAAAAAATCTCACATTTTTCTCTGAAGTCAACAATAGCATATTTACTTGACCACCTGAGATTTTATTTTCAAAGGGTATTCACCCTGACAGTATTCTTCAGGCTTTGTAGTTTTCTTATAAAATGAGTTCAACGTTTCTCACCCCCGTTGAATTTAAATTGGTTCCTTCCGCTAGTAGATCTCATAAAAATATTCGGTCTGCAGGAAATTATCTACAAGTTAAATAACTCATTTACCAATGGTCAGTATCTTCGACTGTTCGACCTAGTCTTCTGCCGCCGGATAAAATTTACGAAAGTTTTGCATATAAATAATTACTAATGCACATTATAATTAGCCATTAAGAGTAAATCGACTAGTCATTTGTCTCAAAACAACTCTTTTATCAAGTAATTAAGTCTTCAAGCGGTTCATTGCGCATCGGCCATCTTGGTTACTTATTGAACTCTTGGCATAAGTTATGAAACCAATAATTTTATCGATTGTTTCTGCGACACTTATTGAATGGTTGACATGGTTTATGGGTCCCATAACTTTATAGATTACATAAGTGTCGTTTCTACAACTGGCCGTTAGTCGAAAAGGAAACTGGCACCATATATCATTCATCTGCATCTGTTAATGCGGGAGAACCAACCATACAATCAGTGCTGTTGAAATTGTACGAGAACTTGATTTTCTTCATTAACACTGGAAGTGCCGGAGGGGTCATTTTTGCCCCATTTCAATGTTAACAATCCATTATTTCTGACTAAATCATCCCAACTCTTCCATAATTCTGGCCTTCTTTTAAGCAGGGGAATATAAATTGAAATTTAGAACTCCATATCAGTTCTCGATCCGCAGAACATACAGGCTGTCTCAATCGGAGTTTTTTACGAATTACCCATTGAGGTATATGGAGAGGGCACTTACTATGCTGTCCAATGCTAGGATCTGAAGCCAGTCTGCCATCTTTATTAACCCTCATTTTCCTATAGCGCCTTCGGGCTAACGCGCCAATAATGCAATTTAACTATGTTCCGATAACTTACTAGAAATCAACATGCATTCACTTCTTTTATATGCATTTCCTTCACGTGTTTCATTCATTTATTTAAATTAATAATCTGCATTTCCGATGAAAACTATTGTAAAATCGAATAAAATCCAAAGCACTAAAAAACCAATGTATTTTTGATGAGTTACTAACCTTAAATTTCAAACAGATGGTTGACATCCTTGCTTTAAATCTGTAAATTTGTCCGTTACGTCGTTCCATCCAAAGGAAGTAAGGAGAGAGTAGGGTTAAACAATACAGTTGTTTCTGTTGTCAGGCTTCAGTTTGATTTCGTAGTGTCCTCTTCATATACCTCAAAAGAATTGCCGAAATGGTTGTTATCGCCAGCGCTGCTGCTGTGACGTCACTGTCCTCTCCCCTCTCCTCTCCTCCGTATAGAAGTGTATTGAAATATGGATCATTATAATGTAATACTGTTTTCTTAACCAGTTCCATGATTTATCTTTCGTAAGACTTTTCTTGTTATAATTTCAGCATTATTATAATGATTATTACATGAACTCTCTTAAGAAGACTCGTTGAATAAAAATATAATCGTCACATGACATCTGTGAAGTCACAAGGAAGGCCAGGGTCGTTCGATTTGATATATTCGTAGCTCTATCGATATGGGTCTGTGCAACCATTTCCACCACACGGCCGCCATTAATGTGCTTTTTGAACATATATCATCATTGTACACCCAAGGAAATCTGCGAATATGCGGCACCAGTCATCATTTCGAACACAAATGCACTGACAAATCAACTATAACGTTGAACATCCTATGCTATGCTTATAGAGAATACGCTGAAAAAAACCACATAAATGGCAGATCTGTTTGCGTTGAGAAGACCTGTATCGAAGGAATAATGCAATCGATATTGAACGACCTTGACGAAAGGCTAGCTAATAGCGGCGCGGATCTGGTATTTGCATTTTTTACTTGTTTTAAGGCAACCTGTGTATTCTACGGACCTTACGAGTTGCTATGGTTTTTAATGTACAGTCGGATTCAAATGTATTGCAAAGAATTGCACTTACGCCTCTCAAGGAAATCGAGTTTCACTTACGGCGCTGTTATTATTCAGTTACGCTATCTATTCAGCTGTTTATCTGCACGTATTTAAATTGTAACAGTTGAGCATTTGCTTGTTTCGTGCTAACTTGTTATTACATAATATGATCAGCTGGAATAACAATGACATGCTGCGACGTATTGATTAATTGAAATACCAAACTATATAATTAAACACAGATAGTTCCTGGCATACAACATACCTACGGCAAATACTACGTAATGTATCATTTAGAGTAACAGTTGTGATTAATAAATAATAATTATTCATGCTCAAATCGTAAATCCAAACCAGAACGAAAGTGTAATAACAAATTATCACAATATAGGAAATTGGTCAACTATTACCATTTGAATACGTGCAAATAAACAGATGAATAGATAGCGTTGAGTAGCAAAGAATAACAGCGCCGTAAGTGAAACTCAATTTCCTTGAGAAGCGTAAGTGCTCGATTCTTAGTAATCTCGACCAACTAATAATGACTCGATTCTTTGTAATACATTTGAATTCGACCGTACATTACCTGTTGGTACCATAGGGGTCATTGTGACTCCAAGCTATCTCCCCTCTGTTGTATTCGAGGTTTGTCGATATTGAGAGGAGTTTTATTGTTTTTCATTGAACTAAAATAAACAATTTGGCAGCCGGACGTGAATTTCCTAAGGCAAATCACCGCATAAAGACGCGACAGACCCGGACTTCACATGAGGATATGGACACGGGACAGAAGTCCCGGGTTCCAAACCGCCATGCGCCACAGTATATGTTGATATGGCAAATTAGTGCTCGTTGATATAAACCATTATTCTTGAAACATAATGCCCAACGATAAATAAAAGGTATTTTTAAACAATTCGGATATTTTTTAGTGCAAAAACGTCATATTTCCTTTTGAAAAGAAATTATTCCCAAGGGGTCAAATTGACCCCCGTCGGTACTAATATCCATCTACTTCTGCATCTTCATAATACCCTGCGAGCCGCCTCATGGGCGTGTGGCAGGGGGTGTTAGGTCACCAGCCGTGTAAAGATGTAAGTTTTTGGGAGGTGAAATGGTGACATGTATTATAGTAGTTTATTTAGTGGAGCTGAGTTTTTATTGTGATCGTTTATTGTGCGCGGAAAGAACGAGTTTTTGTACCTATCTGTCAGGCAGTGTATATCATACATGCCGTCAAGTCCGGTACACTTGGGTTTTCGAGGTGGCATTCGAAATTTTTGGCAAAAATAATATTTTATCAAATCTTCGGATTGACTTCTTGTAATTCTTTATCAATCATAATTCTTTAATATAGGAATAATTTTGCGTTTATAAGAAAATGTGTTTTCTTAATGGAATTATAACAAAAGCTTACTCATGTGCCATTAAGCGACGTATTGCAACAGCACTGATTAGGTCCGCTGAAGATGGGAGAGATTTTACGACATTTTTAACGATAGCTTTTAGATTATAGATTCCTAAGGGGTCAAATTGACCCCTGTCGGTACTCACATGTATTCCGTCAAGTCCAGTACATCTTCTATTGAAGCATGTTGTGACTTTGATTTTTGAGATGGTATTCAAAATTTCGGCGGAAATGATATTTTCACGCGTTTCCAGAATCTTAGACTCGGATTGACTTCTTAATATTCGTTATCAACTATAATTATTATAATATAGGAATTACTTTGCGTTGATACGAAAACATTTGTATTCTAAATGGAATTATTACAAAAGCTTACTCATGTGTCACTAAGCAACGAAGTAAAATTGCCCTGAGAAAGTCCGCTGAAGCTGGGAGGAATTTTACGACCTTTATCAGTTCCCATCTCTTCCTGCATCGATTGTGCATGCGTGACGGGAACAGAACTTTTATATGTTCCGGAGGGAATCAGAGAATTTCGGGAGGCATCAAAGAAAGATGGAAAGTTAGGCTGATTGTGGGATCTGACTGAGATAGTGCTATCGTTGCGCCATATTTCACTCGCTAAATGATTATTGTGAAGGATATTGTTTACATTTCACCGAACAACGCTGACCGTTCACCAGAGTCCCAAAATGTCTGACGTGTATTTTTACTTGAGTTAAACCACACAATACTATTTTAATCAACAGAATATTTGGCCCCAGAGTTCACCTCCGAAGTTGACAAAGTTATAGTAAAACCTCTCTTTGAATCTTGTCGTCTCGCATTGCCAAACCGCACCCAAATTCTGGGTGAAATGTCTCTCTGCTTTGCAATATGAACCGTGACATTGTTAGCGATTCCTTTCTTGGCAGTCTCTAACAAAAGCATGGGCTCTATCCGGTGGAAGGATCCTTAGTAATTTTGCATTGGCCTACTTTTCTAAGGCTTGAGTCATGTAACTCCTTTCGAAGATGTAGATACTTCATTTTAATTAAGGATTTTTTTCTATTGGAATTTCTGCATATCATTTGTCCTCGAACGAGCAACATCTGCCATAAACTTAGCTTTTGGGACGATGATTATTTTTCCAGTAAATAAACGAATCTCCTATTTCATCCAGATTTCACAACAAGACAGACAACCATCGTAATAAATAATAAATGTAATCCTGAATCCGGAATAAATCCAGAATCGAAGAATCGTCACGGGATCTGAATCAGTTTATCCAAAAAACGGGAAAGCCACGCTAAGATTCAATGAAATCTCGATACTCCGTGAAAACATTCAAAGGTATTTGTCACAGTGATTTATGGCGAAATATTATTCCTTCCTCGTCCTTCTTTAGTTATTTTTAAACCGATATGTTTTGGTCACTGGAAAACGCAACCGGAGGAGGGATTTAAATTGATGTGAAAGAAAACTCAAGATAGCCGAAGAAGAATGGCCAAAGTTATTGTTTGAAGGTCTGCTTCGATTAGGGGGACGGCAGTGAGGGAGCAGTGTTCTTAATGGGCCCGGCCCACTTTCTCAGCGAGGCACCTCAAGGGCGTCGCTATAAACAACCCAGCCGCGAAAATATGAACGCCTGCCATTGCAAGAACAGTGGCCATCAGATGTGAGTGAAGTAGTGCTCACTGAATAGCAGCAATTTCTTTATTTAGCCTCATTATCTATTCGTTACATTGTTGAGAATGAATGAAGAAATACGCAAATATACCGATCGCGTCATCCTCATTCAGGTTAGGAAAAGTCAAAGAAATTTGCTATCAGCCGTGTTCCTATTCAACTATAGCTGGGGTTCAGTTATGTTTGGGGTGTGCTAACGAATTGCCTGGGAAATCGTTTGCTAACAAAGCTAGCGCTCATGCTTGGATGCGGTCATCGCCGAAATAAAAAACATAAACATAACGGTAAGCGTTCATAAGTGTAATCGATGAAGAAACGTGGGAAAACTGAAATTAACCACGGATAATGTCACAGAGAATTAAAGCCCTTATCAAATAAATGTAAGAAGGGCTTAACCGCATTTAAGGTAGTTTGAGCGAAATAGTTCCCTAGTCATAATGGTGACAACATTCGAATTACACGTTTTAATTTCAGGTAAGAAGCATTAATTAAATATTTCATAACTAATGGTGTAATAATGTACATTTATTTGACTGAATTTCTAAGTTATTTAATGAAATTTAAACATAAGTACTTACTGACTCATTTTTTTCAAGCAATTCGTTTAAAACTGATTCAAAACGGACCATTTTTTGCGATTCTGAAAAAAATACTATGGTGACTATATTATTTATTTTAAAAAGTAGTTGAGGAAACGTACAAAGTACAGACTTAATTTTTTGATGAGATCTAGGCGTCAGAAACACTCATTTGTTAAATTAGGTCTCTCTGGAGAACATACACGTATTATTTCCATTGTAAAAATGCTGATTATATATTCTCAAATATCTCGGCAAGTTAATCGGTGAGAGGCTGATATTTTGGTATATTTGGAAGGTTGAGATATTTTTCTTTAAAATGAGACCAAGTTAATTGATTTCTAGGTAAAATGATATTTTGCTCAAACTACCTGAAAACTATAGGATAACGCAAAGAAAGTAAAGAATTGCTTACAACTAATCAAACACGTTGTACATTTTTTGGAACTAGCCCGTTACCACGTGACTCTCGACTTGTTTACAGTGCGATTATTGTAACTTCAGCCTGCACATTATTTACTCCCAAAACATGAACAATAAATCCACTTTCAGTAGAAATAAGTACATTTTTAAATTAAATTGAATAATTATTGACGGATAAATTATTAATTTATGATTATTAATAATTAATTAATAATTATTGCCATGACGGATTAGTGTGACTAGTACCCTTGCCTCTTTTTTAGCTTAGCTTAGCTTTTACCAGTCGTTTAGTATACGTAAAGTTGGTCCAAAGGTTGAAAATGTGACGACACTTCCTGTACGCAGGTGCGACTAGTGCGCCACAGCGCGGAATGGGTTATGGCCATTATCTTTGTCCCGAGAAAACTGGCTTCATATTAATAATTTCCTCCATTATTCCCTACGCTTACCAGCCACTTTCGCTTCTGTTACGCTCATGCATTCCTCATGAAATATGCTTAATAAGAGAGTTAGGGGGCTATTACGAACCGCTCACCGCAATCGGTAGAGCAACGCAGACGGTGTCGCAGTGCTCTCACCGCCCGATGCGATTACGAACGGGCCTCCAGCGGTGTATCACGCCAAGGGATCGGTGTTTCACGACGGCCTTAATAAATCCGACTGCCTGTATTTTCAACATGGCCGAAGTTTGTTTACGTTCTGGAGCCCTAGCTGGCGGTTGTAAATCGTTATATCCGACGTCAAGGAGGTTGTAGCGTTCTTATAATATAACATTAATCATTAAAATATCTGAGTAAACTCACATAAAGTGAAATATAGTCGTTGGAAGTTAATGAAAATATCGTAAACAACAACCCCGGAATGGCGAGACGAATAGCCGGAGCAAAGGTACCTACAGAAATCACCCGAAGTTAGTATTATCAGCCGAGTTGTGTTCATATTTATGGTAAATATATTACCTGAAAGCGTTTTCGATGTGTGGTAATACCCTTTCTCTTCACTTACTCTGTTCCGGACAAGATTTACTGAGCCCACTTCGTCTCTTGGAATTTCCCGTTGATAATCATCTGCGTTACCACAGCTGTGAATGACTTCTTGGATATCAGCAATGCTTATGCCATCATATTGGAATATTAATGTAATAATCTACTGCCCCTGTGAGTGAATTTGTGTGTTAACTTATCCTTATTAATCCCTTATTATCCTTATTAAATTAATGGTGTTTTGGTCTTTGGAATTCACAGTCATGTGTTCTAATTTAAAGCATATATCTAGTAGAAAATGGGCTCTTTGGACATTTCCTCATGGCTTTATGGTGCTCGACAGTCTTTTTGTTTCGAAGTGAGTTTCTTTTTTAAGGTCCTCACTTTTTCGAGTGTGTTGTTTTGGTATGGCCAGCAGCTGTTATGCTTGATGTGCTGCGAGATGTATGATGTTTGAAGTTATTTTTTAATTTTTGTGGCCCTCTGATTGGTGTTTTTTGTAAATTTATCTGTGTTTTTAATGATGCTCGGTTCTTTGGCCTTTGGCCTGTGTAAGTGGGATGTGCTAGTGATTTTGTGATCCGTTGCTGTAGGCTAGTTTGTTTCATTGTGATCTTGTTCGTGGCTTTGGTGGGCAGTGCTTATTATCTGTGATCGTTATTCTGACAATAATACAGTATTTATTCAAGCCACTTCGAAAATCCAAAAAAATATAAACAGTTATGATTGATATCAGCAACGATTTCGCTATACAATTGAATATCAGTGAAACGAAGTACTGCCCCCTAACTGGTCCCTAAATAATACTTTGGTATGCCAAGTCGGGATTCTGGATGTGCTCACAATTTAACACCTGTCTCGGAGCTAAAGAGAGGTTTGTAAATTTCCTCATAATGTAACGGTGCTGGTCAGTCTTTTGGAATGAAGTATATTTCAGTTTTAAGGTCCTGCCTACTTCAATGAGTGTACCTGTGTTGCTGTGGTTAAAAGCTGTAATGTTTGACATGGTCCGAGGTATATGATACTTGAACTTGTTTCGATTTAAATTAATATTGGAATCAGAACTTCGTTTTTTGTACGCTTAATTATAATGATAAAGAAACCAGTTCTTGAGCTTCCTGTGTTTGTGAATGTGCTAATGATTTTCTGATCCTTTGCTGTGTGATAGTTTGTTTCTTATGTGATCTTGTTCATGACTTGAAACGGCATTGCTTATTTTCTGTGCTTGATATTCTGACTTTGAGGTAATATCTTTTTAGCCACATCTAAACGCACAGATATACCTGAACTGAAATTATTGAAATGGTTTTTAATTAGTGTAGTTACTTCAGTCCACAATGTCATTGACTTTTTTCATGTGAATTTATGATGGTGGAAAATTGTGACTAGCCTATACCGTCGAAAGCAGTTAACTAAACGTTGTCTTGTATCAATTGTTTTCCATCCATCATACCCTCCATCTGTTTCCTTATTATTTATCTTAAGAACTAATGGCTTTCTGTTAAAGGTTGCCCTCAAAGAACTGGCTAGTCCAGCAGAACAGTGCATTATGTACTTAATACCTGATTTTAGCGAGAAATATGTTAATAGCTTGATATATGACAGATGCACAGCCCATTGTTAATCGCGTTGCTAGCTATGTAGATGAGTACGGCTGTCTTGTTGCACTATTCCGCTGGTAGTTCACTAGCAGAGCATTCAAGAATGAGCTGTTTCGTGAATATTCCGGGGAAATGGTAGATCCATTCTTTGTACATTTCATTCCTGCGTGAATATTAGGTAGAAACCGACTGGGTAATAAAAGATGATCAGTAGGCAATGATAACTGGGAAAGGGATGATTCATCTTCCCGTTTCATACTCGAGACATCCCATCTGGGATCCGAACCTAACCCTAAAGCCCCGAATATAGCAAATATTGAAGCTCTATAATTAAATTTACAATCACTTGAGTCTACTTCTTAATCATTTTAATTATAATTCCTGGATTCACCATCCATCCCATTGAAATTGACGTTATTTACATGTATTCTCTAATATAGGCAAACTTCGTGTATCGCATTACGAAGTTTTAATAATATTTTGGAGTGAAGCATTTTTCCCAATTACGTTGTTTGATCTTCAATTTAAAATGAAAACGCAACCATACGTTATGTAATTCCCATTTAATATAAAACTAGATTGATATTGAATAATTTAGAAAACCCATTCCCGCAAAATTTTTAAGAAACGAGTATCTCCCAGAATTTGTCTGCTATGAGCGCTCGCCATTGGTTAATGTCATTTCCGCGAGTGAAGAGCGCGGTATTTTTCATACTTTCGTAACTTCCGCCGCACTGGTCCTCACCGACCCCCAAAACCTATCTCACCGACCTCCGTTGATGCACCGACCCCCCAGTTCATAATCACAGGGGACGTAGTTGCAACGTCGGCGGTACGAAAACAGCGACGGTCGCTGCGATACGGACCCCCTGTTCGTAATAGCCCCCTTAGAACACGTGCAGAGAAGATCTGCACGATACGTGAAAGGCCGATATGATAGTGTCGTTAGTGTTTCTAACCTCTTGCAACAGCTGGGATGGGAATCGCTTTCAGGCCATCTATTAAAAAATGGATTTTATCTTTTAAGTACATTCGAAACCATTATAACTTCTGGCGAAATTGTTAACATCTTGCGAAATCCAACACACTACGGTAGATCAGATCATGAGAATAAAATAAGGGAAACAGACTGTAGAAAAGACAGTATAAAAATGTCCTTTTTTCCGATATCGATTAGAGGCCACAATGGCTGCCAATGAGAGTTTAAGATGGTTTGTCGACAGGTATTGTGGCTGCTTCGTTGATATGCTCCCTAATGCTTGTTTCTTAATCTGTAACGCAGTACTATTATCGGTGGTACCAGGAAGAAAGGGTATAGATATCATTTTATTCATATTATGAGTACTTATAGATCTAAAATATTTTCTCATTTCATACCTCGCTACATTTTCCGTTAGTGATGATATCCCGACATGTCTGACGCATTTTCATGGGTAAGTCGAACATATCATTATTATTTTAATCAATGTATTATTTAAATCCAAAGTTTGTGCAATCCTAGTGATTGGAATGAAACAGAATATTGACTAACCATGGTTGGAAACGAAATCAGTCTCAAATATTCTTATCCGTTGCACCAGGAATGCTGGGAAAATTAAGATATGAACTCTTCATGAATATTGTCGTCTCATATTCTGAAAGGTTTGGGAATTTTCTCATTTTTTGCCTCCCTTCACTTGCCAATAGCGATGTACAACGTATTAGAACTCCCGGATTTGGAAAATATCCTGCGCTGTTTAGTGGTTGATGAATGTAGGTACAAGATTCTGCTTGACATTGGATGCTGATTCACACTTAGCTTATAAGTATCGTGGTCTTTTCCAGAACTTAATAGTTAAATATATTAAAAACGGGCATTTCCACCACAGGCATGGTATTCTTTTGTTGCATGAAGACATCATGGAGTGTGTGTTCGTTCTCATTCACGTGACTTATTCCTGGTGTCTTTTCGGTAAGAGAACTAGTGCCATTAAATGGGAGGCTGTATTAATAAGAACATACACACAAATGCTATGAATATAAAATAGATATGAATCACAAAATACTACCATTCCGTGCAATTTTCCCACAAATTGGACTTGGAATTTTGTTGTGCTCAACTGGAGAATTGGAGAAACACGAGAAAAAATGGTATTTTTCTATCTTATATAAATTCCATTTTCTTGAAAATCTATGTAGAAAAAGCGAAAACTCCCGGCTTATAGATTGCAAAGAAAATAGATCTATTTCATTTCAGAATAATTTTAGTTTTTAAGCTATTTATTGTGAAAATTTAAGTCAACATACGGGATTACCTAGGAAATGGGGCTTTAGGTGGCGTCAACGGCTTCCAAAAAGTGATAATGAAAGATTTATTCGTGGGAAAATTGGTATTTTTTTCTGCTTAAATTTTGGCTTTCCATAGCCAACGCATTCCATCTGTTTAAGCAGGATTTTTAACGCTCTTTGAAAAAGTTTGAATTTATGAATTGAATGAAAAAGTATTTCCTATGACCTTTGAGACCATTGACGAAGGGGGAACTACGTCATCAAGCTGAAGCCTGACAACCGAAATAACAACAGCATTTTTTAACCCTCCTCTTTCCGTGCTTTCCAATGGATAATCACGACGGAATGGACGAATCAGCGGATGTAAAGCAAGAATATCAACCATTTGTTTGATATTTAATTCAAATAACTCTTGAAACATACATCGGCTGCTTACTGCTATGGAATCTACTCATTTTTACTATAGTTTTTATCGGGAATGCGAGTGATTCCTTGTGGTTGAAAGAGGCAACGAAGCGTTAGTTGTGAAGCCTCCGTTAGCTTAAAGTATCAATTTGGAAAATATCTGACCTCTCTGGAAACAGTTAATTAATTTCAGCGCAAAATTATTGCATCAATGTCAGTTATCCTGTTAGCTCACCAGCGCCGTCGAAATAAACAAATAAAAGAATGTTCCTCCATGATTCCCCATGAGTCGATGGATTGCGAAGAACTCTCATCACGTAATATTCTGCTCAATGTGCTAAGGACCTGGGGTAATCAATTTATGGAAAATATTCCTCAAAGTTTGGGACATCCTATATTAATTTACTCAATATTGTAACGGAAATGAATGCGGGGTAGATTGACTTATTAAATACATTTAGTGCCTAAACTTTTAATTGTTATTGAAATTAAATCCATGCTAACAAGTTTTTCAACAATAGCCATTTTTCTCAGCCAGTAGCCACTGTATTTCATCTGATGTAAAGATTTAAGACAACATTTGTGATGCTGTATTAAAAATTTGGCAAGACTTAATGCGCCTTAAAGGTAAGAGTTTCCTTGCTTACAATTAGACAAATAATGCCTCTCGTCCCGAAAGCGTCGCCATGTCGATGTTTATTCCTTTGCAGCTAAAAACTGCAAAGAATTATCGTCAATTTAAAAAAGCTCCAGTATCGGTAATTCCGGCTGAACATTTTAAATGTATTTATTCTCCAAGTTTGATTTTTTTCAACGATCCGACTCTCACATTAAAATCTGTCTCACCAATGACTTAACTGACTATGATGAGATTTGATAATTTAATTTTTTAATTTTCCATGCACGCGTGACTTTTTCATGGATTCCCTGAGAGAAAACGTACTATTTGGTCGAAGATCGTCCTTTAAATGCTTTTATTAGTGATTTCAAGTGGTTCTCTGAATATGCTTTACTGCAGAAGCACCTAGTAGAAATGTGGACTCTGAATGTGAGATGCCAAAGAGATAAAATCAATTTGTTTTTTATCACTCGGCACTTATTTTACTTCTACTTCTGCGGGTTGATTATGTAACTGTCATGGGCGTCATAACCATTGTTCGTATGACGGGGGTGTCATAGCTATGACGGCTAGCGAAAAGAAACGATTATGTAAATGCCATAGCCATCATATCCCCGTCATAGCCGTCATATCGTACCACGCTTGAAAAGCCCCGTCTTAGGCGTCATAATGTCGTGGGATATGAGTATTTCCATCGATTACGAAGGATATCAAACCAAGTATCGGCAATATTTCATTGAAAAATAGTAAAATATCATCGTATTTACTCTTAAAAATGTGGAATTCAAAATTTTTACTTGGAATATAATTTTTTGGTATGCTACCATAAAAACAGCTATCTCTCTCTCTCTCTCTCTATCTTATTCTATGGTTTCTCTATCTTATCCCATGGATTGGAGAGGGGTGGAGTCTCTAACTTATCCCATATGTCGCAACTTAGTCAACTTAAAACAATGGTAATCAAATAACGTACTTAGTGTAAATTTCTCGGGCTCGCCACCGGGTAAGATTTTTATATAAAAATCTTACCCGGTGGCGAGCCCGAGAAATTTACACTAATTTAATTCGCCGGGAAAGTGTAAAATCATAAATAACGTACTTATTTACATTTTAGTTACGAGTGTTTTTATCATAAAATAATATTACGACATCCTTACTAATGAATGATTTAAGATTTTCCCGGTGTATTATATTTAAATATCTTTCTCGGGCTTCGCACCGGGTAATGTTTTCATAATCCGCCGACGTTTCGGAAAATGACTTGTTTTCCATTTTCGAGGCACGTGTTGTTTCCGCCGTGACCACCGTGTCACTATGTGACAAGATAATGACTTAACTTGAGTCGAAACCTAGGTCGGAATGATAAAAGCTATTGTGGAGTATTACGAAGTGAATTTATTTACAAACCATCGCATTAATGGTGTCACCAAGTGAAGTGTTATAGTGGTCAACTGTATTGTCACTGCATTTCATCTGATTTAAAGATTTAAGACAACATATTTACAGTGGTCATCTGTATTGTCTTAGTGTTTTAGTGGTCATCTGCATTGTCACTGTATTTCATCTGATTTAAAGACTTAAGACAACATTTGTGATGCTGTATTAAAAATTTGGCAATACTTCTAACGCCTTTTAGATAAGAGTTGCCTTGCTTAGAACAAAAAATGCCTCCCGAAAACGTCGCCATGTCGATATTTATTCCTTTGCAGCTAAAAACTGCAAAGAAATATCGTCAATTTAAAAAAGCTCCAGAACCGGTAATTCCGGCTGAAAATTTTAAATGTATTTATTTATTCTCCACGTTCGATGGTTTCGACTCGGAGTTAAGTCATTATTTATGTGACAAGATAATGACTTAACTTGAGTCGAAACCAAGGTCGTAACTGTAAAAACCATTGTGGAATATTACATAGTGAATTTATTTACAAACCATCGCAATGTTGTTTCACCAAGTGAAGCCTGAGAATTTATTATATATCCTTACTAATATATAAAAATGTAAATATATCTCTGTTGAATTCAGAAGTGGAACTCATCCCAACCGCCGCCCCCACTTCTCGCCTTACTCTCACAAACCTTTCCCCTTTTCCCTTGGAATATGTATGACGGAGAGACCTGTGTAATAGGGTGAGCCGAAAAAAGGTTTTTTTTTCCGGATCAAATTTGCCCTGTGCGGGAAAGTTGTGTACGGATATCAGGATCTCGCATGCAAATTTTTCTCAAAATCGGATAATATTAACCACTGCCGCCCGAGCTCTAAAGTTTAAAATTTTGTGAAAATTCAGGCCGAAAAAACAAACGGTTATGGAGAATAATTTGTTGCGTATACTAGAATATCAGTAATTCCTCATCATAATTGAGATTAGTTTTAAAAAGTTTAACTTTTCCGTCTGTTTTAAAGTATTATTTATAGCCAAATGACGGCTGAGATATGTATAAAGGAACTGCATTCGAAAAAAGTATCAATTTATCCCAAATACGGCTCCCATTAGTGATCTATTTGAAGTGATGCTCGGAGTCGGTAAAATTTTTAGCGTTGTGCGAATTGCCTATACTCTAAATTTATTGTTTATTCTTAGGCATCGTATAAGCCATAGATTTCGTCAAATAAACTTAAAATTTCAGTATTGTAATCTGGAGACATGTATCTATTGTTAATTTTTACTGATATTCTTGTATATGCAACAAATTGTTCTCCATAACCGTTTGTTTCCCATTTCCGCCTGAATTTTCACAAAATTTTAAACCTTAGAGCTCGGGTGGCAGTGGTTAATATTATCCGATTTCGAAAGAAATGTGCACGCGAGATCCTGATATTAGTACACAACTTTCCCGCACAGGGAAAATTTGATCCGGAAAAAAACCTTTTTTCGGCCCACCTTACTGTGTAATGCACCTGATTATGTCGACTATTCGACTAAACCGGTCGTACAATAAATACTCTAAGTATAACTAAAAAGTTTTGTTAATTCCTAAGCATGGAGAAGTTTTACAAAGTTAAGGCTTAAAATATTCAATTCCCAAGCAAGCTAAGCCTGGCGTATAGCCTCCGAGTCTCTAGTGGCTCCTTCCTTAATCCCTGTAAAAGCTGCGAAACACTATTTGATCGTTCGTAGCGGTTTTTAACGAAGCGTGCAGCTTTTCTTTGTATTTCATTAATTTTTTTGGTTAAATCTTCATCGTAAATGATAAGTACTGCAATAATGACGTAAGTGATAAGAATTTTACCCCATACATTATACCCAACAAGCTTTGAGGCAACTTATGGAACCAATAAAAGGTGCTTTCCGATCACGCATCTATGTTAAACTCTTTCCTTATATTCAGCCATTAGCGTGCGGTCCCAAAATTACCGCATTAATTTCAGAGTAACTGCAAGACTTATTAAACGAATGATTTCAAGAGATATAGATCCCTTAACTCTAATGGGTACGTGTATATCCTTCTCGCAATCTTCCAAAACAACCGCTGCTTTCATCGATTCCAAAGATCTGAGGAATCAATTATAGTCCGATTGTATATGTTTTCACTAGCATTTCGATAGATTTAGACACGATTGCATCAGGTGATGATGACGAGCTTCGTCGAAACCTAGGTCGTCTTGTTGTAATAAATCTATGTGGAAAAACTAAGTTATACTTATCATTTACAATGTTAAGCATATTCCACGAAGTCACGCCCGAGACAACGGAAGGCGTATTCGAGGAGTGGCCCTACCTGAGCGAAGTAGCATCTCTCTTTGACTTTTTCATTTGAGGACCTTGCAATTATGCGCTTAAGAAAACTAGTTTCTTTTATGCTGTGCCGCATGTTTTGTATGCCTGTTCCGCACGATATATCAGAAGTTAAGGGAAATCCAAGATTTTTAACGTTATCTGAAGACATGTTTACTACAACCACAGTATAGGTACGGCATTTGTGTGATGATGATGAATTAAAGGATATGACCCTAGGGTGGGGATGGCATGGGAATTAGGGAGGGGCACGCCGAAGAATATTCCCTCCCCGCCCCCTTGTAAGGGTCAGTAGCCGGCAAACGGTGGGTAGGGAGGAGGGGGGATCCGTTCGGCCTAACCCAATGACCCAATGCCGAAAAGGACGAGCGTGAGCCGGTCGCATTAGGAGTAATCGCGCGCGATCCCTGATACGCACACACGTAATTCGTAAGCCCTTAAACCCTTGCCGGGGCACCTCAATCCGCGCCGCCCGGGGCGTCAATGAAGGACCGGACGAAGGAGATGTGCCCTAAGTCGTCACGCGAGGAAGATCTTTCGAGTCCGCCCTCGCTTCCTGACTTATCTTCCTCGCCTTGCTTCGTTGGTGCGTCCGCGGAGGATTTTTGATTAATCTGCGGGACTTCTGGGGACTCGGTAATATTTTTTCTCGTGGTTGTCGGGGTTGCGTGTGAAATGAAATTAAATCAGTGTCACAAATCTGTTTTCGCAGTTATTTATCGTTGTATCTATACGCTCTCAGATGCATCGCATTTGATATTATATGCTAGAATGCTGGTTATAGTTTAGGTTAGGTTAGGTCTAGACACTTTTAGAAAAAACGTTTTCCATCCGATATGTAACATCTAATATGTTAACTTCCTTCACTATCTTTCTCGCAAATTTAACTTGGAATCATATGGTGTGCTGTGGGACAGTGGTACGAACATAAGTGAACCAATCTAAGTGCCATTTTCACGTAAAACTGTTTATCAGAACATATCATCATTGGTCGTTCAATCCTAAGATTGGTTGACTGCAGCCCTACACCCTTCCCTATCTAATACTAGTTCCCTTACGTCTTTCCTGCCATATACAGCCTTCTTTAATATGTAATCTGTGAAGAAGACAGTGCATAAGAACATAATTAATTCACAAATTAAACTCTATCTTGAGCCACTAGGTGGTATTCCATGGTTACTTAAGTTTAATTTGCGTTAATTCTTCGAAACCCGGGTCGTGTCTCTTTTTATATAACATGTGGTATTTAAAAAGTTTGTTAAAATAGAATTTGTCGAAATAAATCCATCAATTAAGCTGTTGAGGTTTATGACTTTAAAAAAGTCTTCATAAATCATGTATTCGCGGGATAATCCGCATATCTTGTACCTTAATTTCAATTGCTAACGTATGTTATCAAGTTTGAAAAAACAAGATTTGGTAAAATAAACCCGTATTATCAGCTGTTAAAGTTTATGGATTTAAAAAAGTGCTCATTTATAATATATTTGTGGAATAATCCGCTCATTTTGTAATTTAATTTGGGTTTTCAATTGCTAGCGCATGTCATCCGCGACAGCGGGATTTTAAAACCATTTCCTTACTTTGAAATTTAAAGTATGTTTTGACTCACACAGTTACGGTCGAAGCTCCGTAAACAATGTTTGTAAAATAGGGCATGAAAGATAATATCAAGCTACTCGTGCTGTAAAGAGTACGGTGGTTTTTTTGTATTTGACAGGGAGTGTTGGACTTTTAGTGTCTATCTTTGATCACCTTGACGTCAAGCGGAAAGAATTCTCATCATTTTCCTGCTACGACGCGGGGGATTGAAATGTGCCCAATATTCTTTGACTTCGTAGGGATTGCACTAAATCCGGACTTGATAATTCTCTCGAGTATTGTTCATTATTGTTCTCGAATTTTCATTTCAGCGGTCAAAATCAGGTACTGCATTCGTTCGTGATTTCCTTTGATTTCACTTCAATGGTGATATGCATCTCTTGACCTCCTTAGCCGTTATTTCTGATCGTTCAAATCCATTAAGAAGCTATTGGCGCCCTGATCGGCCAAGAAAATAGCATATTAGCGATGAAATTACCAGTAGCCGAGAAATTTATCTCGTTTTAAACGAGCAGTCCGGCCGAATTCATTCCTCTGCGTGACTAATTGACATAAAGCGAGCACCATTGTGAAATCCTCGATGGGGCTTGAGTGGCTCGAAAGTTGACCGAGAGAAAATGACAATGATGAATGCGGAGAAGTGGAATGTCGTTTTAATGAGGAATATTTTTTTTGTTCGCAATGCACCTCATCATGTACTCAAGAATTTTAATATTTTTCAACGCAGAAAAAGTAGTGATGACTTGCACGTTATTCTATCATTATTAAAGGTGTGATACCTATGTAAATTGAAATTAACGATGCAGTCGTCATTAAAAATGTTGCATTTTGTTTTTATTACTATAAAGTTTTAGGCAAAATTCGTTCGTGGTTTAGTTATTTTTGTTAAGCTGCTGTCAACAGGATCTCTTTGCTTAATTTCTTTACTGCTTTGAGTTGACATGTACTTAGTTCAATGGACCAGTTTGACTGATTTCAGTGGTACCTAGGTAAAATAATTATGTAGGATTTCCTTACCTCAATTTTGGTATTAATGCCTCAAGAAATATGTTTGTAAAATCTCCTTTATTTATTATTGTAAAAGTTCTGAAGGTGCCAAAAAAATTGGCGAAACTTCGATTTTGAAAAATATTTTCATTGACCACGATTCAAGAATCATGCTGTTAAATATTAATAAGGCCTACAGTTTAAAAGTTATTTTAGAGTTTCAAAAATTTTCTGAGGTCGTAATTTTGACTGGATATTTTATTCAAATTTCGTGAGCATACATAACTTTTACCAGAGCCCTCTGGAGGGATTTTCTCTGGTGTGAAAAACTAAGCACGCGATGAGAATAAGCACTCTACACTAGATTAAACGTCGGTACAAACAATCGATCACAAATTACATACATACCTTAAGTCGAGCCCACATCTCACGACTCATTGCTAAGACAATTCTTATGATCAATGGGGAAATGGATTTGCGGATGTAATTTCAATTTGCGGAAAACTAGCGAGGAAAGAAATGATCTCATTTTTTATGAATAAAAAGAACTTGTTTTTATATATGTAGCTGAATAATCAACAATATTACGCTCAGGTTATTTCACGAAGAATTTGGAGGTGAAAGTCTTTAGAAATTTCTTCCGCGAGATACTTCTGCAAGAGCTTGCGACGTACGTATCTTTCATGAAAATCTTTTCTCAATTTGATGTCAAGCCGGTTTTTTTGCTGTTTATAATGGCAGCAATGCGATTCTGTGAGCGAGTTGCCGGGCTTTTAAAAATGCTGATAAGTAGGTTGTAGGTCATATATACCAGCAGTATACGTCGAATGTCAGTTGCTGCTAGTAACTTGCGCAATTAACTTGCCGGTGTAAACCCACATTTAAGACTGCGCTCTAGCTTCGTCATTTGTTCTACTTTGCCACCATGTGATCATCACGTGATCAAAACATCGAGTATTTGTGCATGATGCAGAAATGAAAAATTTGCAATTATCCAGATATTAGTAGAGAAATGGCGGGTAAAAAAATGTGTAAGAGTGTAAAGGAGGGAAATGTGCGCGTAGTAAAGCAGAAAAGGTTAATTCTTTACAATTTGAGGGAAGCCTATGAAGCCTTTAAAGAGAGAAATCCTAATTTAAAGATTGGTTTCTCCAAATTTGCAGATTTGAAGCCTCCTGAGAGCGTGTTGGCTGGTGAACCTGGCTCTCACACCATATGTGTCTGCATGATCCACCAGAATTACAAGTTACAATACCTTGGGGCTGGATTAGGGCAAATAAAGTCGGATAACGGAGAAAAAATTTTCTAAACTTATCGGGATTGCCTGGAATTCTCACTCTGTCGTCCTCCGTTAGAAATGTGCGTCATGGGTGAGTACCCAGAAACACTGCCACGAGAAGAGGACGAAAACAGTGATGATGTCATCAGAAAATGTGGGAGTAGAGACTGAATGACAGAAATTATTTCAGAGTGCATCAAGGAAAAAAGTACGGATGAGGTTCGTTTCAAGCAATGGACTCAGGAAAATCATTTTACGTTAACCACACAGGTCAAGGACGTAAATATTTTTTGTGAGGCTTTCGCTGAGAATACCACCAAAGTAAGAAGGCATGACTACATCGCTTGCATGCAAACTATATTTAAAATGTCAAAGACAATCTGAAATGGCGTAAAGTTGTCGTTGTGGCCGATTTGTCTGAGAATTTTCCTTTTCTTCACCTAGATGCAGTACAAGGGGTCTATTGGTGTAACGATCAGACTAGAGTACATCCATTTGCGTGTTACAGCAGAAATACCTGCGATAAAGTCGCACCTTTCAGTTTGGCTATTATTTCAGACTGTATGGAACATAACGTGAGTGCATTCTATACATTTCAAGGGAAATTGATAACTTTCCTTCGAAGAAGGGTACATTATCTAAGTAGAATAATTTACTATTCCGACGGTGCTGTGGCTCAATATAAGAACTGCTACAGCATGATGAATCAGTTACATCACTAAGAAGATTTCGAAGGTGATTCTGAATGGCATTTCTATGCAACATTTCAAAGAAAGTGCCCGAGTGAAGGACTAGGAAGAACATAATAAAGGGTATGCGAGGAGAATGAGACAGGGGAAGAGAGGAAAGTAGCATTGGAGATCTAAGACGGGGCGAGGTTTGTCTATTGTTCTCCGAGCACGGCCGCTGGTGGGCCCAAGGTCGCCCCCGCTGTTAAGCATGTTGTCGCTAATCCTAGATTCTAAAGCGACGGTCACTTCAGTGGGAAGCAAATAGCGAATGACATGGGTAAAGGGAATCAAAGGGTTGGTATACAGTTAAAATTGGTGAAAAGAAGATGGAAAAGGAAGCGCGCTGATGAGATCTGGAGAACCGACTACTGAACGTTCGGCGCGAGAGCCGGACGCCGCCGCGGCGGGAGACTGGCGTTACGCTTTCACTAAAAAATTATTTTCTTTCTTAAATGAAATATTACCCCTACCAAATTTTTTTAACTTGTAGAGGAGAGTTGTATCTACAACATAAAAAAATGAGGAAAATCGAAGGCATAGCTACATCGTCAAAAATGGATTTGAACATTTGAATTTGTTATAAACTGTATTTAATTGTTTACATTTTATGTAATAATCCATTAATTATCTTTCTCAATTTAATACCTTTAAAATAAGTCATTGCATGCATTTTTATCTTCCTTATTTCCGGAGATATGCCGTCAAATGCGACGACGCTTTTGTAAAATTCTAGTTTTACAACATTACAATATCTCGTAAACCGTTGAATGGATTACAAAATGGCCTGGAGGTTTTCATTTTGTAATCAAATGAAGATGATTTGCCAAATTTGATCGAAATCGGTTACCTCAAGGGTCAATTTTGCCAATTTTCTGGTCGAATTGTGGTGGAATGACCCATATTCAATTCAAGAAAAGCAGTAATTTAGCAATAACATATAAATTAAGATTTCACGTGTCTTACTTTTAGCCGAATTATTTTATAAGAGAATTTGGTCCGTGCAAATAGTTTTTCGTAATTATGTATCTGTAGTTTATCCACAGCAGCAGCAGGAATTACCACCATGTAAATTTCTAGATCAATTAGCGAAATTAAGCCTGAGAACGATATTTTGTGGTCCATATAAAACAAGGGGCACGTTTTTCTATAGCTAGCTGGCATGTGAACACATCGATATAACAGGCATTTAACGGAGTAACCGACTTCAATTGCTAAGGAAAATTAATACGAATTGAATTGAAACTCCGACCTCTTTCACCCGAATATTTTTAATGGCCGCTTATATGAGACATTTCGAATTCGATTCAGTTTGAGAAATTTCGAAAAATCAATTCTAAATTATTGAATTAACTGGTTCAATGTGTATTAAATAAAATAGTATTTTATATTTCACATATTGGCGGCATTTAATATAAATTAATAACAAATGGCTAAAAAAATTAATCGTGACATTTTGAATTTTAATAAAAACATTTCACCTGCAGAGCGCGTCGAAATTCATCTTATATATAGGCGCCTTTTCGTTCAATAACTGAACCATCTGATACAATAAGACCTTGGAAGTTTGCGGTACAAGTTACCTACAGGGAATAAATTTTAGTTTCTGCCATCCTCGACGCGGAAATTTTATTTTAATTAATAAGAAGAGACGAACAAGGAAAGTTTTATTTTATTGATTAGTCCAATGATGTGATTTTTTCGTCACACAAGTCCTAATTTCATGGGAGCGATTCGAATCAAACCAGGTGAAGGACGAAGGCGATAGATTGCACCGATATTTTGACGACGATTAACTGCGAGCCCAAATTAATACGCTAATCAGTTCATCGATATCAAGTCCAGTAATTTTCCTCGTTTCTCACTGTTCTCAATAGATTGTGTCTCCAAAAAGTACAATCAAATTACTCAAAACCACCCCATGGAGACGAAAAAATGCAACGCACAAGATGCGGACCCAACGCTTCGCTACTAATAGGTAGTTGTACAAACATTTTTGCGATGAAAGCGACAGTGAAGTGCTTAACATGTATTAGTAACTAATTTATATGCTCGGTAATTTAATTTTTAATACTTAAAGTGATTCTATCACATAACTGAATCATTTACTGTTTAATCAACGAAGCCAATAAGAATAAACACACTCGTCATTTGTCAATTAATCGCTCTCTGAACTACTAATTACGCCCTATTGTGGTTCAAAGCACGATTGCCATCTTGTTCAAAAACGGGAGTGATAAGTATTTAACACCATACATTATACCCAGCAAGCTCTAGAGTATAAAATGAATGATATTCGGCGTAACTTGGTAAAATCGACTCACGATGATAAAAATTAATTAAAGTATCTTTGTAAAGATTGAAAATATTTGTGGATTTTGTGGAGTTAACATGGGTACTTTCATTAATTTTCATCACTTTAGAGTAAATTTTGAGGAAATATTACGCGGGAGTTTTGTAGGATATTTTGTAGTAGTAAATTTTGTAAGATATTTTGTAGTAGTAAATTTTGTAGGGTATTTTGTAGTAGTAAATTTTGAGGAAATATTACGCAAACATTTTAACCATATGAATTCAGGACGTAAATACGGATGCATCTCTTCCATAGATATTCGTATCTCAAGTAATCAACTAACCTAAAGGACTATCAATTCAAGGAATCTTGAACAATAATCATCCGAGCTTACAAAACTTAGAATTGACATCCAATAGCTAAAGCTTATCATCAGATATAGAAGTATTTTTAAGCAGTATAAACGAAAGGGTACAATTTAATACTAGAGTTGACTCATTCAGTACATGAGGAACATCATAAAAAAGTGGAATACAGTAGTTATACAAGTATTATTTTAGAAATACACGCGAAATGGCACAATTTAACGCCTCTGTGGACTCATTCGGTGTATGGGGAACCTGTTTAAAAGGTTTAAAAAATACAGCCCGTAAGATTAGGGAAGTTAGGTTGCACGGATAAATTAAACTCTTAAGCAGTTGGGGCACCTAAAGAAACCCAAGTCAGCAACAAAAACGACCCTAGGGTCCCGTTGCGTTTTGCGACTTCAGCTTACGCCGAAATGTTGGCATAAAACAAGGTAAAGCGTTCCCCCAGAATCAGCGTTTGCAATCTGAGGCGGCCGCTTTATCTGATGGCACGGTTTTCCCATTCATACAGACGAAATTGAGTCTAGAGCCTTGACATGGATTATTACCTCAACAACTAATTGATCAATTCTATTCATTAATTAGGACATCTCCCCCGATTGGTGGCGGTGATACACCAATTCGAAGAAATTATCTGCCATCTTTTGCAATCGCAGATAATTTCTTTTCTTCTATTCTATAGAAATAAGAGAGATCATATCTTTTGCAATCGCAGATAATTTCGATGCATTTTATCTTATAAAATTTTAGACTTTATAATCATTAATTTGACTGTCGGACGTAATCCGCAACAGCTTTCCTCCCCATCTGTCAAACAGACAAAAATGGAAAAACTATCAAATTTTATATCGAATAAAGGGAATAAAATGGAATCAAACGGCAAGTAGACTTCTCCGATTGCAAAGAATTGAAATTATCATTAGGGAGACCTGTATCAAAGTTGAATTAATTGCTCCCATATCGCAAAATAGTATAAGGTTCATTAGCCAAAACATCTCTTTTTGAGAGACAAATGGACTTTTTTCTAGAATTTTTCCATGTCGTCATAAATTCACGTTTTAGACATTCCATTAACAAGTCGACGTTCGAATGTAGCTCAAAAAATGAGGTTAAACTTCGTCCACCGAAATATAAAAATTCATGTAAGTGAATTTTATCTGTTTCTCCTATACTTTATCCCTCTCGTGATGAAGTTTTTGTAGGTAGGCAGATACGATCCTTGATTTACCAGTTTAATCGCACATTTGAATCTTGTCAAGCAGAGTTCTGGATACCTAGTTTCTAAGTTTGCGAATAACATGCCAAGAGAGTCGGAGGCTGCACGATAGGCTTAGCTAGCTTGAGAAATTCAGAACTGGTGTGTTTCAGAGCAACACAGAGAATATTATTATGACGCCTCATCACATCTCTAGGACTAACGGAAGCGATAAAATAAGAGAGATACATTGCTGAAAAGATAGGTACAAAGACTTGTTTTTTCCGCGCACAATAAGCGACCACAATGAAAACTGAGCTCCACTAAATACACTCCCATAATACACGTCACCATTTCACCTCCCAAAACCTTAGCCCTTACATCTTTACATGGCTGGTGTCCTAACACACACCCATGCAGTGGCTGCAAGGTATAATGTAGAAATTACTGCCGTAGAACATCTTTTCACTAAGTACGTTGCTCTAGGTGCTTGGTCGGTATTGTAATATTTTTATAAATAAGTTTTACCTGAAGAAAAATAATTTAATCCATCTCCCAGTCTTTGAGATAATTAGTAAACAAAATAAACTAAAAAAAGCTACTTAGCACAAGGAAAAATGAGGAAATAGGTTCATAAAAGACGTAGGATCAGTTTAAAATTGAAAGGATACTTCACAGAGAAATCAATACCTCATCATGTAGTTATTATGCCACGAAATTGTCAAGCCTAGTATTTAAATCTCAAAAATGATGTCATTCTGCGTAAACATTTAACTCGAAAGAACACGCAACGAGTAACTCATTTTAGGTAATTTACATTTCGAAAGTTTTAAAACGCTTTAATTTTAATCCGAAGTTGAAACCGCACACCCGCGCAGTATTGGCAGAAAAATACAACGGCTCTATACAACAAAGCGAAGGTAAACATGATTCAGTTACATTTAATAAATCATTAGCAATTCCATATTTTTCACACAGAACCAATCAATCACTAATACGATCGAAATTTAAGATTCATCAATCTCAATATAATCCGTTAGCATCGCTGCGGTGTGTAATCAAACACCTAAAACTATTTTAGGATATTGATTCTAAAAATACGGTGGAATTAAGAAAAAGGACGGATACGATTTTTTTTACACAAAAGGTCGCCAAAATTGATCACAAGGCGATGTCACGCCGTTGAAACAAATCAATCCGGAGCAAAAGTCCAAGGTCTCCAATTTACTACGATCGCCTCACTAGGAGACGGCCGTTAACCTGTTGCAACCGTGATTTCGAATATTGGTCAAGGGCCAATACAAAGCGATAAAGACCCCCCCTCCAATGGGACGCTAAAAACAATATCAAATGCAGCTTGGGGAAACCTTGCCTTTTCGTTCCAGTTCTTGACAATCGATTCACCAGGGAATTCCAGAATGCCCGATAACGTTGCTCATTTCGCAGAGGAAAGAAAACAACTTCACATCACATCACGCTCACTGAAATCATTAAATAAAACTCGAAAATGTTGGAAGATGAAATTTGCCAATATTATGGTTTACGTTATTTGTATGGCTATAATGGTTAGGCATGTTAGTTACCTTGTTTTAGTTACATAAATAACCTCTATTAAATTGTCACTTCCTCAGAATAAAAGTGTATTTCCACAGTGGAAGGTTTCATCAGGAAAAAGGGAAATACGTACTGCCATATTATAGTCCTCAATGTTAACCATAGCCCACTGAGATCAATTAAATGTCAAAGGAAAAGGCTGTTCTTGTATTAAAGCAGAAACGAGTACGTTCGGACATAATTATGCCACAAAATTATCAAGCGCAGTATTTAAATCTCAACAATGGCGTCGCTAGACGAAACCGTCGATACACGTACCGCACGAACAGAAATGAACTTGACGTGATGTTCGATTGGTATTGAGATTAAAAAGAGTTTTACCAGTATATGTGAAACATGATGGTAACTCCAGTTTTCTTTTAAATGAGAATAAAAAAATCAAATGACACTCGCTGGCACATAAAACGCTAATTCTTAGTGATTTCCTCATATGGCTAAAATTTCTGAGGTAATGTAAAGAAAATTAATTTCTATAAAATCCGAAGAAGATTCCTTCGATACTGAGGAGAATTTATGAATCCTACTAATATTATAAATGTGAAAGTTTGTATGTTTGTATGTTTGAATGTTTGAACAAACAAAAGGGTGGAATTCTGTATTACTTTTAATTCATAAAGTCAAGGTGGAGCCTCGTCAATTTCAATGGTGTAATCAGTGTGTGTGTCATTCTTTAGATATTCAATCTCGAGGATATGGTACCGTCCTGAATGGCTATTTTCTGTAGATAACCGCATTATTTCCGAGTCAAATGAGCAAATGCGGAATTTTGTTGAAATTCCCTTCTACACAACATCGCTTGAGACCCAATCTTGAGGTCTCATCGACAAGTGAGTCGAAACGGGACGGAAGGTAGTGGGGAGCCTTTCCATCTCGACACGATGGCGTTCCCAGTAATAACAATGAGTTTCAGTCTGCAGCCCACCCTCACTAAATCTTCATCTGTCATTCTTTCCACGTACAGTAAGGGAACATGTTTGTTGCGATTGATCAGTTCTGTTGAAATCTGACCCTCACTAGGTAAATTAGGTTTTTTACTTGTGCTAAGTATCTTATTATCATTATTAACGACTCATATCGCATGAAATTTTCGGTATAATTTTGCTTTCTGCATGATCAATCGTGTTAATGGCGCTAAACAGTATTTGTATCTAAACGAGTGTTATGAGTGGTAGAATGTTAGTCTATGTAGCACTGTCCTTTAGTTTCTGGCCTGAACGCGCATTGTTATCCTGACTGCTTTTGACTGCTACTCCTTTCCTGCGCATAGTAGCCGTAGGAAAGTGCACGGTTCTGATTTGATGTTTCAGGTAGTGAACGAAATTAAACCCATTGATTGGATGAATTTCGACGCGCTACGTCGGTGAAAATTTTGTATTAAAATTTAAAATGTCTCAAATGAATTATTTAAGCCATTTTCAATAAATTAAAAAAAGAGCGCCATCATTATAGGGATTTTTAAGTACTATTTTATATTGCGGTTCATTAATGCAATCAATTAAATAATTTTTATTTCGAAATTTCTCATGTAAGCGGCCATTTGATTCTGGTGCTGATTTGAACTGGGATGAGTGCTGCATCCCTGATGTGGAATCATCCCGTGCCACACTCGCGAGTGGTGGCTTGCACGGTATTTCGTAGATGTAGATGTGAACAATCTTCCTGCTGGATTGGATTGGATATTTGGGGAGGCCACCGACAGCAAAGGTCATTTGCAACCTTAGGGGACAGGTAAGAGAAACCCGGCGTCGGCATTAGCCTTCTCTTAACGAAAGGCGCCAAGGGGACCACGGTTTGATGTCTCATCCGACAGACGGAGTAATGTACTTGAAGTCCCTACTTGAATGCCTCCATAAGGCTTTGGAGTAGGGATCGGGTTTTCTTTTGAAAAAACATCATCCTCTGCCGGGATTTGAACCTTTGCCGTTCGTATGGTTATCCAGTACTCTACTATCCGTTGTAAAATTCCGTCACCCCAGTTTGAAGACTAATATCTCAAAGACCGCTCAATCGATTTTAAAATAAAGTACATCAAATGAAAGCTTGTTTATTTCTACGTTTAGTAATGGTATACAAAACTTTTTACCGTTTGTATTGATTTCAGTGTTTCGAAAATACTTTTGTATGGCCGATATTCCAAGTAGTTATATAATAATATCTACAAAAACCTTAAATTTGACACATTTTCTTCACGCTGTACATTTAAAACTCCTTACAAAAGTAGGTTATTTTGTTTCTCATTTGTTTCGGGGGGAAATGATATTTCGCTCAAACTATCTTAAATGAATATTCAAAGAAGAAAGGCTGACTTTCCGAGCTCTAGTCCGAAATTTTAGCGCATTTTTCCGGGTATCGGACGGATGCATCGCATTTACGGCTTTGTAATAACAACGCGGGTCAAGATATCGCAACTTCCTTTTCAAATATTGTAGCAAAGATCTTTTTTAACAATCATACGAAGTTTCAGATTATTTAGTGCATTAGTATTTTAGTGCATTAGCATTTAGTATTTTAGTGCATTTATTATATTAGCATTTATTGATGAAATTGCAAGACTGCGTTGTTTTCCATTTGGACGGAACCGCCGTTTGAACCTTCTTCAAGCTATTGAGTTCATCATCATGAATCCACTTATAAAATCTCCAAGGAATTCGTTGATTTATCAATATCGATTAACATTTATTTTAGTAGGCACCTCACCAACCCGATCTTCAACATTCTTGCTTCGTTCTGACCGGACTTTGAAAGTTCCGTAGCCCGTGTCCCATAAATCGTCCCCTGCGCAGCGCCGGGAACTTAAGCGAGAGCTATACGCACCGGTATTCCCCCACACGGAGTGAAAGCTCGTTCCCCTCCTGCCGCCACCAGTCGCCGCTCCACCTCTCCACACAACACCCACACCCCTGAGCCACATCGCGTGATCGTCCCCAGACTTTATTTAGTCCCAGCGACCTTCACCCATTTCCTCCTCCTGCCTTTCCCTTCAACTCACCCTTCCAACAACAATCCCTCGTTTATCTGGCTCCCATTCCCCCCCTCATCCCCCAATCGCCCAACTCCTAGGCCGCGTGTTGTACAAGGATTGCGGGGAGGGGGAGGCAGAGAGAAGGAACGGTTAGTTGAAGATAGGACCCTTGAGAGTGGATCGCATGTCCTCACAGTTCTCTCGCGGCAGTGTAGACTTTCGACACGGCATGGCATCTCGGGTAGACGTTGTCCTCTAACTAAAGAGTTTGCGCTAGTTTGGCCGCAAGGCCGCGGTGAACCTCGCAATGGATTCGCACTCTGGAACACGTAGGGGAACAGCTGATTGGGTGTGATGAGCTCAACGAGGCTGGGAATCGCTCAGATTGGCATTTGAAGGGCCCGCGCCAAATTGATTAGTTCTTTATCCGAAAAGAAACTACTCTAAGCACTTTGTCTTGGTTGACAGTTGTTGTGCTTCATGATTTCACAGGAATGAAGCTCACTTAGCGTAGTTTCAGTGAGATAATTCCCTATTCATAATGGAAACCACATTCGAATAAAACAATTTAATTTCAGCAGTTGTGGGAAGAATGAATTAAATATTGCATTATTTGTGGTGCGAAAATACTTTTGTGTGGCCGATATTCCAAGAAGTTATATAATAATATCTACATAAACCTTAAATTTGACACATTTTCTTCACGCTGTACATTTAAACTCCTTACAAAAGTAGGTTATTTTGTTTCTCATTTATTTCTTGGTGAAATGATATTTCGCTCAAACTATCTTAAATGAATATTCAAAGAAGAAAGGCTGACTTTACGAGCTCTAGTCCGAAATAAAGCTTCAATTAATGCCATGAGTTATTTATTTGTCTTATGATGTTTCTCAGTGGGTTTGAAAAATCGTTCCAATGGAAAATGCTAATTAAGTGTCGTATTGATGACCTTTTATGGGTTTAAAATCGTTTTAAGAATTATAAAATTGTATTTGCGTCTTGATTATAATAATGTTTTAAATTTACCTCCAAAATGACGTTTTAAAATGTATACTGGTGAAAATCGTATATTTGTTTGAAATTTAGTTCCTTTTATGTGGGGGAAAAGATTATGCAAAGATAGGTAACGCCGAATATAATTTTTCTCTCCTATTTTTCTTTTACATTGAAGACTATATGGCAGTTTTGTTTATCGTAGAAACTTAACCTTGACCTACATAGCTTCGTATCTAATGGTAGTTTTAGTAGAAAACTCCTGAATGGGAAAACTGTTTCAAATTCCACGAGTCTCTGTTTGTGCGGGGAAAATAATTCAAATTTGGAAAAGGAAAGCCATCGGATGTCTGCTAGGGAAGAGCGTTTTGATATCGTTGGGAAAAGAACTATTGTTAAAGTGTACGTAATTGGTAGTTTTAGAACGAAGTTATTCCACGAAGTAAGACGCAGTCCGAAAGCAGTTAATATCATTACTACATCTTATAACATTTCTGAAGGGAATAAACCGTATGAATTTAACAAAGGAAAGAGGCCTAAAACGTCCAACTGAAACAGATTTCTGGCAGTCGCGAGAAAAATGTTGATCTCTTTTTTAACCGACTGAATGTTTTATCCTTGAAAGGAATCGTGTGTATGAATCCAAATAAAGAGCAGCAAAAAGAATGAGGAAATGATAAACGGCCAGGATGGCTGGACTCGTTTGGTCATTCATCATAGTAGCCTATCAGCTGAAACAATGACGGTGCACTCTGATGCAGGAGTCCAAAAAGATAGCCCGCATTGAAAAAGTATTCAAAGAGGATGTAATTGCTTTCGAGCGGGCAGAGTGATCAATGACAATGCGAAATACGTTACGCTAGGCGGCAAGCGCAAACATCTAGCCGCCCACTAAATAATGGAAGAAATCAGCGAGCGGGTTGCACCAACAACACATTGAAATTAAGCATCAAAGCAACTTTATTTTCTAATACTCAACTGCTGATTAGATTGACATCTGCTCTTGTAACTTTGCTAATTTCAAAGCCCTGAACAAGCCCAAATATTTTGCGAAACAATGCCACTGGAAATGGCATTGTTTTGTAACATTTTAACTTAGTTTCCTTTCTTGTTTACACTTAAGAGTTCTGTGAGTGGTTGCGAAAACCCTTCAGGAGTAAAACTGACCCTTAGTGGTGCCCCAGGAGGTCAATAGTAATCGGCTATTCTTTTCTGGAAATAATCTACAAAACAAACAATGTAAGGGGTAACGGACCACTGCTCGAAAAACTTCATTAGTAAGTGACTATATTGTTTATTTCTCAAGTAAGTACAGCAAAAAAGCCGCACATTTCAGCATAGTTATGAAAGTATTTATTGAATATCCTGTTTTCCGCCAGTTTGAATCGACTATTGCGCATTCAAACCATGCATTTTTGTCAGTATTCTACATAAACATCTACTTACTACCCTGCGAACCGCCGCAAGGGCGTGTGGCGGGGGTATTAAGACACCAGCAGTGTAAGGATTAGAGATAAGGTTTAGGGAGGTGAAATGGTGACGTGTATTTAGTGGAGCTCAGTTTTTATTGTGGTTGCTAATTGTGCGCGGTAAGAATGAATTTTAGTACCTATCTGTTCGGCAATGTAACTCTTATTTTATCGCATCTGTCATACATAGAGATGTAGTGAGGTGTCATGATAATATTCTCTGTGTCGATCTAAAACACACCAGTAGATTGTGCCTGTATGATATCAATTCACTTAATTTTAAAGGAATTGTGTGTTCGCTGGTTTTGCATCCAAATAGAACGTACTCTTCATCAACTCTGGAGTTCGCCGACTCACAAGAAAAGTAGGTTACAGTAATTGCTTCATATAAAAAAATAGGTTACAATAACTGCAAATACGGTAATAATTAGCCAACAGCTCCAGAGGTAAACTCCAATGAGGTGCAGCTAATTTATTTGTGGCCAATTTTCGAGATATTTTCCCTTCATTTCTTTTGGTTTACGAGATTTTGGCGAGAATTATATTTATATTATTCTGAGATGTAGCATTTTTTCCTGTATTTCTTCCCTAATCGCGCATGCCTAAGGTTTCGAGTTCAGTTTCCGATAAAAATTGCAAATAAAGATAACATTTTTTAAGGGAAAAATATTGACCCGAAATTTTTAATAAGAGACCTCTAAAATTATAGAGACCACTTTTGAAATTCACTCTGTTTTTTATTTTACCATCTCTAACAACTCCTGAATTATAGTGCGGTGGTTCTCTGGGACTCAAAACGCTTTATCATCATGAGAGAGGATTTGGTTGCGTTTCGAGACGTTGACAGGCTCTACGGATCATTGGAAAGCCGTGTCATTAACCTGCGGGGAAGAGATGTCGCGATTCTTCCTCTCTCGTTGAGGTAATTAATTATTACGAGACGTCTCGGTGTGGAACGCATGGTTTTACGAAAGAGAAACCCGCAGGAGGCAAGGCTCGCGGAGCCACCGTCAAATGCGATTTCTGTCAAGGCGCCCATGCCATCATGCAGAGCTCTGGCGTGTCTCAGCTGAAAGTTTTAACGATTATTTCCACGATGGAAAAAGAAAAAAACTTTGAAAATTTTACTAGTAAGTTGTATTCACGACCCGGGCTTCGACAGTTTTTGTCATATTCAGGTCATCATAATCTCGTAATTCAGGACATTTATGACACAAACTCTCGAAACCCGGGTCGTGAATAAAACTTACTAGTGAAATTTGCAAAGTTTTTCTTTTTCCATCATGGAGTATTTCACAAAGTTAACCCTTACATTGTTCGTTTTGTTGATTATTTCCACAAACGAATACCCGATTACTATTGACCTGGTACCAGTAAGGGGGCACCAGTAAGGGTCAGTTTTACTCTTTAAGGGTTTTCGCAACCGCTCATAGAACTCTTAAGTGTAAACAAGAAAGGAAACTAAGTTGAAGTTTTACAAAACAATGCCATTTCCAGTGGCATTGTTTCGCAGTGTGACCTGGGTACTCTCAGAGAGAAGGCAGCTATGAAATTGAATCAGATTAACGCTAGAAGTATTCACCACTTTTCATTTTTTGACAATTCATTACCTCCTATTGAATTGACCCAGCTCTAGCATCGTTTTATTTTCATTTTTTTGTTGGAGAATATAATGTGGAGATAAGAGCGTCATGGCAAAAGTTGTATTCAATGTGTATTACCTCCTACCTATAAGTGGGAGAAAGGTCATTTTGACACAAGGCTTTCTTTCCCCTGTATTATTCGAGTTTTGAGGTAAGGGGTTGAATTTTTTATGTCAATGGAAGGGTGATGTGTTTTTTATAAAATGAGACTGAATTCTTTGATTTCTAGTTGAAATGATATTTCGCTCAAACTACCGAAACATTGTGAGTGAAAAGATAACTTCCGCATGAAATTGGTTTTAAGACGACCCGGGTTTCGAAGTGGCAGATCATTATCAGGTACACATAGTTTCCTTCCCACTCGATCCTTTCACTCCCAGATCCTTCCGTCTCTCCTCCGCCCCCCAGCTGTGAAGTCAAGAGGGCACTGGGTTTCCCTAACCTCCCCTACCGAACAAATCCTTACGCTTATCCCACCTTCACCCTTCCAATGAGTCATTTCTCCGCACACTCCCTAGACTCCGACTCACTAACCACTAAGCTTCCCCTACCTATGTACCTACCTATTCGGCAATTTATCTCTCTTATTTTATTGATTCTGTCAGACCTAGCGATGTCGTGAAGTGTCGTCATAATAATCTCTGTGTCGCTCTGAAACATACCAGTTTACCAGTTCTGAATTTCTCAACCAAGCTAAATCTATTAGTAAATTCCTCTCGGGTTTGGCACCTGATGACGATGAGAGAGTTTCTCGTCGAAACGTTGGCCTTTAATAGCCTTACCCGGTGCCAAACCCGAGAAGAATTTACTAATATTATTCGCCGGGAAAGCCTATGATCTTTTATCAAGCTATATCTAGCTTGTAGCCTCCGAGTCTATAGGGGCTCCCACTTTTATCTCTCCAAAAGCTGTGAAACACGCTATGTTCTCTCGTACCAGTTTTTAACGAAGCGAGCAGATTTTCTTTGTATTTACTTAATTTTTGGTCAAGTTTTTATGAGCATGGTCCTAAATACTCGCGGCGTATTCGAGGTATGGTCTAATCAGTGCGAAGTAGCATCTCTCTTTAACTTTTTCATCCGAGGACCTTCCTATTATACGTTTTACAAAACCTAGTTTCTTTAATGCTGTGCCGCATATGCTTTTTATGTGTGTTCTCATCGTTATATGAGAAGTTAAAGTAAATGCTAGATATTTAACTGTCTGTAGATTTTATGTTTATTCCACCCACAGTCTAGGTATGGCTTTTGTGTGATGAATTTCGCAAGAACTTTACTGTGGTGCGTTTACAATGGTTTCATTCTGGCCCCCAATCCTGCACCTGATGATGAAGATTTTTTTACTAAAAGGGAGCTTTCTCCGACCCTTCTGCTGGCTTGGTCTGGCGATAATGAATAAAAAATAAATCGGTTCAACCGAAGGCTTGAATTTTAGTAATACTGGCTCCGGAAGGCATTAGTTTTCTTTTTTAAGCAAAGGCTATGAAAACATTCTAAGTAATGAGGAAAACATGTAGAAACGAAAGTTATCAGTATGCACAATGTCCATAGAAAATGGTTTAAAACTCGGTGAACAAATGATAAAATAAATGTGATGTACACGTTTGCATAATGAGTGCACGTAAGCAAGGCATTCCGCGCAATACGTGAGGTTTTATAGTGATATGCATTCAGTATCGACTGTCATTGACATATTTTGAAATTTAAACGAGGCTCCAAAACCTCCAAACACTGTAAGAGTGTGAAAAAATATTCTGCTTCGAATAATTATCAATATCTCGAGTTTTACAAAACAATATGTGTACTCCCTTTTTTTCAAAAAAGAATTGTGAATGGAAAAACTTAGTTATGTAATTTACAATTAAAAATAATTACCACACGTTCATTAATGAAAATAATAAAGGTCTCTAGGTCTAATCATATCTCCTGACGATATGATGGAAGCGATCCGAACATTCATTCTTAATTACAAAATTTAGTGCATTGGGATCGCTCCGTAAAGGATAAATTAGGATACGATAGAAATTTAGAGTTGTTTTTTATTATAGGCGTAGTAACCAGACATACTTCATCAAATCAAGCTTACCCACATTAGTGCAAAATATATTTGGACGTGATAGTGTTGAAATAAGTGCTTACTCATGAGTATGGAACGAATAAGGTAATAACAGTCATCACGAAGTTAATATTGGAACTGAGTTATTTTTCCTCTGTTGTACGTTTAACAATGGGAGTTCAGGAATTTTGTTTCCAGAGGAAGCACAAACAGATGAGAAATTAGAGCCTCAAGCTCATTAGAATGAAACCAAAAATATTTTCCCGATTGTGAGTTTTGACGACCAAGAGAATTCAAAGTTTTTATTTGACACGTTCACCATTTCGTAGTCCGGTCAGGTTACCACGCCTTAGTTTGCCATATGATGTTTTTATGTGATAAGTTTGATGAAAATAAGTTCTCATTATTTGAATACAATAAAAATTAATTAACCAATTAAATTATGTGGTAATTTACTGTTTCAAACGGCAGTTAAAATATAAAAGGCATTAATATTAGGACATGTTAGAAGTACTGAATTACAAAATTTAACATTTACGGGAATATGAAGGTCGTCTACTCAAACTCCGACTTCATTCCTGCATTCTCTTATTTTGCATATTCGACGGGGAGTTTATGACGAGCACAATACCACTTATTTGCCCTATTCGCAAAACTCCTTAGATGGCTAACTTTTTTGAAATAAATTAATCGAGGTGTCTTCGTTTAGAATCAAGCAAATCAGATATATTTTCGGAAAGCAAACCATAATTGAGATTGCTTGTGCGAGATAGTTCCCTAGTCATAATGGATACCATATTCAAATTATATGTTTCAATTTCTACAGCAGTAGGAAGCATGAATTGAATACTGCATTATTAATGGCGCGATAATATGCTTTAATATGACTGAAATGCGAAGTGATCGAGTCAAAATATCTACATAAGTCTTTAACTCGACTCAATTCTATCTCGCGGTACGTTCGCAACGGAAGCTTTTTTGTGCTCTTGATGACAATGTGATATATTTTCAAAAATAGTTGAGAAAACATATGAAGTATACACTGTTAGTTTTTTGGCGATATCTAGGAGTTAGAAATTCCTTATTTTTTAAATAATCTCTTTCAGGAGAGCGTAACCTACCATTTCACAGATAAAAGGCCTGGTATTCTTCGTCAAATATCTCGGAAAGTACTGCAGTAAGGGGCTGATATTTTAATATCTTCGGAAGGGTGAGGTATTTTTCTTTAAAACGTGACAAACTTCATGGATTTTTTTTGGTGAAGTGATATTTCGATCAAACTACCTTGATGGAACACTTCTATTCGTCCCTCGCTGGCATTCATCGCAAAAATAAAAGGAGGGATGTTTTCTCACACATTAATTACTACGAGCGAAAATTTTTTTGTTATTTTCACTAGGTGGAGCTCGCTGACGATTTCGTGTTCCCTCGCCAGCGTGTTTATAAACTTGCATTTTACGGAGCATTTTCAATGGTGGATTACGAGGAAGAAGCAATACTGAGAGCTTACTCACATTCATGAAAAACGTGGTCCTTTTTTTACTACATATTCTCGGTAATGATGGGTTGGCACGGTGTCCTAATATACGATTTCTCGTCCTTACATAGCGCGTTAGTCTCAGCTTGGGATGAATGCAGAATAGACACGCTAACCCGGCGTGCGCACACGACCTAGTAAATGGGTCATGAAATGAATTAAAAATCACGGTGAGCTGACCTAACCCAGCATTGACCTCGGAAGACTGTGGGTTTATGAATTGGGGCGGTCCTAGAAGAAAATTATCATCTCTCATTCTCGTTGATACCTACGTTTTTGGGGTAAGGAACTCAAACTATTGAGATTAGGGCAGATATTACCCCTTTGGTGCCCTTGAACGATCTAAATTAAGGATTCATACGTGTACTAATCCCATGTATTTTCTTGAAAGTATCAGAAGTTTCAATCACAAGCTGGGGCCCTTTCTCCGTCATGGAAGTACCTATTGACCTTTGATCTAAGGGTTCTAAAAATCAACGTCTTTCCTGTGTGAAGTGGTATTTAAAATGGAACAGAACAGATTTTGCTCCGCTGAATTAGTGCTTAGGTAGTTTGAGTGAAATATCATTTCACCTATAAATCAATAATTTCCTCCGATTTTAATGGAAAATATCTCACTCTTCCAAAGACACCAAAATATCAGATCCTTACCGAACTACTTTCCGAGATTTTTGACAGATAATACTTTGACGTGACGTGGTAAATGGTAGGTCGCGCTCTCCATAGAGACCTTATTTAAGAAATGAGGCATTTATAGCTTACAGATCTTGTCAGAAAATTAACAGGGTGTAGTTTGTATGTTTTCTAGACTATTTAAAAAAAAAATTATATTGTCACCGCAGTAATTTTTTCAGAATCGCAAAAAACCTTCCGTTGTGAAGGAGTTTTAAACGTACCGCATGAAAAAAATGAGTCACATTAAAGACTTATGTAGATATTTTAATTTGATTACCTAGAATTTCGGTCATATGCAAGTATATCAATGCACTATTAATTTTGTAGCATTTCATTCATGCTTGCTACAGCTGCTAAACTTTATTTTGTAGCATTCGAATATGGTCTCCGTTATGACTAGGGAACTATCTCGCACAGAATACCTTAACATAAAAATTTTTACTCAATTGAAGCTTTTTTCTAATTTCTAAGGAAAACATAATAGTCTGTGTGACCCTAATTTGTTTGACGTCCTTTTATGGGGAATGAATGATAAAATAAATAAATAAATAGCAGTAATTTTTGCAAACAGAACCTCACGGAGCATTTTCAATGGACAGTGAATGAACCGATTAGTCAGGGTGAGCTGACCCTGACGAATGTGCTCATTTCAACTATTGCGAAAAAGCATAGATATAATATTTGCGCTGATGTTGTTTGTTCCTTGTTGAATTATTTGAGAATTCGATGGAATACAAATTTTTTCGTCAAACATTCTTCATGAAAACATTGCCTGGAAGTAGGATTGGTGAATTAGTCGCATAGTGAACGGTAATGATACACCTATGAATATATATTATGGATTGGGATCTCATTGCCAAAAAGCGTTGTCTAGAATTCCGGTAAACGAACAACTTTTTTGGAAAGTGGTTCCGCCTAGTGATGGAAGACGGAAGTTCAAATGTAAATACAGTCGACAGATTGAAAATAAACACGTCTTACTGGTTTTACCATGAATATGCATGGGTTTTACTTACAACTAATCATAATGCAGTGGCAAGTGGATAAAAAAAGGAGTACTACACGCGGGATGTAATTATACTCTTGTTTACTATCGTCCAGTCTACAGATATATTTTATTTCTCTCCAAATTTAATTACACAAATGCACAGTTAACTTCTTATTACTTCGTGATTATCGCTATACGGAGATTTAATAATAATGCGAGGTGACTTCATTCCCAATGGCCATTATTTCAGTGTAGGTGAAAAGTAATGCACTTACAGGAATGGAATGACTTGAACAGATTCTTATTTTTCAATCCAAGTCTCCTAATAAGGGTCCCCGTAGATGCATACCCTGTTTTGCAGCCTGGTACGAAGCAAGTTCTGTTCAAACGAGGAATTCTGAATTTTTGTTTAGGCAGAACAGCCTTGATGCATTCCAATTATAGTCGGATTATGGCAAACATCGTAATCGGCACACGATGAACGTTTCATTAACCTCTTACTGATTTCCTGTAATAGATATTTCCCCTCTAGCATTTAAAAAGTAAATTTTATATAGCAAAAATAGCAAGATATATTCTAAGCATCAATTAATTCATATATCCTCAATCGTTATTGAATATTTACCTCAGACTCACGTTAGCAACAATCAACTACGCCCATTAACAATAACAAAAGAAAAGACTCTAATCCTAGAAGCGCCAAGGGCTGGGTGAACTAAAAGTGGAAATTTAGGAAACACGTAGTCTAGGCAACAATGCCGAACATCCGAATCCATAATATTCATGGATATACCTTTGTAAAATGGCTCACATGGTCTATATATAATATGCTATTTAGGCGTATTGAATGGCATATATGTGTAAAGAATCTTGAGTAGATCCCTACTGCTGCATTGCGAATCAATAAAGGTCAGAGAAAGAAAACATTGCCTCAAGGGCAAAAATAAACGCTTTATATTCACACGCTTCTTGGGATCCCGCTTGAATAAATCAGGGCAATCGAAAGAAAATTTCAGCGGTTGCCATAGAATTTATGAATAAATAATAAACGATCAAATAAGTATGAGAATCCGCGAAAGAAAGCATTTGGCCTTGATTTTGTCATATGACTACTTTGTGCTTGATGTAGACTTAATTAATTATTTAATATTAAAAATAATATTTTAGACGTAAATGAAAGTTTTACTCAAACTGTTGAGTCCTATACGTTGATTTTAAGGACTCCGAAGTATGACTTCTTAATCGGCTTTTTATATAACACATTGCGAATCATAAATTATTATAATAACAGATAAAGTCCGAATTTTCTTGTGAACTCGGGTTAAATTAGTACATAATTAAGAAATAATACGTGCAATTTAAAAAAAATGAAATTTTCTTTTGGTACGGGTTTCAGTGTAGGCATTTGAATATGATGTATTAACATTGAAACCTGGGCCGGAAGTAAATTTATTTTCGTAAAAATGCTCGTTTTATTCCGTAATTATTAAATTACACATAAAAAATCAGTTGGGGACTCGTTACGAGTAGAATATTATTGACGTAACTCTATAATGCTGTTTTTCATCAATTATCCGCACAAAAGTGTAAAGAAAATCGAATTAAAAAAAAAACAGGTAAGTTTTATGACAAAAATGCAAGGGCGAAATTTCAATTGATAGGGAAGACTTTAAAATATATTCCTGATATTAGTCGTATACTTAATAATGGCGAGATAAAAACGATTTAATGAAACGTACGATAGGGTGATTCTTTAGGAATAGTATCGAGCTTGCAATTTTGGGAGAGACAAATTCTACAGACCCGTGCTAAGTGGAGGGTGCGGGTTTTTTTATAATGCTGACTTATGATTGACTCACTGCGCATAAAGGCAGCTATTAGGCGGCAAAGAAGCTTGCACGATAAAAAAGAGAATGGAGAATATTGAAAGCGATGAGAATATGGTGCTATGTTGGAGAAACGGAGATCAAGTTGACAGAGAATCACCAATCGAGTGGGCCAAAAAAAGAGTCGGGAGGAGATTTTGTTTTACCTAATTGGGCGGAAGAAAAGAAAAAAACTCGCTGGACGCATCCTGATGACGGAAGGAGAAATTAGTTGAAAATATCACAGAAGGAGAGCAAGAATGGAATAATTCAGGAAAATTTACGCAAAAAAGTAAAAATATGGGACTCTTGAGGAATTGAAACGGTTAGCTGGCAAGTTAATGAGGTTCAGACAGATACCGCACGCCTATCTTCGAATTTAAGACTGCTAGAGGACAATTTCTCACCGGTGGTCCTTGCGTTTCTTATCGGTGAAAAACACGTGAGGGAAACCATATACTTATATGGGAGCGATGTTAAGAAATGGGACCGTGAAGGAAGAAAAAAAAAGATTAGCTGGATTAAGATTGTGTTAGCAAGGTGCTGCAGCAAACCAAACTACTGATTTACGACTGCAAAATGCTGATGACGTGCACCAAATTGAGGGCATTGTTCCCGAGAGTTGGCCAACGGGAAACAGTTAAGCGATAATTACACCGTAATGAGGGTGTATCCGCTTCATAACGAGACGGACGAGAACAAGCGTTTCCTGCACGAGGGAAATTCAAAACGTTGGAATAATGTGGGGGGGATCGTCCCCGAAAGTACTCACCTCGCTCCAAGCACTCCACAAAACACCCACACCGATTAACGATATTTATACCTATTTTTTGAATGAAAAAATCGTCGAGGAGGTTGGAATTCGCCGGAAGATCTGCTTGACTGTCGGGGCGATGAAGATGGTCGAATCTCCCAGGTGACTCTTGAAGCGGGCAATCAACTTTCTCAACCTTTCTCTTCTATTTTTTGCCTCGATTTCTCCTTTCTATCCGTCTTGACCGCGCCCAATGAGTTAGGGTTCAGAAAGACGTACTTAAAGCACGCACAAGAGAGGTTTTTTGCCGGTGTAGGCGGAGAAAAATCACGCGATATTAATCACGTCAGGATTTCGTCTGCATCCCTCGTGAACTCCGCGCGGTTATAACGGCCGATGTAGGCTGGCGCGCGATTGTGCTCGTTTTGGCGGATTGCGGAGCGGTGAACGGCTGGCTGAGGAGGAGTTTCGGCGTGGCGGTGGAGGGAAATCAGGAGGGAGGGAGGGCGTGGCGGCGGGGAAGGGAGGGGAAGGGCGTGCCGGTCGCGAGGGTGTGGCGGTGGTGGTGGGCGCAGACGGCGGCGACGTAGGTCGCATGACGGTCGCGGTGCGGGATTCGATCCGTTTTTGTTTTCGTTTTATTTATTCATTTTTTTCCACCTCGAGACGAAAATAATAGCGAGACGACCTGCGCGGATCCTCCGCGGTCTTTTGTTGGCCGACCAATCCCTATCGTCCCTTTCTCCTCGCACAATTTTTTTATTTTTTTCTTCATTTTTAAATTTTTGCGTGCGGCGCTAATAAATTTCGTGTTTTACGTGTCCTATACGCGAACAAATAGTTGGGATAAATCTTGATTATATTGTAAAATAAGTTATTGTATACAGTTAATTATTTATATGCACACATAATATATTTGAAAAATTAGTAAAATAAAATAATGAGAAAAAGTCAAATTGACGAGGCTGTTGAAAGAGTTGGATACAGAATCGCTATTCCAGCGTAGTTTAAAGAATAGGTATCGTCTTCTCTGTGAATCCGAGACGAGTAATTTCTCTGAAGATGTAATTTGAATATAAAAATGGTGTTTTATGGACGGTTTCGATCACTTTCGGGAAATTAGACAGTTCACTGGATGGGTAGGTCAAAGTCGGGTTTTTTTCATGTTTTTTTATATCTTTTTGGAATCTTTAATTATCTCTGGGAATATATTTTTTACGAACCTTAAATATTTACATATAACAAAAAGAACCTTGGATTGAGGTAAATAATATATTTTGTTGTTATATATGTCATAAATGGTAGAGAAAATTATTGTTGATTACTTAAATTTTTGTGTAGTTTGTGCATGTTGGCATCGCTGTAATTAACAGTCCCGTGATGGTAGCATCGTTTTACTTTCAAGCACGAAGTGTAAGTAACGACCTCCTTAATTATTAAGTACAGAATCCATGCCGGATAAGTAAAATGCCTGCTAAACCGAGGGTCGCGGGTTCGAGTCCCGCCTGGGTGGGTTTTTCACCACCCAGGACATGGATGTATGTCAAGTTCTGTTGGTCCGGTCCCTGGAAAACCTAATGACAGGCTCAGCAGCCTATCGGGATTCCGGGGACATACGGGCCAACAGAATCGTCCGGCAATAAAAAAATGAGAGTTTGAAGCCGCATTGGATAAGAATTCTTCTTACGCTAACGATACTTAATAAAATAATTATTATAACTGTGAGTAACATTAAAATTAACGACCTGTACATACCTAGGGAATAATCACACCCTGACACACATGTTTGAGATGACTTGCAGGGTGTCTCTCAAATGTAAGATGACCCAATTTTCTAGATGATGTGAGACGATAATGTCATGTTAGTGCGACAACAAGAATGGCAGCAACTGGGAATGACCTGATCGACCTCTCCAGTTCACGGTTTTCACTTCATTTTTCTATTCTCTTTGGATATATTTTTTAGTTTTATCGTAATTTTTACACGTGTTCATTCCTCCTTATTCTCCTGGCGCCCGCCATATCGCATAAATGGAACTGATTTCACCAGTTCCATTTATGCGATCACCAGCGAAGATACCGGCGGATTTTGTTCAAAAGCAAGTTAGAATAAGCATATTGATGTATCAGTAAGGTAGTTTGAGCGATATAGTTCCCTAGTTATAATGGAGATCGTATTCGAATTATACTTTTTAATTCCAGCAATTGAGGGAAACATTAATCAAATTTTGCATTATTAATTGTTGCGATAAAATACTTATATATGACTGCAATTTCAAGTATTTAAATAAAAATATAAATAAGTCTTTAAATTGACTCATTTTCCTCATGCAATACGCTTTAAACTCCTTCACCATGGAAGGCTTTTTGCTATCCTCAAAAAATAACAGCCATAACTGATTTATTTTTAAAAGTTGTCGAGAAAAAATAAAAACTATACTCTTAATTTTTTTACGAGATCAGGGTGTTAGAAATTTCTCATTTTTTAACTGAAATCTCTCAAGAGTGCGTGTATACACGTACCATTTCCCAAGTAAAAGGTCAGGTGTTTTTCGTCAAAAATCTCGGAAAGTAGTTCGGTAAGGGGCTGACATTTTGGTAGCTTTGGAAGGATGAGATATTTTTCTTTAAAATGAGACTAAATCCATTGATGTCTACGAGAAAAGTTGACATGATGTGTTTTAATTCGTTTTAATATTATTTCCTTTCGGTTTTCTTTTCCTATCAACTTCCTCATTTATCTCTGTTACAATGCGTGTGTTATTGTCAAAATAACAAATTAACCAACAAATAAGTCATTGGTACTGCGACACTGTCTGGTCTTGAAAGACAAAAGACCATTGTAACAATTTTATGGGATTTTGCTTCATTATTTCATCCTCTTCGGCAATTATTTAGTTTTGTTCTTGATATTGGAAGCGTTTTTTTCTCCCTCTGATTTTTTGGACGTTCATTCTCGCGGAAGAAAGCGAATTTGTTGGATAATGAAGAAAAATAGTACGTGGGAGAGTGCCGTATCTGAAGCGCATCTCTCTCCTATAGTTTGACACGCGGTATCCCAGATATGTGAGTGATTTCTCCAACTCATGACCAAGTCCGAGTTATGGGTGCTTGGAAAGAAGAAGAAACTGGTCAAGTTGATCTCCAGTCAAGAATGCAACTCCGTTTGTGTTTTTATTCCATTTCGTCTAACTATTCCTCTCCCTCATGGAAAAAGAACGAACTTTGCAAATTCATTGTTCTCACATTTTTCCGAACAGTTTTCTCGAGTTGGAGTTCGAAAATTAAAGAAAGTTTTTTGTTTCAGATATTTCTAGTACAGTAATTTAATTCTCGCCCCCCTTTCAGGGTTAAGTCTCCAAAAGTTGAAACAAAAAACGATGGTAAATATTTTACTCGCGTTACGAACCGTAGAAATGATCAGGAGACAGGAGGAATTGTTTAAGGGGATCGGTCTGGTGTGGTTACAAGACTACTGGTTTCGCACCCAGAGGGCGAGAGTTCGAATCTCGGCTGTGGTGGGTATTTTACCACTGAATCCCGTTCGTTACTTGGGCACTATGTGAAGTGAAGTACGTATTCCGTTGTTCGGATGAGACATTTTTCTGTGAACCCCTTGGCTTCTTTCGCTGATAATAGGCCAACGCAGTCCCCAGGTTTCTTTCTATTCCATTTCCTCTTTTGAAAAGATCCTGCACAGAAAGATTCAATGCACGAAGTAAACAAAATGTGAAGACAAGACGTTGGTACTCTTAGTTCAAAACTGCTGCGAGCGAATAGAAATTGTGACACAGCTGGTACAAAGACTAATTGTGGAACCATTAGAGACTCGGGAGCTGCACGCTAGGCGTAGATTTCTTGAAAAATTCAGATATGGCGAGTTTTACTACGAATCGGGGGATATTATTTAGGCCCCGTTCAATATCTCTGGAGCTGATAGACGGTACAAAATAAGAGAGATAACACTCACGAACTGTTAGATACAAAAACTCCTTTTTTTATACGCTTAATTATTGGTTATGACAGAGACAGCGTATCGCTAACATAAAATGTATTGTTAACATGCTATCAATCTGTGTCCTATCCCCCATCTTCTCCTGGTTTCTGCCAGTTTCATGGCTTGGGCCCGAACACCCACTACCATACACCTCTGCTGTGGCTCTCATTGTAGTAACCTTCATGTTCTCATTGTTTTATGTTGCCTCAGTTGTCGATTGCCTTCACAAATAGCCAAAGCGTACCAGGATGTAATCTACTTGCTCTCTAACTCATCTTGCGCGTGTTATTACTTTACATTATACCTTGACCATGTCCACTAGACTGTTATTACTTTACAATACCCCTTGACCATGACCACTACAGAGACTTAATTTTGTCGCATATACTTGCTAAGAAAATATTTCACTCGGTGCTTTTTTTTAAACTTTGCGTTCATAACAGCATAGGAGGAGTGATTCGTCAATCACTATCCAAAGACTGTTGGTCCGCTCTCTTTGAAATCCAGGAACCTGCCAATGGATACCCTCTCTGAGAGAATATACACTGTTCGACATAGCAATACAGCGGCCGTCACTTTGAAAAATCTAAAATACTTCTCCATTACAGAAGTTTTGTTTGTCAAAATTAAATATAAACCACTAAAAATACTGCTTTCTTTTTAAAAATATAATCATTTGAGTAAAGAATAAATGGAATTGGTGGAGCTCTACGGCCTTAGAATATTAAAAGATAAAACTAACGCCAAATGGCCGTAAAGTTTTAATATTCGTCAAGCATTTAAGCAATTTTTTATTCGTCAAGCAAGCGTTATGTAGAAGCAATTTTTGGAGTTGATAAAAAAAGCAGCATATTACAGTTTTTGATGCTAAGTGTGATTTGGAAGGGAGGTAGATCAAATGATTACTAATTTGAATTTCTACTGCTTTCCTTAAATAATCTAGTTGGACTATAGCGTTTTAAGGAGGCTTCAACATGGGCAATGCAATCCTTTAATGGAATTGACTTGGGAGGGAAGCAAAAGTTCAAGTCATAATTAAGGAGTTTACATTCCTCTACTGAGAGATTTTCTTTGGATAAATTTAGCGCATTGTTAAATTTTTCGTTATCTTGAGATAGACAATTGGACTCATTCAGAAGGAGTGAAGAAGACTTTATGGCCACTTGGTGTTATTTTATCTTTCTTATTTGTTTAAAGGTTTGAAAAATATAATTTTTGAACATTTATACCGCAAAGTTTCTAGGGAACGAGTTGTGGTTTCTACATTACAGTTTTTCTTTTGCGTCTATTCCCTCTTGAACTACTTTCATTTTTTTACGGTGCTGTGTATTTGAAGCCTTCATTTCTCCTCCTTTTGCGAGGCGAGCGCTATAGGCTTTTACCGGCACGTGAAGGAGACCGCTATCTAAGATACTGTCAGAGCTAGTACGAACACAACTTCATGGAAGAGGTATATCGTCCTCCACATTGCCGGTTTTTCATTTCGTTTTTTTTTCCATTTCCCTTTCGAATTTTATCATTTATTTTTTTGAACGTATACATCCACCTATCATTCGCTTCATTGCGCTCTACTTGACGAAGAGAGAAGAAATAAGGGCTGAAGGTATTTTGAGCGAGATGGTTCTCTAGTTCGAACGTATTCGAAGTATACGTTTTAATTTCAGAAGCTGTAAGAAGCATGAATTAAATATTGCATTATCGATTGTGCAACGATATATTTTTCTTTCTATTATTCTACATATAATTTATTTTCTTTTATATATTAAGATGCATGAATTAAATATTGCATTATCGATTGTGCAACAATATATTTTTCTTTCTAATATTCTATATATAATTTATTTTCTTTTATATATTAAGAAGCATGAATAAAATAGTGCATTGTCGATTGTGCAACAAGATATTTTTCTTTCGATTATTCTATATATGATTTATTTTCTTTTATATATTAAGAAGCATGAATTAAATATTGCATTATAGATTGTGCAACAATATAAATTATATATATATATATATATATATATATCTTTCTATTATTCTATATATTTTCTTTTCTTTTATAATTTTACGTAGTTGAATAAGAATATCAATATAAGTCTTTAACTTGACTCATTCTTATCGCGTGGTACGTTTAAAACTCCTGAACAACGGAAGGTTTTTTAGTGATCCTGAAAAAATTACTATGATCAATTTTCAAAAAAAGGCAGAGAAATCATACAAACTACACGCTATTAGAATTTGGACGACATCTAGTTTTTAGAAATTCTCTATTTGTTTAAATAATGCCTATATGGAGTGTATACACGTAGCATTTCCCATGTAAAATAGCTGGCATTGTTACGGAATACCGCGCTACCCACCATTAGGGTGAGTGGCATGAGATTCAGACGCATTGAGGTCATTACATGTTTCAGTTATTACCTTTTCATGTTTTCCGAGTGAAAACACGCGAAGATAGTAAATTGCTCGTCGGGTATAACTCGAAATATGTGATTTTTTGCTAAGCTCCAACATTCGAATGATAGCAATAGATGTACTACTGATATAAGTTAGATCGTTGCGCGTCTATTGGGTCGATCGAGGCTGATGAAGAGGGCACTACGTCATCAATCTGTTGCCTGACAACCGAAATAACAACCATGTTGGTTATCCCTGCTCTTTCCTTACTTTTCAATGGATAGCACGACGGAATGGACGAATTTGCGTATGAAAAGCAAGAATATACACCATATGTTTGAAATTTAAGACAAGTGACTCATCAAACATATATTACCTACTTAGTTCTATGGATTGTACTCGATTTTACCGGGAGTGCGGTTTATTATTAACTTTAATAGGTACAAAAATATGTATGAACGGAGAATAAATATTAATGAGGTAAATCCGTGCTGATTTCTAGTAAGTTATCGATCGAAAACTTAGTAAAGTGAAAAAATTAACGCGTCAGTACGTAGTTACGTGTAAATGGCGCTGTAGTCGCCGTCTATGGCTATAAAAAAAGGTTCATTTAAAATGCTTGCTAGAAGCTGAAGCCAGTCCGCCATCTTCGATGACCCTCGTTTTCCTATAGCGTTTGCGGGATAACGCACTAGTTTTGCAATTTAAACATGTTTTCCATCGGTAACTTACTAGAAATCAGAATGTACTTACTTCTTTAATGTGGATTTTCCCTACGTATTTTCTTTATTTATTTAAATTAATAATCATGCACATTGCCAATGAAAAATATTGTAAAATCGAGTGGAATCCATTGCACTAAGCAGTCAATATATGTTTCAAGAGTAAGTTGCCTTAAATTTTCAACAGTTGATATTCTTGTTTTACATCCGCTAATTCGTCCATTCCGTCGTGCTATCCAAATGAAAGTATGGAGAGAGCAGGGTTACGCAATAATATTGTTATTTCGGTTATCAGGCTTTCGTTTGATAAAGTAGTGCCCTCTCCTTATACCATTCTGATTTTGACTAATATAGTCGCGGTGAAACTTCCTCATCAACACACATAGGGAATCGGTATCAGGGCTATTGTTAGCTCTACTATAGCAGCAGAGTGAGAGAAACTCAGTTCACCAGTTTTTGCATTCATGTTCTTTCATTTCGTTAGGCCGTATTCCTAGGATTTCCTCTCGCTTCTCCCTTCCTGTTCTGCGCATTAATTTTTTCGTACTTGCGTGATCCATCGGAGGAAAGTAAGGGAGTTGACCAACAGATGAGTGAATGGTTAAGTGAGATTCTGTCCGGTGTTGTGCTGCCACAAAACGGGTTGGGAGAACCTTATCGACCTCCTCCTATTTCGTTTGCTCTCTTTTGATTTCCTTGGCGTTTTGCGTTCGCGCTATTCAAAGCCTCCATTTCCCGCCCACTCGCACTGCTCGTTCGATCGAAGAAGAGATCATTTACATATATGTTTCTAAAAGAGAAGCGTGGGATCATTTTGATATTGAGCCCATTTGTACCCACAGTAAATTTCCATATTATCGTCGGGTAATTTACATCTTTATTAAAAATGTGATGGAAATATGTTCGGTGAAATTTGTTCTTAGCTGCTTATTTAATTCTGATCGATTTACGTGTTTCCTTTTGCAATACTTGTCATTGTGAATCGAAAGGGTTAAGGCAGTGTCAACGATAATCAAAGGTGCTCTCATTTTTGAAAATAGATTTCGAAATAACCAAATTGTGTACGGCTCCCTTCCCATTTTAAATCAACCACTTATGCTACTTTTACACGGGGAACGATCTTTCACGATTTTAAACAGCATTTTTTTCCTCAATCTGGCCTGGAATAACAACTGAAGATAGAGCACGGGCTATTTTGCCATCACGCATATATGCATTCGTTCATGCATTCTTGCATTTCTCCGCCTCACACGATACAACTTGAAATGCACTTTCGTACGTACATCAGATTGTGCAGCTACATGGCCCGTGTAAAACGGGCTTAAAGATTAAAATCATTTGGATGAAGTTAATCTATACTTAATGATTTTAACCAAACTAGTTTATCAATTATCCAAGAATACAACATGAAATTAAATAAGGCGAAGGCTAAAATCCTAGTATGTGGAAGAGAGAAACTGAAAGTAGAAGTCTCCCCGAGAGAAGAGAAATTAGAGCAAGTGGATTCCTTCACTTATCTCGGAAGTATCATCACGTAGGACGGAAGAAGTACAACGGACATCAAGGGGAGAATAGTCCATGCTAAGAAGGCGTTCATGGGAAACTGCTGTACTCAAAGAAGATAGGACTGCAAACCAGGAAACAGTAGGTGAACACATTCGTGTGGAGAATAGCACTCTATGGGTCGGAAGTATGGACCATTGGAAAATCTGACCAGAAAAGATAAGAAGTCTTTGAAACCTGGTGCTGGAGGAGGATGCTGAAGATAAAATGGACGGACTAAATGAGAAATGGTGAAGTGTACAGAAGAGAAGAAGAGGAAAGGACCATGAAGAAAAGAAGAACCAGATTGATTGGACACACCCTGAGACACATGAGACATGGGTTTGCGAAGAATGTAATTGAAGGCAAAATAGAATGAAAAGTACCCAGGAATTAGTTCATGAATCTAATAAAGAGGAAGGGAAATAGGAAGAGATACCAGGAGGTAAGGGAACTAGCATTAGATAGGGAAGGGTGGAGGGCTGCAAACACCCAATCTTAGGATTGAAAACGACTGATGAGTTTATCCACGTATCACAAAAAAAACAAAATATCGCTTTCATTCAAATCCCAACCCTTTCTACAGGGAAATCATCCGGTCAGCATTGCCTCTGTCCGAGTATTTTTAGATGAACTCTTTGAAGTATGCATCTGGAAGATTCGTGTAGTTTTTACAAATCATGATAAGTCCTCCATTATTCTCCGAGGAAAAAATGAAGGTGTCCATATGTATTATATAAGCCGTTTCAGTCTGTAAAATTATATTTTAGCAAATGGCAAATGACGAAATCCTCGCATTATTCTTTGCCAATATTGGTGCGACCCCTGGATTTGAAAACACATGGTTGAAGTTTTTGAAACGAAAGTTTTTTGCACTTTCAGATAAAATATATCCATTTGTACTTTATAAAGTTTTTTTTGATGCGTTGAGCTGGAAGTTACGAAATTTATGATAATTTTGAAAATCAGATATATTTAAACCATGAACCCACCCATAAAAGTTTTAAAATATGCGAAATAAGCCTCAGTTTTACTATAAATATTTTTTATTGCTCAGCACACTTAAAGATTAAAGGAAATAACGCGTTTCTTAAACAGCTTGAAAATCTCCCTAATATGTTGACGTGGTATGAATTACGTGCTCGCTAGGATTGGAATCGTATATTTGGGGAGGTGACCGACAACTAAGGTCATTTGCGCCATAGGGTGGAGAGAACCCCGGCGTCGGCATTAGCCTGCTCTTAACGAAAGGCGCCAAGGGGACCACAGTTTAAGGTCTCATCCGACGGACTGAGTACTGCACTTGAAGTGCCCTCCACAAGACACTCAAGTAGGGGTCTAGTTTCCTCTGTAGAACACCCTCCTACTTACCTTAAATCGTTTCTCATCTCTGGTTCTAATCTCTGGAATTCCATGCCATTATCTATAAAAAAATTTCCTCTCTGTCTGTTTTTAGGAAAAACTATTTCATTATTTCTATATGGAGCATTTATGTCTTGAATTAAAATTTGTATCCTATTATAGAATGGTATGTTTCCAAAATGCTTTGAGAAATAATTGTTTGTTTGTCATCGCTTTCTAATTGATATTATATTTTCCATTTTATTTAGTGTTAATTATCTGTGACAGAATTTTTTTTGTTTTTCGTGACTGTGAGATGTTGGCCAGGTTTATATTTGTTTTTTCTTTTTTTCGTTAAAAGCAGAATTTGATATGTATTTTCTTTTTTGCTCTTATGGGGAAGCCCAGACCATAATAAAATTTATTCTATTCTATTCCTCTCTAGGGATTTGAACCCTGGCCGCCCGTATAGTTAGCCAGTACTCTTGCCACCACACCAACCCGATCCACTAATTATTTCAAAACGTATGTCAAGTGCCATGAGGCTACATGTTAACATAGCGTCAAATTACGAATAAAACAAATTGGTTACTAGATTTTTTCGCTTTTATTCGTACGTATTACACGATCAATTGCACGACTGCAAAATTTCACTCAAATACATGCGTAAACAAAAATCACTCCAACCGGATTAAATGAGAGGGTTTACTTAAATATGGGTATCGTGATGATTTATGTACATATTTTATTGTAACATTTCTCCTTGAAGACTTTAGAAGTACTAAAATAAGGTTCACTAAGGTTCACTAAGCAAGACACTCACATAAGGTTCAGGTGTCCTCTTTAAAATGTTCTCCCCTGCAGGGATTTGAACCCTGACCGTCCGTTTAACTGGTCAGTATTCTACATCTACATCTACATAATACCCTGCGAGCCACCGCGTGGGCAAGAGGTGTTAGGTTACCAGCCGTGTAAAGATGTAGGGTTTTGGGAGATGAAATGGTGATACATATTATAGTAGTGTATTTAGTGGAGCTCAATTTTCATTGTGGTCGCTTATTGTGCGCAAAAAGAAAGAGTTTTGTACCTATCTGTTCGGCAGTGTATCTCCCTTATTTTATCGCGCCTGTCAGACCTAGAAATGTTGTGAGGAATAATGATAATAATCTCTGTGTCGCTCTGAAAAATATCAGTTCTGAATTTCTCAAGCAACCTAAGCCTAGTGTGTAGCGTCCGAGTCTCTAGAGGCTCCCACCTAAATTCCTCTAAAAGTTGTGAGACACTGTATGTACGCTCGCAGCAGTTTTTAACGAAATGCGCTGCTTTCCTTTGTATTTTTTTATTTTTTTTTGTTGAATCTTTATGACCAGGGTCCCAAATGCTCGTGGCGTATTCGAGGTGTGGCCTAACCAGAGCGAAGTAGAATATCTCTTTGACTATTTGATCCGAGGAGCTTCCTATTATACGTTTAACAAAACCTAGTTTTTTTAATACTTTGCCACATATATTTTGTATTCCCGCTTGCATAAATTACCCTGGGTGATTGGTAGATCGATCGGTGAATCCGTCTCATCGTAAATGAATGTTCAAAAGGTCACAATTGCCGTCATAATTTTGATTTTTTGCACTGAAGGCTTTTTTTTTTACTGCAAGCAAGCATGCGGTCTTTCTTAATATTCCCGTTCCCTCAATGAGGCTGAGGCCAACGTGCAGGCAGGCTGCCAAATGACCTTGTTTAAGTGCCCATTAAGACGCAAGCAGTACATGGAGTTCGTGATAGGTTGTGAAGCATTGGGTGGGTCAGCGATCGTGTTCGGCCGTCCTGCTCCCCGACCTGTCATCATGCGAATATTATTCTAGTGAAATATGTTACCGCGTTGAAGGCCATTGCGGTGTTAGTCCAGGGCAAAGCCGTAGTTCAATACACATAACAAACTTTGCGTAGCTGGCATCGTATAGCCTGTTGTTTCAGATTGCCTTTTTGCCAAAATAGCCAGTAGCAAGTAAATAGCAAATAGTAAGTAAGTAGCAAGGATACAGATCGGTAATTTAGAATGAAACTTGAGTCCCATTATTGGAAACACCCAGTGTTAAATATTTCGTTAAAAAAGTTGAAGTCACTATGTCGCACACTACCATATTATGCACCACAGTTCACTTCCTGCAAAAGTCATCACACAAATGGCATACCTACACTGTGGGTGGAAAAAACATAAATATGTAAAAAACAACCAAAACAGGCTATCCTTATTGGGCGCATTTTAAACATTGTTCTTTTCGTATTTATTTTGTATTTACTTACTTTTGTAAAATAAATTCATTCATTCAATTGGCTTTCTTTTATCGATTTCCTCCATATTCATCTTCGCAAATCACTTTCGTTGTAATATCATTGTGCAAACGTTTACCGGAATTGTGGTTAACCCTTTATCACGCTGATTGACCCAGAAGTAACACATACATGTGTGGAAGAGTATTTTTTTTGTCTCTGATTAGGTTCCTTTGCGTGTATATGCCTTTGTGACATCAATTGTACACCTTGGTAACAAAAGTATCTGATCACGTTGGTAACTTTTAGTTCCTGATTCTCCCACGAGTGGGGTAACATGTGAAATTACTGCACATGGTGGTGTACGAAAAAATCGGTTGTATACATAGGTTATATATATAGATATACTATATAGAGGGTTGAGGACGTGATCCCTCACTCTTCATAATGGCGTGAAATTTTATATGAATTTTGATTATGTAAACTATTTTCAACTGACTTGAAAACGTGAAGGAAAAAGGAGTTTATTAAACTCGAGCTAGTTTCGTAATTAATCCTAATTCTAATAAAATTCCTTACAGATAATATACAAGTTCTTTGACTCTGCTCACCCCGAAAAGAAATGGCTCGATGAGTTTGTATCCACATTTTTACTTATAAATATGAACTTCAAATTATTACACACACTAGCACATTATTTTAAAATTTTCTTCTCAATTAAAACATTGCTATAACCTAGGTTTACGACGCGGAATTCGAAATTTCTGCGAAATTGGTTTGTAAATGAGTAATTCTCCTTCGGCATGATACCTTGATATTTATTAGGAACCATAATAATAATAAATAAAATATGTTTTCGCGTTTAGGAGAAAATCTGTACATGTTTCTTGGAATTATTTCGAACTAATTGTTAACTGCCATTAAGCTATGTGTTAAAACAGTATTAAATTGCCAAGAAACTATACCCGGAACATGCAAATTTTTGACTTTTATCCATAAATATTACTAATAATTACTCGTAAGCAAAGTTTTACGCAAATCTGTGCGTAAACGTTAATCTCCCCTACCACTTGAGGAATAGGAGGGCATACATGAGGCAATGTTTGAGGGTCTTGGGAGCAGAAGAAGGCAATGATGGGGAAGCATGTATGTAATCATTATAATCGCTGAGAAAACCTCAATGATTGAAACAGAGCCGTTATGCAAGCCTACGACGTTGATGGAGCTCTTTTGCCCCTACCTATCCAGGGAGAGGAAGAGTATTTAGTAATCCGAAGGTTATATTTATATTTCACGGTAGCATTGATAGCAAAGTTCACTCCGGTCAAACTCTCATCTTCCCCTTTAACAGGAGTGGCAACTATTTTGCCCAATATTTTACGTCTCAGTTTTACGACATAAGCAAACAATAGAATATCGGCTGCATCTCACGCTACCAATCCGAAATTCTTTCTCTATACTCGGTCGTGACGAGCGACAAGATGGGAAAGTGAATACGTGATTGCATACCCTTTGGTGTTCTGCGGTTAACGGGCTGTCCAAGGTGGTTTATCAAATTTCCAAACATTGCATTTAACAAATGAATTTATATTAATATATATTGAAAAACAGAATTGGTGGTGTAACTGGCTAACACACCTGACCGGCAATTGGGAGATCCGGGTGAGAATCCCAGTCAAGTCAAATGACTTTTTTCATAGCGAATTCCAACCCTGGTGCATATGCACCCGTGCGAGTGACTTCGTACCACATCATTTGTTGAATGCAATGTTTGGAAATTTGTCAATTTCGTCGTTTTAATAACGACAATGTTGGGTTTATCCACCGCGACAGTGGCTTTGTAAGCACGACTTCGTCTCATGTGCTACAATGTAGACTTGAGGCCTGAACATCTAGTTCGCATAAACCCCCCTCGAAATTCGCCTTGAAGGGAGATGTCTTGGTGGTGTAACTGGCTAACACACCTGACCGGCAATTGGGAGATCCGGGGTCGAATCCCGGTCAATTCAAATGATTTCTTCATAGTGAATTTCAACCCTGGTTTATCAAACTATGTCCGTCGTGGGAAATACACCTGGTGGACGTGAACTTCTGAAGAAGCGTTCATGCAACGATTGAAATACATAAATAATTTCATCGTCAGCGATGTAAATTATATAAAGGTCAATCGCAAGGCATTTTAATTGCAAGAATACAACTTTCGCTGGTTATTATCGAGGTAAAGAAGCATATGAATCGAAAAATATATCATGAAATAAATTAGTATACCATAATGTCCCATCACACTACTATTATGCGTGTAATGGTCCTTATGATGGTAGGCTGAATTGGTAATGCGAATTCACGACGTCCGCACCATGGTAACTTACAGTTCCTAACGGTGACACTAAACAGTGGTAGCGCAGGTGTCACGAGCATAAACTAAAAATGACGAGTAACGAAAATGAAAAAAATACTATCATTTATGTACAGCATATGATGTTAATTTAATGAATGAGCATAAAAATTTGTCATTTGCTAGAAAAAACATACATTTCAAAAGCCTCAAAACGCCACAGGGATATGGTATTCCTTATTTCGTTCGCTTGCTATTTTATTGTTCGTCGCGATGCCTTGGTGAGGGGGGAGTGGGTAACGTTTGTGCTTGTGTCACGTTTGCATGTACAATCGCACGTAGGCTGGTTTGCACGATGAAAGTCGGAACAAGCCATTACACGGATTAGAGGTGGAACTTTAAAGTTCAAGTGAGAGTGCTTAAAGTGGTGGCGAAATAAGGAGCAGTCAGTGGAAGAGTCCATTGCCTACGAATCGGTCCCGCTCGGGGGATTGATGCATTCTCCGCGTTTGACTGCCAGTGTTCCCATCATCGCCAACTTCGTTGCCAGTTCCTAACTGTCCAATCTCCCATGTACATCGACTTTCTAGCTCTATATGGCTCTTAATCCGATCATTTAGATGGGCAGTTTCGTGTCCTAACTGTCCAATCTCCCATGTACATCGACTTTCTAGCTCTATATGGCTCCATGATACTCAAACGATATCGTACTGTCTACCAAATTTATTTCAAACTCTTACAACACGTGTTTCGACTGTCTAGCAGTCATCATCAGGTAAGACTAATCTGGTCTGGTCATCTGGTAAGATTAGTCTAACCTGATGATGGCTGCTAGACAGTCGAAACACGTGTTGTAAGAGTTTGAAATAAATTTGGTAGACAGTACGATATCGTTTGAGTATCATTGTTAAATATGCTGTTCTACAATATCTCGCCGGAGAAAGTGGAGTTTATTCTATATGGCTCGTAATCCGATTATTTAGATGGGCAATTTCATTGGTCTACGAAGATAAAAGACTTATCATGATTCAGCTTTGTGTGGATGGAAAACACTATCGTGAAATGCGCTGCTGACACGTTCCTGTCCTCTCTGGTTAAAATGAAGTGTGTCGGCAGCGCTTTGTATCACGTGCTGCTCATTTCCTTCCAAGCCGACACCTTCCAAACCAGCCTTCGTCTCCTTGACATCACACTCAGCGTAGGTGACTCCCACCATGTTTCGCTACCTCTGTACATTGCTTTAATCAACTTGGAGAATTTTCCAGGGTGGTCCTTCGGTCGATTTTGTGGAAAAGCCTGCCTGAATTATGTTTTTCAATCCTCTTGGAGTATGATTTTTCAGTTTCCTTCTGCGTTACTCGTTACACCTGCATTATTAACTTTTACTTTGGTATTATTTAAAATCACAGATACAATACATTATGGTAATCTCTCAAAAAACTCTATATTAAGATTATTATTATATTATTAACACTTTATACAGAATATTAACACTTCATATGTGCAAAAGGGTTAGCTATTCAACTCCTCGTGGTACTACTGTGATGAAATCATCTTTGAGAACCTCATATTTGAGACTCCAGGTTACTGTGGTGGCGTGTTATGGGGGTGAGATTATAATATCTTCAAAATGTGCGCTACGAGTGCCAGAAGAGCAAAACTTTCACAAACTTACTGCTGTATAGAAGGTAACGGGATATGACAAAAGAAATCGAAGGTTTTGTCGTCCCTATGTGATGGAAGTTCAATTGATTGTGCAATTATTCATATTCAATAAGAGGTGCATTGTAAATATTTAAAATTGGAATTCTTTCTAAATTCAGACCAACGCTCACGAGCGTGAGGGTAGGTAGACGTGCTTAAGAATGAAAACAGTGGTCTTACGTATCGTATTCCTACTTTCGTCAATATTAATGTGACAGCTGAGATAAAAACTTAAGGCTGGGACACAATCAACGTGTACGTGTAACGTGAGCCGTTAACGGGAATACGCGGAAAGATGGGTGACGGGAAAGTATAGCGAACGGACACAATCAACGTGTACTGGGAGTACGTGTACGCGAGAGATGGGCGACATTCATCTCTTCCCGTGTCCCGTACACGGAAAACCAATCAGAATAGTCCTGAGAATCCGGGAATGGGAGCCATCTGTCGACAGATACATACAACTATTGAAGATTGCTCTTGGCGAAGACAACTTATTTACTTCCACACTTGTTTACACCTGATCTCTTAGCAGCGCCTGCGTTAGTCAATTGTTACTCCGGGCCGCGTTAACGTCGATTGTGATCGCTGACTTGGGTTCCCCGTCTCCCGTTGTCCCGTTTACGTCTCGCGTCACACGTACACGTTGATTGTGTCCCAGCCTTTAGTGATATTATTGCAGTGAGAAAGTCGACTCCAGCCATTTAGCCCTCTAATTACATCTTGACCTATACAATCTACCTTCCGGTGAATGTGTCTTTAGTGAATGACAGATGCATACCGTGAGAAAGGAACATTCTACAGTGTTTTTTATTTTGCTTATGTATTTCCTTGAGAAGGCTCCTATTGCATTAAAAATCCAACTTAACAATCGTCATAGAATTTTACCCATAATTATTTAATTTACATACCGAGATGTGCGTTGCTACTCAAAAAAGCTAATGTAATGTGCAATATTAAAATGAGGTTCTTGAATTGGGGTAGTTGCATGAAAATTACTAGTTGTAAGATTTCACAAAGTAAGGTGGTAAGGACTACTTGCGGAATCGACAAAACGTGAAAAAAAATCCGCAATCGTTTGAAAAATTGTGCGGGCACATTGACCTTATGGTTATCCGCTTCGTCGGCGTCTCTTTTCTCTGCCAGTCCGTGGAACGTTTTAGGGAGTGTTGGGTAGTGGGTTACTTAAAGTGCTTTCTGCTTGCGATAAGGCGATAGCCGGCCATTGACGGCTACCATTGGCGATTGCACGGCGGCCAAATCAAATAAAACGCGATCCGAAGGGGAATTTTTAAGCATCCACTGTGCGTCTCGAATGCAAACAGCTTCGACTTAAGGTAGTTTGAGCGAGATAGTTCCCTAATCATAATATAGACCATATTCGAATGGCACGTTTTTATTTCAACAGCTATAGGACACATGAATCAAATATTGCCTTATTAATGGTGCAATAATATAGTTTTATATGACAAATAGTAATTAAATGAAAATATCTCAGTAAATATTTAACTTTACTCATTTTTTTCGCGCAGTGCGTTTGAAACTCCATCAAAACGGAAGGTTTATTGTGATGCCGAAGAATATACTGAGGTGACAATATGATTACTATTCAAATGTAGTCGAGAAAACATACAAACCGTTAATTTTTTGACGATATTTAAATGTTAGAAATCCCTTATTTTTAATAAACTCTCTCTCGAGTGCATGCATGTACCATTTTCCATGTGAAAGGGCTGGCATTTTTTGGCAAATATTTCGGAAAGTAATATGATAAGGGGTTGAATATTTGGTGTCATTGGAATGTGATATATTTTTCCTTAAAAATGAGACCAAATTCATTGAATTCTTGGTAAACTGATATTTCGCTCAAACTACCTGAACACGTTCCCAATTTTTCATTTTTTTTTGGCTTGATTCTTGAGATGATATTCCCCGTCAGACGGCGTCGGTACGCAATCTTTAATAAGGCTCAAGATTGGAAAAGTACGGACAATGGTTGTCTACGATAGCTTCTGACATCAGAGACACTAGGGAAGATATGTGATATCATAACATTTTAGTATAACATAAACCGTCAGAAATTATTATTTTAAAATTATTATTACTCAAAAGAGAGGTTTTTCTGTAGTATATTTTCGTAATATCCGTGTCTCAAAGTTTCCCTTTTGGTCTCTAATAGCACTTGGGAAGGAGTTTTTGAACCAATCAGTTCAGCATAGTATCTCTTATTTGGTCATTTTTATCAGTTCTGGAGATAGATGCTATTCTTCAGATCACACTGAAACTTTCGTGTTCTTAATTTACGTGATATTAGATTAGCTTGTGGCTTCAAAGCACCTTTTGGTCCTCAGCCTAATCTCTCCATCGCATGGTTAAACTCGCTTAAAAGCTCGATATCAAATTTTTCCCGGAGAAACATGTTCACTCTCTATCTTCCCCATGTACTAGGTAGATCTTATTTGGTTGTCCACACTCTCCCAATCTAGAGCTTTTAATTTTTTGACCAATGGAAAACGCCGAAACACAAAATTCGTTACCCGACCGCCGGCTATCGTTGCAAAGAGACTCTAATGAATGGTGGGAGCTTCCCGTACATGGAGTTGAATTTAATGCCCATCGGAACATATCAACACGCTCGAACGACTATAAAAGGATCGATGTACGCTGGTGAAACGTTCAGTAATCTGCCGGGAGGTAGCGTTCTGCAGGCGTACAATGTTCACGTCCGAGTTTTTTTCGGAAGTCTTAACCGACCCGTTCAAAATGGGTCCTTTGTGGTATTACATAATACGTAAAAAATTATGGCTCCACATAGCTAAAACTCGCTTAAAAGCTCGGTGATATCGCAAATTGATTAAACACTTAAAATTATACCTTTTTTGACGCGATTACTGAAAAAACAACGATATTTGCGATTATGATGTTTATGTCATTCCATTGAGCGATCCAGGGCACATTAAGACTAGTCCCGATCTTGTGAAAAATAAGCTGTAACTTAGAAATTCCTCATGAACTTTATTAGCAGTTTATTAATTAATACTAGCTAATAAATTTTATGTTGAATTACTAAATTACAGCTTTCATTTCTCAATGTTAAAGAAGTTCCACAAAGTTTCACCTGAAACGACCAGTCTGATTAATCCCGACCTGTTTTGAAGTATTTTGAAAAGTGCGACGGGTCAGAAACAATGAATAGCAAGCGCGTTATTGTTTTGCGAAGTGATCAGGGGTCGCCGAAGCAAATGGAAAGCTCCCAGTTAATTTAACAAATTAAAATCATCACAAAGCTGTCGTCGCCTCAATTCCGGCCATCGCCGCAAATGGAAAGCACCATATCTCTGTACCCACTTATTGTTGATTTTGTGGGGAGGGTTTTTGGGGGGCGGCGTGGGAGAAGGGAAATGAAAAGAACGGTTATTCCTCACCTTTGATCCGGGCCTTCGTCTCCGTCATCCTCGTTAGGGTCCATTCCCCTTCGCGGTGAAAGATAGGTTGGGGTGAAACGCCGTGGGCTTACTCAGTGCTCCCCTTTCTCTTGTTGTTTTTTTGTAATCTCTGTCTACGTGCCACAATCCCTTATCCTCCTCTCTTACCCTTGCGTGAAAGACAGGGTGGGTGATGTGAGATGTGTCGTGATCGGGTGCGAGAACTCTCAGGAGCGGTTGCACAATTGCTTCATTGCTGGGTCGGGAACTTCCGTCCGCCGCGGATCTACTTACTTCAGTTGGCGAAAACTCTGCTGCAGTTTTTCTGGGGTTTTCTTCTCCTCCGGAGATGCAGTCCTGAAGTCGCCTCAAATCGTCTCCTCTTTGTTCAAGGGTTTTTTGATGGTTCCCCTGCCGTTGCCGGCGAGTTGTTCTTCGCTCCTACCACTCCCATGATCGCTATGAATCCCCTTGATGTCCCTGGCAGTATCCGAGAGAGGGAAGGAGGATTAAAAAATTAAGAAACGAACTAAATTGAGGCTAGCGGAGGGAACCTGTTGAATGGCTTGATTATGAATCGGAAAACCCTAGCTTGACGCGCGAATGAAAGATTCTCCCCTTTTCAACCTGAAACATGAGCGTTTATCACTCTTCTACGGTCATCCGAAATAATACGCCCTATTATTAACTACCAGTGTATCATTTTGTGCCTCTCTTTGGCCCAAAATGTGAGATCTTCCTTTTATGAATTTACAACCAATTCAGCATGAGTTTGAAGAGTGCCAATTAAGATTTTTTCCATGGTAACGTTGATAAATTAGGCCGCGGAGATATTAACACTGGTCTATGGGAAAATTTAAAATGAACAGGTTTACGTAATCCTGTGAGCCAATTATTTACTTACACATCCCTTTGTAAGAATTACTTCAGGAAGGGATTAAGGAGGCGCAAGCAAAACTTTTGTCCTGGTTAACAGATAAAACTCCTGAGATTGAGTCACAAGTAAATTGCAATAATAAGATAATGCTGAAAGTTAGAATCGCTACTAAGGGAAGCGCGTACTTCAGTCAAAATATGTTTTTCCGAAGGAATATTTAGGGAAGAGCATGAAAAACTATGGAGAATTTGGGATGATATTGTTGTCATCGTACGAAGAATTTATCTTTAATATGTAACTCGCTTTCTCTTCTGATTTGAAACTAACTCAGTCTAAGGTCGCAAATGAAATCTTTTAAAAAATGGCACCGAATGCCTTGATTGTCCATTAAAAAATTTTCGGCCGCCGAATTGTATAGTTTTGCTCAAAACTAATCTGGAGAAGCGGAATAATATAAAAAAATGTATAATTTATCGGAATCAGTTGTGCCTCGGTTGGGCGGATCTGTATTGAACGGTACCACGCCCACTCAGTGGCGAGTGAGACGACGGGAGCGCAGGGGGAAAAACTTGGGGAGTTATTGAGCGTTCGGAAACGAAGTCTTTCTTGCCGGGGGACACTGACTCTTGGTGGATCCTCTGGTGCGGTTCCTCAGCTGCGGAGGAGACGCCACTGGAACTCTAGAACTCGCGGTGCGGCTGGGTTGAAGCGGCGGCCACGATGGGGGTTTTGACTTGAGTCCCGCGTGAAGGCAGACTGAGATTGCCAGAGCGACCGACTCAGGGTTTATAGTGGTTAAAGTGGGGGCGGAGACCCTTTCTTTGCTCTACCGCTCCCTACCCTCATCCCCGCACCCTTTCCCATACCCCTGCTCCCCAAAGACCCACTCCTTTCAAAGGTTTGTGCACCACCGATTCCCCCTTTACCCTGCGCTAATGGCCCACCTCCGAATCCTTTTCCAGACCCTAGTAAAAACCCCTCCGTCTTTCCGAACACCCCTTTGCTTCTCCCCCCCCCCACTGACCATTCTCACTTGCGCACCCTGTCCTCCCCCCCCCTCCTGTCCTCATTTCCTCCCCTCGCCTCCTTTCCATTCCCCCCCCCCACCCGCCCTCCCCTCCGCCTCTCTTGCGTTTCCTCGGGCGAAAGGAATAACCGTCGGCGTGGGTGTGTAGACCAGAGTTTATCTCTTCTCTTTTTTGTCGCTCGCAGACACGTAATGTGCATGCACGCCTTTATCTCAGATCGGCAATCTGTTGTTGGAGGGATTCTCTCGAATTAATGCGATCCCTCTCTCTCTCTGAAAAGGATACGAAAGCATACGTTGATTTTTTTTTAACTAGGCGAAAATTTTTCGAGTTATGTCAAAAGTAACTTGTTATTTGACATTATTTTATCGTTTGAGATAAGGCTGGTATAATTTAGTAATCGGTTAGTTTAGGAAATAAGTTCAACTTTGATGATTTGCAGAGTTCAATGGGTCAATCACCCTTTATCGATACGTCTGTCACTTATCTGCCTTGATTTTAAATCTGTACTGGAGACTTCTGCCGAATTAATTGGCTCCTGAAGATGCAAACACATTTGATCTCTTTCACTTTCTGGAAAGTATACGGAAATATATGTTGGTTTGTTTTTAACTAGGTGAAAGTTTCTCGAGTTATGTCAAAAGTAACTTGTAATTTGACATAATTTTATCGTGGGAGATAAAGCTGGTATAATCAAATAATCAGTTAGTTGAAGAAGTATGTTTAAATTTAATCGGCCTTGATTTTAAATCTGTGAGGATGGCTTTTATCGAATGAATTGGCTCCCGGAGGTGCGATCATATGCAATATGTCTCTCTCTGTTAAGGAAATGAAAACATAAGTTGATTTTTTTAAATTAGTCGAAACATTCGAGTTATGCCAAAAGTAACTTGTGATATGACATAATTTTATCGTGTGAGATAAGGCTGGTATAAATAAATAATCGGCTAGTAATGGAAGTAAGTTTAATTTTGATAATTTGAGGAGTTCCCTGGATCAATCACCCTTTTGTTGATACTTCTATCCCTTATCAG